>JAVIWB010003491.1:0-482774 GCA_031893035.1 Dermolepida albohirtum | reverse complement strand
ATTTTTGATTAATGTTTTTAGAATTTGTTTGATTTTTTAGAATATTTATTTTCGTTTCACAAGGGTTTGCTTTGAAACTTCGTTTTCCCTTAAAAATCGAATGGGGCGCGATATAGGGCTCAGTTCACGTCTGGCAGCCCTGTTTGTACTGGAAGCCCTATATATATATATATATAAATATATATAAACTGTTTTTATATGTAGTAGGTATATAGAGTTTATTAATCAATTGTAAACAATTTTGAATATTTATTATTCTATCTGCCTCACCATGTCAAATACTCACGAGCCGCCACTGATATGTATGTCGATCTTTTAACACTTAATTTAGAGTATTGATATTTTATTTACGACAAAATTCCATTATTTACAAAATTACATTATAAAGCAGAGATTAAATGTACTAATGGATTGTCATTTCCCACTATAGTAATATATTAATTTTTAGTTATGATACACCATGTTTCTTATTGTTTCGTCAGTTTTGTATGTATCTTTTCTATTATTATATTTCTAGGTACGTATTTATTTGTTATGAAGAGATTGCAAATTAGTAGTATTTTGTTATTTTTGATATTCATATTAGTACTAGCTTTCCATTGGATGGTTTTGAACACGTTTATTTCAACTGTTGTTGAAACTCACTCAAACTGGTTCTAAAAGATTTAAACTACAATGAAATTGCTAAACGCGTTGGTATAAATTGCAGTATGTACATTTTTAGAATTTCAAAAAAAAATATAGGAATTTTAAGAATTATATACAACGAAATTCTCATACGATGACGTATGGCAATTGCTAAGTTCAGTGTTGTATTTGTACATGCATTGTGATAACGTGGTTACCTATTTAGCGAGATGAATACTTACAGCGTTCTTTCGTTCGTTTGGACGAGAGAGGGCGATATTGTTCTTAGGGTCTTTGCTATATCGCAAATGATAAGATAACCCACCAGAATAAATTAGTAAATAAAACCGTTGTTTATCTAATGAAAGCTGATAACCCAAAATGCGTTGTGAACTTGTATTATTAACATAATTTATACTCATTTGATATATATTTAATTATATAATCACATTTTTATATAAATGTTTTTGCCTAGAATATGGCATTTTTTAAGAATTCATTTTATTAGTATTTTAGCCATACGGTTTTAGTTCGCCTATAATTTCTGTCGTTTCTTTCTCCAATATTCGTTTCTATCTTGTATTTAGGTGTTGTTATATTTGTTTCTTCGGGTCTTTTTTCAATAATCCTTTCAATTTGTCCTATATTTCTTTCATCTTTCGATTATTCTTATTATAGTTCTATTTATCATACTGAAGTTCATTCTGGCTTTTCCATTTTTAAAGTTTCTATTTTTATATTGATTTTTTGTAGATATTATTTCAATGTGTCTTTATTTTATATTTTGCATCACGTTTAATTTATTAAATGATCTTTCCTGTATATATTGGGTATATAAAATTCATCCCCGCATGGCGCGTGGATAATTTAAACCGAATATGCTCCATTATTATCGACAATGTTTCGCCATTTTTTTGGTAGATCCATGATCCCATCGGTGAAAAACTTCTGTGGTTTCTGGTCGAAAAACTGAATCAAGTAGTTTTCACAGGCTTCTTTTGAAACCAACTTAATTCCATTGAGAGAGTTCTGCAGAGATCGAAACAGATGATAGTCAGAGGGTGCTATATCCGGACTGTAAGGTGGGTGCATTTCAACCAAACTCTCTCAATTTTTGACGGGTCATCAAAGAAGTGTGTGGTCGGGCGTTGTCATGATGGAAGACAACACCTTTCCTATTAATCAATTCGGGTCGTTTTCTTTCAATCGCCTGGCGGAATCTCTCTAGTTGTGCACAGTAGAGTTGAGAATCAATCGTCTGACCAGTTGGAAGTAGCTCGTAGTGGACGATTCCCCTCCAGTCCCACCATACACACAGCATCACTTTTTTTGGCGTCAATGTTGGCTTAGCGAACGCTTGTGACGGCTCACCATCCTTTATCCACGATCTTTTACGCTTCCGATTATCGTACGTTATCCATTTTTCATCTCCGGTTATTAAACGTTTCAGAAACGGCTCGATTTCATTCCGTTTCAGCAGCGCATCGCAGATGTTAATTCGGTCCATCATGTTTTTCACGCTCAACTCATGAGGAACCCATACGTCAAGCTTTTTTTTGTAACCAGCTTTGTGTAAATGGTTCAAAACAGTTTTGTGGTCAATGCCTAGCTCCATGCCAATATCGACACTGCTGATATGCTTATCTTGTTGGACTTTTTCAAGAATTTCATCAGATTTTTCAGTGATTGGACGACCGGAGCGTATCATCTTTCACATTGAAATTTCCAGAACGAAAGCGAGCGAACCATTTCCGCGCAACAGATTTCGATAAAGTACCTTCACCGTACACAGCACAAATTTTATCACAAGCCTGCGCAGCGTTCTTCCCCTTATCATAATAATATTGCAGAATATAGCGAAATTTCTCATTATTCTTCTCCATTTTCAAGTGCGAATAACTTTCCAACCACTGCACCGATTACAATGTTTCTACGCTCAAACTAACGTTCGGAAGGTCATCTAAAAAACGAGCCGTCGGTGGTGTCGCTGTGACTTGTTGTTCTTTAGTTATCGGCAACCAATGCCATCTATCGGGAAAAACGCCACGAACTTTTTCCCAGACCCAATATATATATATACATATTACTTTTTCTGAAGTATTTCGTTTGTATTTTGTGTTTATTGATTTCACACATTTCTCTCACTGATTTTTTCATGGATCGCTTTTTTGCTAGTAAACGGTTGAATCGTTGAAAATTTTAAAAATAAAAATAATAAAAAGTGATACATCCATAAATACTAATGGCCTGATTATATTTAACAGAATGCATACGCAATAATCTATTTATGTATTAATATGAGTCAAAGTTCAAGTTCACTTGAGATAAACTTTATTAAAACGTGTTCCCGTATTTCAGTTGAAAATGATATTTTGAGCTTTGAATATATTAATGACAGTTTGTTATTGTAATTTTATCGCGTATTATCTGGTCCTATACAAAAGTAAAAAATATCTAAGGGTTTTTTAATATTATATAAATATTGTATAAATGAAAATAAGTTTAGTTACAATTAAAACTAGTGATCAATCAAGAAAACGTCAAGATTTTACTATCAAAATTGTATTTCTATATTCAATAAAATAGTTTGCTTAATCAACATTTTAGGAAATATGACTATTTGTTGTGATCTAATTGTGAATGTTCCTAAATTCCATTTGTAATTGAAACGTAAATGACCCAAGCACTAACTTGGTTTTAAGTTTGGTTATGTATTATTTACCTATTATTAAATCGTAATGACAAAACTGTTTCTCTAATACAAAAAATATATGAATGGCAGTTTGCGTATTAATTTTTAAATAAGAATATATTTCAAAGAGAACGAATGTGTATGTTTGTTAAATTAGAAAAAAATGGTAATAGTTTTCGGAATATCTGTAATTTGTTTCCGGTTAATTATTCCGATTGATCGTTACCATCAAGTAGAACAATTCATATTATTATCACAAAATTTAATACCGAAATAGGTATTAAATAAATACTTGTCTAAAGAAATTGAATTAAATATTGTTTGTTACGCTGAAGAAAAATACACCATAAAGCTATTTTTAATAGCTAGAGTTTAATATGACCAAGACTTTTGTATTTAAGACATTTAAAAATACAAATGCAAACTTTATACATTTGTTAATAATCAGGTTCGTTATTAAATAATGAAATTAAGTGAGCAAGTTTCATGAAAAAATAGTTCATACAGATGATGCATTACATTATTATAATAGCCCAAAATTATCGATTAATTTTAATTTAACTTGGGAAATATATTCAACATATAGTGCCTCATAATTTCTAATTTTTGGCGTGCTTTTCCTGTTGTCTCATTGGTTCATTTCAAATTGACCAGTGCACTTGCCCTTCGTCTCGCCGATTCTCTAAAAGACTCAACCGTTTAAAAAACACCCTTTCTCTCTAGCAACACTCTTTGCCAGTACATCTTTCAACAGTAGACACGTTCACGTTTTTATAGCAATGCCGCACTTAACGTATATATTTTTGCATTCTGTTCATGGAGATGTACATACATACACATACATACACGTAAGTACAAAACGTATTGTTCGATACCTAATTTCTCTTTTATGCTTGTATATTTTACTCTACAGCTTTATTACTTATTTTAATTTATTACAGTATTTACGATTACTTATGTTCTTCATTTTCAACATATATGCTCCCACCCTCACGCGATACGGTTAATATAACCGCTAATTGTTTATTTTATTTTAGACATTACCTGCCATTTAACATTAATTGCAAATTGTGGCTCATTCTACCAAAATCAATAAAAAGCTTTATATAACACGAAAACGATTGAAGATAGATATAGGGAATGCTACTACGTAAAGATATAGAAGTAAATTCTGTATTTGAATATAAAAACAATATGCGGCATTGTATTTAAAAAAAAAGTGTTGATGATTTCAAGTTAAGTGTAAGTTTAAATCATCGAAACTATTTTATGAACACTCTACATAAAATTTGTCAAAAATAAAAGCGCTAGAGTAAAACTTGTGGTATCTTCTACTTACGCTTCGAATATCATCATTTCCGGTGCCAAAATAGCTAACTGTCACTGTCAATTTATTCAGTAAACTTAACATTTTCATCATGGTAAAGTACACGAACGAACAACGTCTGCAAATTATAAAAATTTACTACAGAAATTCGGAGTCGGTGACCGCTACTTTAAGAGCATTAACTCCGATTTTCGGTCGTAATTCTCGCCCTAGTAGACAGGCAGTAACAAGTTTAGTGCAAAAATTTGAGTCTATACGTTGTGTGATGTTGCCGTGCCAGTAAGACAACGGGTTGGTCGAAGTGTCGAAAATATCGCTGCCGTTGAAACGTCCGTAGCAAATGATCCAAATCAGTCAATTCCACGGCGTTCTCAAGAGTTGGGCATCGCCCAGACCACTTTATGGCGAATTTTGCGTAAGGATCTTGGTTTACACCCATACAAGATCAAGCTAACTCCAGAATTGAAGTCGATGGGCCATTTGAAGCGACGTACGTTCTCCGAATGGGCTCTGGAAAAGATGCGCCAAGATGATCAATTTCATCGCAAAATCATTTTAAGTGACGAAGTTCATTTTTGGCTCAATGGGTTCGTCAATAAGCAAAATATGCGTTATTGGTCGGGTGAAAATCCACATGTGCTTCATGAAACACCACTTCATCCACAAAAAATAACTGTTTGGTGCGGTTTGCATGCCGGCGGCGTCATAGGGCCATATTTTTTCGTCGACGATAATGATCGTCACGTTACTGTGAATGGTAATCGTTATCGCGCCATGATTACCGATTATTTTTGGCCCGAATTGGAAGATATGGACTTGGACAACATGTGGTTTCGGCAGGACGGTGCCACAAGCCACACAGCACACGTTACAATCGATTTATTGAAGAGTAAGTTTGATGAGCGTGTTATCTCAAGAAATGGACCAGTCGATTGGCCGCCTCGTTCGTGCGATTTAACGCCTCTAGCCTTTTTTCTTTGGGCTACGTCAAGTCATTGGTCTATGCCAACAAGCCGACAACGTTGGAAGAGCTCAGAGCCAACATTGAACGCGAAATAGCAGCCGTTTCGGCCGAGTCATCGAAAATTGGGTCCAACGAATCGACCGCTGCAAACGTGGCCGCGGTGGCCATATGAACGAGGTCGAGTTCCATTCATAAATGTTTTGATTGTACTTCAACCCGATAATAAAGTTTTTGAAATATCTCAAATGGTCTGCATTTTATTTTGAAAAAAAGTTGTCAAGTCCTCATTGGAAAACCCTTTATATATATATATACCGTGAATATATTTTATAATGCAACATGCACATACATACACTAGTTGCTAGAGTAACGTAATAATGAAATGACAGCAATGTATTTTAGCGTGTATTTTATTTTGCAACATAGGATGTCAAAATAAGTTACTCTATTTTTGAGGTATGTATAGTGTAGAAGAAAAACTGTTATTAGTGAACTGGTATAACTCGAATATGAGTTTGAGGAGAGTAGCAGATTTGTTTCAAATTACATATCCTGACCGTCCAAGACCGAGTCCAACTACGATAAGTAGGTTAGTACAGAAGTATAAAAATAATGGATGCATCGTTCCTAATAATAAAAAAAAAAAGGCCAAGATATGTTATTACTGACGCCAAAAGAGATGAAATTCTACAAACAATCGAAAATAATAATATGCTCTCCACAAGAGCTTTAGCACAAACTACAAATGTAAGCAAATCTTCCGTGCATAACCTACTAAAACGAGAACATTTTAAGTCGTATCATTTCAAAACCATCAGGAACTAATTGCGAATGATGCAGAAAGAAGAAGTAACTTTTGTGAAATCATGTTGGATAGGCTTCATAATGATGATACTTTACTACGCAGAATTTGCTTTACAGATGAAGCAACATTTTATGTAAATGGTGAAGTAAATTCACAGAACTGCCGCTACTGGAGTAGACAAAATTTGCATAGATATCATATCACAAGGACTCAGCGGCCACAGAAAGTCAATGTTTGGACTGGGTTGATTGGACGCCATATTGTAGGACCGTTTTTTATTGAGGGTACTCTTACAGGAGAAAAATATTTAGAATTGCTTGAGTACAGAGTTATGCCAACCCTCCACGCTTTAAATATTGATGGTGAGATTTGGTACCAGCATGATGGCGCGCCGGCATATATTTCTCATATGGTTAGAACATTTTTTAACCAAAGATTTCCAAACCGTTGGATAGGCCGTGGAGGAGAAGTAGAATGGTCCGCAAGGTCACCAGACCTGTCTCCAAATGATTTCTTTCTTTGGTCATGTATCAGAAATAAAGTTTTTCATGGAGAACCTCTAAACAATATTGACCAATTAAAAAATAGAATACGAGTTGCTGCAAGAGAAATAACTCCAGAGCAGATACAAAATACAATAAATGAATTCTACAATCGCTTAGGATACTGTCTGGCCGTCAATGGTGACATTTTTTAAAATTTGTTAAATTAGTTTTTAAATTTTGTTCAACTACTGTATTTCACATCCTATGTTGCAAAATAAAATACACGCTAAAATACATTGCTGTCATTTCATTATTACGTTATATATATATATATATATATATATATATATATATAAAATAAATGTATATATATAAATATTTAAATTCTAAAGTAGTTTAGATGCTAAATGTTATTGTAATTATATGCAAGTATAAGCAAAATATCCATATAGTTACAAAAACTATTGAAAATAGGGTGTTTTTTTAAGTGCTTGAGAACTTAAAATGATAATACAAGACAGAAATATTGTTGGAATGAAGTTTTTTTTATTATAATCTAGTCGATAATTTCATGGCATTTATTTTTTAAATATGATTTCCCCCATATGTCCGCATGATCCATTCGAACACTCCAATTTTTGACTACTTTTTCCAATAAATCTGGCCGAATAGCGTCAACGGTGGCTTGAATATTGGCTTCCAATGCTTCAAGAGTTGCTGGTTTGTCGGCATAAACGAATGACTTAATATAGCCCCATAAAAAGTAATCCAGAGGCGTTAAATCGCACGAACGAGGGGGCCAGCGAACAGGACCACTTGTAGAAATAAAGTCACCAAATTGATTTTGCAATAAATCGATTGGCCAGCGCACTCTATGGCAAGTTGCGCCGTCTTTTGGAACCAAATGTCGTCGATGTTTAGCTGATTAATTCTTAGAAACAAAAATTCAGTAAGCATGGCTTGATAGCGCTCGGCATTCACCGTAACGGCAGCTCGTTCCTCATTTCGAAAGAAATAAGGACCGATGATGCCGCCAGCGTGTAAACCGCACCAAACAGTCAATTTTAATGGATGTAATGATGATTCGTTAACGGCTTGTGGATTATCTTCGCTCCAAATATGGCAATTTTGCTTATTGACGTAGCCATTTAACCAGAAATGAGCTTCATCACTAAACACAATTCTTTGATAAAAATGCTCATCTTCAGCCAGTTTCAAATGATCCCAATCAGCAAAAATGCGACGCAAACGAGGGTCGTTTGGTTTCAATTCTTGTACGAGCTGTATTTTATAGGCATGTAAGCCAAGATCCTTACGTAAAATTTTCCGCGTAGTCGAAGGACAAAGGCCAACAAGTTGAGAACGACGACGAATCGACATTTCGGCGTCTTCTTCTTGAATCGAGAAGAGTAAAATTAGTGCGAAAACGATCAATAACTGCACGAATTGCTCGCTCACTAGGCCGATTACGTTGGTCGTAAAATGGACGAAGTGCTCTATGAACTTCGCGAACAGATTTATTTTTTTCAAAGCAAATTTCCACAATATGGAAGCGTTGTTCTAGCGTTAAACGATTCATGATGACTTGCCAAACCTTACTGAATAGAAATGTCAACGCAGTTTGACATTATCAGCTGTCAAACCATAGTTATCGATATCGATAGTTCTCATGCAGCTTAAAAACACCCATTACAAAAAATGTTTATTCAATAGTGTAACATGCAAATTAATGCAAGCCAAACATTTATCGAGAAATTATAATAAATTAACTATGAAATTTTATTTGCACAGACGATAAAAAAATATATGCGTTGGCATCAATAATATGTCTCCACTTAGTAACTTTCGTTACGTTATTCTTATATCAACACCATCAATATTATATACATATTTAGATAAGTATCCGCATTAGTATTAAAAATATTTTTTTAGATTATATTGCAGTTATTAAAACTTATAAAAGTTAATTTTACTTAAAATATATGTCCTATACAAATTTGGGTACTAAATAAAAATGCTATTTTTTGAAACACTAACAACCCGTTACCTTTAGTAGTGAGCTTGTCGATACCTTGGATTCTATTTTTCTGCTTATAATTATTCAATTATTTGCGAAATTCGAATTAGATTGAATCGAATCTCAGATCTATACCGAAACGATTCAGATCTCGGATTTGCTCAAGAAATTTGTCTCTGACTCGGATTTGCATTTTTGGTAAATTTCTAACTTGTTAAGATTAACTATAATTGTCTTCATGCAGATAATAAGTGTTATAATTCCCACAAATCGTATGTTTGCATGACATTAACTAAAATGCGTGTTTATATAAATTTTCACGAATTGATAGAACGTAAATGTATATTATGTATTGAATAAATTAAGATAAACATTAGCATAGATATAGTAAATTATGTGAATAAAACAAACCTAAGTCGTAGACAAATTTAAGAAGTGAAAATAAATATCCAAAAAATCATATATTTCGAGACATTTCAGGCGCCCAACGAGTAGGGCAACCTGAAATTTTTTAAAAGAGATTCATACAAAAAATTAAGAAAAGAATAAACAGTACAAAATAGAAACTGAATTTACTAAAGCAAGATGTAGAAGATAGGAACTACAAGCACAAGAAGATAGAGAAGAATTTAAGAGATATTTGAAGGCATTGAAAGAAGAACAAAAAGAAGTACAGATGAAAGGATAAAACCAAACAGTAAAGTAAAACTTATAACGACAATGACAGAGGATTAGAAATAAGATCATGAGTCGTGTAAGGAAATTTTAGTTTATTATATTCATGAAGAAAGTAAAAACAATGTTTGAGTATTTCACGGCACATTTATTTGTTTGTATACGCTATTTTATTAATTTTTATGTGACCCAGATGTACTTTTTATTTTTCTACTTTTTCTACATTTAAGAATGTTGATGTCCATTAGGATTTGCTACAATCAAATTTATTATTATTATTAATTGATTAAACAAGAATTCAAATATTTAATAATACAAAGGGTACTAGGAAAGTTTCGCAATATGACGCAACAATGAATCGTGGGAACCTGCTTGTTGAGACATGTTCATATGTGCATAGTAGCCGCCGCGCCATGTCGATGGGCTCAGTTATTCATTAGCAGTGAGAGTGTAAAGTGCTTGTGATGACATCGTGGTCACCAAATGAGATAAGGGCAATTTTGCGATATAATTTCGTGCGTGTTTAAACATAGACCATTACTCTTGCACTAGGTGATGTTTGTCCACATCGCACAACGATATTCAGGTGGCATAGAGAATTCCAAAGGGGAAATTTAACTGTGGAGGATGCTTAGAGGCCGGGAAGGCCACGAACGTGTTACGGAGTAAAACGTAACTACTGTGAGGAAAATGCTTGGCGAGGACAGGTAAGTGAACTAGCAACAGATAGAGGGTACTTCAGGCCTAAATGCACCAGCAATTCGTTCGATTCTGCATGATCATCTGCACGTGAAGAAACATTATTCTCTCTAGGTGCCGCATCGACTGACTGAAGAGCAGATGACGCGACGTGTGACTTGGTGGCGGGAGATGCTAAAAAAGTTTAATAAGGGACAATCTCGGTATATATCGTGACAGGTGACGAGACTTGGCTGTACTATTCTGATGTGCCGACCAAAGCTCGAAACAAAGTTTGGGTATTCGATGATAAGGACACACCCGTAGTTGTCAGAAGATCTCGATCTGTAATGAAAAAATGTATGCTGTATTTTTCAAATCGAGTGGAACTGTGGAACGTGTCGTTTTGGACACACAGAAGACAGTCACAGCTAAGTGGTATACTGAACAGTGCCTGCCTAAAGTCATTGGATCTATGAATAACCTGCGGCCGAATTCAAGAATGGACACCTGGTTCCACCATCACGATAATGCTCCAGCTCACCGCGCCAAAACCTGCACCGAATATTTAACCACGACAGGGTTGAAACTTCTCGAACACCATCCTTACAGTCCAGATCTTGCTCCCTGCAACTTTGCACTGTTCCCTTCTACGAACTTGGGACAATGAGTGTACTTTCCTTCCTAGTGAAACTTGGTAGAACTGGTTTAAAGATTGGTTTCGGAGGATGGAGAGGTGTATTGAGTGTAGAGGAAATTATTTTGAAAAAATTAAATAAACAAAGCTGTATTGCAAAACTTTTCTAGTACCTGGTACGTAGACTTCCGTGGTCGTGGTCCATGCTATCTGCTTCTGGGTTTCCGGGCTGGAACCGCGTCACTTGTATATCTGCCGACATTTCGTACCTATTTGTATAGGACATCTTCTAGGCTGAACTACTGCACTGAAACTGACTCAGTTTCAGCACTGAAACTGCGTCAGTTTCAGTGCTGACGAAACGTCGGCAGATATACAAGTGACGCGGTTCCAGCCCGGAAACCCAGAAGCAGATAGCTTTCCTAGTACCCTTTGTAATAAAGAACAATCAAGAATCACAACCATAATAGAAGAATATATAATAGAAATTATTACAATTATTAACAAAAGAGGATAAATCTATTACTAATAAATAATATCGGGAACAAATAAACATAAACATGTGCAAGAAACAATAGTCAGAAAAGAAGAAATGGAATTTCTAATGAATATAAACACACAAACTTATATCATATAAATTAATATAGTATTAATTATAAAATGAAATAAAATTGAAACAAGTTAAATTAATAATTCTAGTTAAGATAAAATTAGGAAAATATGAAAAATAAATTTGAATTTAATAAATATATATTAATTATGTTTAATTCAAATTCGGAGGTAAATGTTATGAAATAAACTTAGAAACTAACTAGTAATTGTTTTTATATAGATAGTAAGTGATACAGTAGATGGATATGTATGACATATGTTTCTGTATAATATTTTATGAAATGATAGAATGTAAATCGATATTATGTATTAAGTTAATTAAGATAAGCGTTAGCACATATGCATATAATATATATATGTATGTCTATATACAACCATGCTCAAATGTATTAGACACCTTACGAATTTATGTACATACATACGTATATAGTTTATATAGCTTAGTCAAAAGAGAGGTGAGGAAAATAAAACTGTTGTGAAAATTATGTACAAAGTGTTATTTAGTAATATAGTACAATTTATCAATATTTTGTCGCTCCGCCCTTGGCCTTAATGACAGCTCGCACTCGTCGAGGCATACTTGCTACTAAATTGTAACACTCTACCGGTGGTATTGCAGCCCATATTTCGCGAATTTTTGTTGATAATTCTGTTTTTGACAGGCATTTATGTTCCGTGATCTTAGTTTTTAAGATACGCCACAAATTTTCAATGGGCGACAAATCGGGACTTTTGTGGCGGCCAATCCAATACCTCCACTGTGTTTTCCTCGAACCAACGCATTACAGCTCCCGATTTGTGGCAGGGCGCATTATCTTGCTGAAAAATGTATTGTGGAATATCCTGGCCGAATAGTTTTAGCACAGACTGTTCTAATACTTCCTCCAACATGGCTAAATAGCGTTGGCTATTCATCCGTCCATCGCACAGGTACACTTCTCCAACACCGTATGCAGACATACAACCCCAAACCATAATACTACCACCTCCAAATTTTACTGTGGAAATGATACATTGTGGTTCATAAGCTTCCCCTTGCCTACGCCGAACGTATAGCGTCCCAGGTAGTCCCCAAAGCTGCCAGGCAAAAGAAGAAAGTTAGCACTTAGACAGGATTAATTTTGTTTAATGTTACATGTAGACTGAATTGCATACAACGATAAGAATATTAGTCATGAAGATGTACTTACCTCGATATTCGATTCATCAGACCAAAGAATCTTCGACCACTTCTCGATTGTCCAATTTTCATGTTGTTTGGCCCATAAATACCGCTTCTTTTTATGAGTGTCAGTTAAAAGCGGTTTACGTCGCGCTTTACACCCTCGTAAACCAGCACGCTGGAGACGCCTTCTCACTGTTTGCGCAGAAACTGTTACGCGATAACGCTGTTTCAGCTCACTGGCGAGCTGTTTCGACGATTTTTTCCTATCACTGAGAGCCAGTCTTTGTAAAATTCTGTCTTCTCTAATCGAGGTACAGGGTTTTCTACCACTTTTTGGTCTGTTAACAAACGACCCACTCTCCTGATAGCGACTAATGGTTGTACGGACTGCACATCGCGAACATTTTTTTTTGCAATTGCAGCTATTGATAACTTCTGGGAATGCAGTAGCACTATTTGGGCGCGTTCCCTTACCGACAACTCGCGTGTTTTAGGCATTTTTCTTCAACAAATAACTGACACAACGTGAAAAAATAGGATAATCTAATTGATCTCTACCACAAACTCACAAACGCACGTTGCTCACACACTGCTAGAATGACACTAAATTTCTAAAATCCACAATTTCCCCTTTCCACCTATTCTTTTCAATAGGGGATTAACTAGGGTATTCAAAAACGCATTTCTGTAAATACCATTAACTATTTTTACGGTTAATTTCCGTCAGACTTGGATAATACCGAGAATAAGGGTTTTTACCTGGGGTGTATAATACATCTGAGCATGGTTGTATGTATGTATGTATCTATGTATGTATATATGTATATATATATATACATATATACACATATACATATATACACACATATATATATATATATATACATATATACATGCATACATAGATACATACATACATATAACCATGTATATATATACCATATATCGCCTACGGGCCATAAAAAAGTATGTCCGTTCAAGAGGGATGTCGTTTCAAGAAAAAAATAGCATAAATATGGAAATATTATCAATAAAAAAAATACTAGTAGTTGAACTTATTTATCTACAACTTTACTAATAACAAAAACAATAATATATAAATTAGAAAAAACA
Organism: Dermolepida albohirtum; assembly: GCA_031893035.1. Classification (NCBI taxonomy): domain Eukaryota; kingdom Metazoa; phylum Arthropoda; class Insecta; order Coleoptera; family Scarabaeidae; genus Dermolepida; species Dermolepida albohirtum. The sequence goes on along the minus strand of JAVIWB010003491.1, from coordinate 468,977 downwards.
TAATTATTGTTCAAATACATACACACTTGAACACAAAAACAAGTTTTAATAAAATTTTTAAGTAGTAACTAAAAGAGGAACATTTCTTATTCTAACACAAAAAAATTATTGTAATAAATACGCATATAATTAGCTTGGCGAATTTTTTTAAACAAATTATATGAGAGGGATACATATTCCAGATTAGATTATTTCTAATGCTTTGGCATCCTCCTGTAATTACAAATACTTTCTTTCCGTTCGGATGTTTCATTCATTACAGAATCGTCAGAAATATCTCGTGTGTCACTTAGAGTTTCAGATAGAAACAAGTCGAGATTCACTCTGAAATCTCTACAGTTAAATTTTAAAAAAAGGACCTAATATTCTATTCACTAATACCGAGTGAATATTTTTTCTCATCTATCTTAGCAAGGACGCAAAATGATATATCGTTATCTGCACAGGTGTCGCTGGAATAAACGTTAATATAAGTATGTAAGTAAACGGCTGCATTTAATATAAACAGTTGGAATTTATTCAAGAGAATACAAGCATAATTTTTTGTGTACAATAACTTTACTATACGACTCAAGTGGGCAAGTTTGACGTCTGTCTGATGCCGTGCGGGGAGAGAGAGAGAGAGGTCACGTAAAGTACTTGCTACTATCCCTGCGATGAGGACTGTGCTTTATTTACATCAGCATATGCTAGAGTATTTTGTCAAGTCAGAGTATATACGTGATACGTGAGCAATGAGAGATCGCCAGCGATATCTGAGTGAGTTCGAAAGAGGTCAAGTCATCGGAACGTATTTAGCGGATTCGTCCATTCAAGATACCGAGGGGTGTATGGAACGTTGAGTAGCATCTAGCGAGTATAGTTGGAAGTGAAATGTTGACAAACTAAGGAACGCACGGTCTCGGCCGGAATGCTCGTGCATAACCACGGAACGTAAGGATCGCGCCTTGATTCATGTTGAGATAGTGTGGCGTATTTCGTCTTCTCGGTCAATGGCGCACTATACGCTAGCGTTTAGCGAGCTGATTAGTTACGATTCACGCTGTGTATGTCATCGAAGATTTGGTGAACGTCTAATCGATGCGTCCATTCAACCACACCTTTATGCAAAAGCACAACATCCGTAGTTTTAAATTCCTTGGATTTAAATCCTATCGAACATGTCTGGGAAATGATTGGTCTTTGACAGCAATATCCGGCTCCCCCAGCTAATGTTGAAGGGCTATGAAGATGAACTGAGGCAGTGTGTCAAGCCATTCCTCCGCACGTTATGTAGCGGCTGGTAAAGCTCCATGCTTAGTTTTGTTGTTGCGATACTGATGACTCGAGAAGGGTAGGGGAAGTTGTTTGCAATACAAAAGTGGGAGAAAACGAAACTGCCAGTGAGAGATTTCTTGATCCTCCTTCTCGCGCGCTTTAACCTAACTGCACTCTTTCCACTTGTGGACAGCGCATATCTAATTCTAGAATGAACAAGTCTGTATATATATATATATATATATATATATACCAATTTGCATTTAACAAACAATTTGAAAACATAAAATCAATCATATTTTAACATCAACGAATAAATTAAACGTAAATTAGAATTGATGTAAAATACAGGTTTAGCGTTTTCTGTACTGTTTTTATATTTAGATAACGTACAACTTTACTTTTTTTGAGATTCATTGTAAAAATTGTGGTATAAATGAGTTTTTCCTATTTAACGAACTAATAAAAAGCATTTAGTGTCTATAATTTTTGTCAAAAATGATATTCTTTCGAATTTAAATCATGTATGTATCTAAATGTTAGAGATTAAAATTCCCTAAAAATGAAGATCAGACAAGGGTATTCTTATTTCCTATAAACTGTGTACGTTGTCTTAAATGTACACGATCGTTTAGCGAATTACACCGAAATTTAAGTATAACAAACCTATGCTGTTTGAATTTGATGGAGCCTGTGGTTGATTGACTTGATCAATAAGGTTGATATATAACCCCTTTCCACAATTAACTATTTATAAATTCTGTGTACGCATTTCGACAACCAAGTTGTCATCATCAGCAGATAATTTTCAAAGAGTCGCACCTGGTAAAACACGTGCGAAAAAATTGCACGAAAAAAGCAAACTCCGTACAAATATATATATATGTGCACATCTTGCATTTTGCACGAAAAAAGCAATTTTAACTCCGACAAAACCAAATTAGAATGTGCACATCTTGGTTTTGAACGGAGTTTGCTTTTTTGAGATGCATTGTAAAAATTTTTTGCCGTTTTTTACCAATAAAAAGGTGCGACTCTTTGAAATTATCTGCTGATGATGACAACTTGGTTAAAATTCCCTAAAAATGCAGACATATTCTTAATTTACAAACTAGTTAATTTAAATGGATTATATATAGCGAATTACCTTTAGGTATAAAAACTATGCTGTTTAACGGTTGTTCTAGTCAAGCAGCCTAGTTAATATTATGGTATCGTTCATGTACCGTTTATTTTTGTATTACGTTCCAAGTGCAAAGTGCATATATGAAAATTTAGTGTTTTAATGGTGTATTTCAGTTTTTTTCTTATACTTTTAATACTCCTCAGGAGCTGACAGCTACTGTGTGAGTACGGTATTTAGTACTCGTAGGGAATCAGAACTAAACCCAAATTAAGGTCACTATCGAGAGTTGAGTGGCCTTAGGGTAGTACGGCAGTTAATTTTCTCCTGGGGGCATTAGGCGTTACCCCATTGTATTTAGCCTTACTTAATTAAACGGAGCTCTGATTGGGCGAATTATTATTTGCTATGCTGTTTGTGAGAGTTGTATGGGAAAGGTACAGAGCTGAACTCAAAAAAATATGTCAGTTTCTAAAGTTGCAAGGCTCTTGCTTTGCTGGTTAAATATTATAAACATCTTTAAACTTGAGGTCAATTCCTCGCTCATTGGCACCTCCAGAATTATTTATCAAGCGTTCGTTAAAATTGGATATTTTATTTATAAATGAATTTTCTATAATTAGTATTGCCAGCATAGACAGTCTTTCTTGACCTATGACATTTCGTACATATATTTCTATGCTATTTAATGTTGAAAAATATCATTCACTTTCTACAGTTGTTATCGCCAATGCGCATAATATGGTGAATAATTTGACAGTTTTTGAAAAAGTTTTTATCAAGAAATGACTCAAATATTAGTATAGCTGAAACATTCACAAAAATAATGTGTGTCTTAAAACTGGCATATATAACTTCTAGTTAAATTTTGAATTGCAGATCCTTTATACTTGGAAAAGCAGTTTTAATTAATTTTGAAACATTTGTCTAGACAATATTTCTTGTTTTTTGCTGTTCATTATAAAAATTTTTAGCAAATATTAAATACTTGAAATATGAGACAAAACAGATACAAATGATACTAAGTGGGCTGCTGGCCCAGAACAGTATTTAAACCACAGCTTTAAACTACATAGATTTGATTATACTCAAATTACGATTTAATTCACCAAACTATTATATGCGTTTAAAATAGTGAGGTCACTGAGGGACACCGGTCTAGGTCAGTCGACTAACGGCGTATATATATAGATACAAGTCTGACCATATGACTTAATTGAGAAGCCGCAACTTGCTTCTAGTACTCTGATTATGTACATTGTATATAAATAAAATATTAAATGTCTTTACAAGTTTAAGAAAAAGGAACATAACAAAATAAGATTAACGCTTTATTAAAAAGACATAAACTGTACTTATAACACATTTTCATTCTGATTGTTAAATTATTGCCTATAAAGATATACATCATAATTCCAATATACTTACATATATATGTTATAAATTAAATTAAAAAATTCGCGTATTTAGTTCTCTTTCATACAGTATATCAACAATAATTTCTACTAGCTGCCAGTGACATAAACAACAAATTCCAACATGATTTTCTATGTCTTCAGTTTAGCAAAGTGAGAAAGTAATTTTCTATTACGGCTTGGGCTGCAATTTAAAAAAAAGTAAGTTAATACTTCTGTTTCGAAAAAGTTAAATAGAAAAAAAATTATAAAACAAAGAATTATATGTAAAACAAGATGTTTATAGCATATTTTGGGATATTTAATAATAGCAATCACCTTAACCCCATACTAAAATTAAATTGCTTTTTGATAGAATATGAAGAATGTGATGAACTATATCAATTCTGATTCAAAATACGGAAGATATATAATGAAATTAAATAGAAAAAAATAATTTGTACCTTATAATTGCTTTGGATAATATATTAGTTTTATAATGGTTAATAATTTCTATAGAATTAAATATATACTCACTAGAATTAACGCTAGCAATAATAACCAAGAAACACATATCTTGCTATAAATCACATAAACAGTGAATATTTGTTACCAATTGAGTAAACTTACCTAAATTACTATTATTGTCTATAGCAAGATCATAAGCTGTGTTGTCGTTTAAATTCGTTATAGTAATATCAGCCCCATGTAAAAGTAGTTCATTGCAACAATGTGGGTGGTTTCCACTAGCAGCATACATTAATGAGGTATTTCCAACCTGCAAACAAAATTATAATTATTTCTTGTGCGTAAAAATATCTACTTAAAAATAACAGAAATGTATATGGAGATTAATTATTGCAGGGCAATTGGTCAGTAAAACAAACAATTACATGCTCATATGTTCAGTCCTTAATATAACGTTATATAATTGGATGTCATCAGGAGATAAAATTAATGCTACTACTTGAACATTCTACAAATCCATTCCGATGTCAATTATTCTTTCTAACCAAAAGGAAGGGCAAGATCATAGATTCAAATACACTTACACACAAAAAGTAATCGTAAAATTAACTTTGCAATTATTTTTTAAAAAATTTCAAAAATCAGAAGTCAAATGTTGAATTCTTTAGTTATCATTTACTATTATGTGTATCCAATATATATGACGAACATTCAACAGAGAGCCTCACCTGAAAATGGTAAATGAAACTTCTACGTTTAATATATTATAATCTAGGCACTATATACAAAATATATAAAAACAATTTTTGGGAAAACAAGAAGGCGAGTTTACATTATTTTGTTTTGATGTTAGAACAACGTATTTTCAAATACGTGTATTCCAATATATCGTGGGTATTGCAAAATTTATATAAAAAATTGTCCAATAGTAATTGGTCTGATTTAAAAGCAGGGTTAGCAGAAACATATTTGCAAAGAATAGAGAAAACATATTTAAGACTTAATCTGGTACGTAGACTTCCGCGGTCGTGCTCCATGCTATCTGCTTCTGGGCTTCCGGGCTTATCACTGTATATTCTATACAGTAAAGTTGAATCTGCCCACTTTCTTTGTTATTCGAAGGAACAAGGTTATATATAAATACATTTTATGTTAATTATAATTAATTAATACCTTTCAATATGAAACCTGAAACCAAACTTTTTTGACTAATATAGAGATATACTAAAGGACGAAGCAACATAACAAAAAACGAACCTTGGTTATAGAACATATTCACAGAAATATTTAAAACTAATTAAATAAAGTAATTGAAATGTACTATATGACAAACGTAAATTACATCATCAACGTGATTGATGCTTGCTCCTTCAGATACTAGCAATCGTACAACATCAATGTGGCCACCATTTGATGCTAATAATAGCGCAGTCTCACCATTTGGCCCTAATTTGTCAATTTGTGCAAGATTTTTCAACAATAGTTGGACAGAAGTAAGTTGTCCATAAGCCGCTGCCCAATGAAGTGCTGTTAAATTATTCATATCACATATGTCCACAGATTTTTCCTCATCAATATCAACTTGGGTTATTTCACCTTGACCGGCCCGTGTATGAAAATTTATGTCTGCAGATTGAGGAACAGGAGTTTCAGCTTGTACATTGCCTCTTTGTAAATTTGTCAACACTGTACATAACACTGTATTTTTATATGGTTGAAAAGCACTTTTTCGATTACCATCTTGCCAAGAACCTGGTGACCACTTTTTAGGACCACTGGATAAATTATTTATTTGCAATTCTTCTGTAATTGTTGGTTTTATGTCTTGGATATCTGTCTGTATTACGTTATCGTCTTGACTACAATTCATTATGTATTTAAATTATAATACATATTCAAAAGTATTGTTTAAAATGAACTTTAAACCATAATTAAAAGATTAGCATTCAACTATACAACCGTAACCTCACATTATTCTTCTCATTTACATAATATGTCCATCTTTGTTTCACACTTTTTTGATAGAAATTTATCGTACCTTTTCAAGACTAATCTATAGTGTTTTACAGTTAAGATAAACAATGACTTGTCAAATGTATTTATCAATGTGCTTATTTAATTTATGTAGTAATTTGAAGTTATATTGTATGTGGGAAACATGGATCACCTAGTAAAATTAAACTCTCAAACCGCTGGTCGAGATAAAATAGCCAGGTAAAAAGTTAAATATTTCCTATTAACCTAAATTTAAACATTAATTACAGATTATTGCAATATCTAAGTAGAATTGTATGGCACAAGTTACAAGAAGATCGGAAAGACGGTGCCGAAATATTTAAAAATTTAGAATTTCAATTAAGCTCGTTTAGAAAGTGTAAGTTGAGAAGTTTCAATTTAAACATTTTTAAAAGTTCTTTTTCAGTGTTAAGATTTGGAAAATGTATAGACGTAATTTATTCTACATTATCTTCATTAAGATCTAATGATGATTATACAGTAAAAGTAACGGTGATATTAGGAAAAATAAGCAGTTCAATATTTTTATTAGCAGATCACATTTTGTGGTTAGGACGATCTGATTTTTGTTTAGTTGACACAGACAAATGGAGTAAAATATGTAGTCAGTATTGGTTGTATTCAATATGTATGAATTTAATTAGAGATATTTATGAAGTACTTAAAATAATACAATTGCATAAGCATGAAATTGTTTCTTTAAAATCTATAAACACTTGTGATATCTTTAAGAATTTTTGTAAGATATTTGTATATTTACAAAAATATCCACATATAACAATTGATATTATTAAGAATTCATGTGATATATTTTTACCATTAGCAGCATTAGGATATTTGAAACTTTCACCAAGTACAATAGGTACATTTGGTACAATATCATCTTTTGCAGGATTAATCGTCTTATTAAATCCTATTTGTAAGTTATCATCATAATAGTAATGTATGTTAATGCAGTAAAAATAAGCTGCTATATGGTGTAAGCAAATGAGCATTTTTATTAATTTTGGGGTTTAGGAGTAATTGAAACATTAAAATCCATTACTATTTATATATGAGATAATCTAGCTTTGTACAAATTTTTGATATTTAGCCATAGTGTTTTGATTATTACACTTGACAGGTAAATATTTGATATTTATTTTTTCATCATTTTATAACTATGTATATTTACATATATTCATATCTAAATAAATTATTTTTATTTTACAAACATTTCTTCATACTTTTTTTTTATAAATTCATGATATGACTAGGTCCATATATTATATACCATCATAGATAATCAGATCATACTATTAGCAATTTTAGCAACGTTAAAAATTGGATCAAACTTAATATTACCTTATAACAGACTAATATGCAATTAAGGAGAACGTGTTTAATTCCATTTTGAAGTAAGTCTAAATTTTGCAGAAATATCAGACTTTTTAAAAAACATAAATACCTACAAATTTGTTAAAGTTTTTTAAATATTTAAAGCAAAATTACTGGTAATATAGGAATTTTTTTTATACACTTTGTAGTTGTTCTTATGACTATAAAATATATATATGTATACTGTAATCGCCAGGAGAGATGGTGAGTGCTAGAGTTAAGCTGTATTCGTTTTTAGAAACGTACACGCCCTTTTATTTACAGTTGTACCTATGGTATCTGGAAACTTTATGTTAAACTTATTGCAAGACCTACCATTTCTAATACTGTGCGAACTTTCTCTAAACACAAGATATCTACAATTATAAAAAGTGTATAGGTGTAATGAGCAGTTTATACTTCAAAATAAAACCCAAACATATCAAATGAATATACTAATCATATTAAATATAAAATTAAAACTACTATAGAGACTCTTTCTAAATAATTAAAACTACCATTTTTTTTTAGATGTAGCTTAATTTTCACAAGTCTACATAGGTAATCACGCTTCTAGCAACCTTAACCATTACTAGTTTCTTAATCTGTCAAATTTCATATGGTTTTTACGAGCGCGAAATCTAAATGTGCATGGTTATAGTTCGCTCAACCTGACAACTGTTTCCAAATACAATAAATTCTTAGAAGATTTAAACAAATAAAGGGTGTGCAACTTAATTCGGTTACTTTTTTTTGTAAAAAAAAGCCTTTATTTTATAATCAAAGTAAATGAACGTATTATTCAAAATATTGTATATCGGAAGCTACAATTTCTCCCCATTTTTCGGGAAATTGATGGATTTCTTCCCAAAAGAACTGTTCAAATTTTGAGGGTAAGAACGAACAAAGCCAATTTTTAATTCCTTCCAACTGAAGTGACGCGTATTCCAATAAGGGCATTCTGCATCGATCGAAATAAATAGTTGTCGGAAGGGGCAACGTCTGGGGTATAAGGCGGGTGAGGTAAAACTTCCCAGCCGCTGTTTTCCAAATAGTTTTTAACTGGTCTTGCAACATGAGGCCGAGCGTTGTCATGATGGAATATTATAGACTCATGTCTGGTCGCATATTCTGGTCGTTTTTCGGCGATTGCTCTCTTCAAACGAATTGTTGTCTGTACAGCGCGCCCGTAATAGAATGACCAGATTTTAACAGCTCATAATGGATAACACCCGTCGAATCCCACCAAATAGACAGCATTACCTTGGCACCTTTAATATTTGGCTTCGCCGTTGATGTTGATGGCTGGCCAGGCTTTACATAAGATCTTTTTCGTTTCGAATTATCGTAATGAATCCATTTTTCATCACCAGTAATGATTCGATGCAAAAACGACTTCTTTTTATGGCGTTCAAGTAGCATGTGCGACATGCAAAATTGTCTTTCAACGTCTCTTGGCTTCAATTAGTGTGGTAGTCAATTTCCTTGCTTTTGGATGATTCCCAATGTTTTTAAACGTTTTGAAATGGCTTGGTGAGTTACTCCCAACGTTTTTGCAAATTCTTCTTGCGTTTGACATGAATCTTCATTCAGTAATGTCTCCAGTTCCTCGTCTTCAAACTTTTTTGGTTGACCTGGACGCGGTCTATTTGAGGCCCGGCCACTCATTGCCTCTCATTGAAAATTTATAACGCTGAAATCACCGCTTTTAAAGCTAACTTTATTGTGAGATTTTTGAATTTTTTAAATGATATAAAGATCGATACCATTCGCAACATGATTTTTTTGTTGGAGCAGATACACCATACACTTCTGCAAGCAATCGTTGGGCTTCAGCTGCACTTTTCTTCCAATTAAAGAAGAAAATTAAAACTTTCCGCAAATGTTGTTTATTTAACACAAATTCAGACATTTTCAATGAGCTCAATAATAATGTACAAAATTCAAAACAATGTAACTAAATACGGTTGATAGATGTCAAACCTTTCTAACAAAAAAAACCAGCTGTCATACACAACTATATATAACAACTAACGACCTCCATTGAAAAGTAACCGAATTAAGTTGCACACCCATTACAATATAATTTCTTAGCCAAATACTTTAATATGTATATATATATTATTAAATTTTATATTATAATAGGAATGTATTTATTTTTTATTTTCAGATCCATATTTTGAGGACTATATATATCTTCAAACGGTTTCTGGGTTAATTGGAAATCAACTATACCTGAAATCAAATATACTTCACACATTTTCTCAGGCTACCAACCTGCGTGACAAAAATGGCTTTTTAATCTATAGATCAACTCGAAAACAGAGTTAGATTCATTCAGAAATAATTTGTAGTGAATACATACTTAATCGAAATTAAATTATTTTAATAATTCATTCAATTTTTTACAGCTTTTATCTAATTAGAAAGTTACTTTCGCAATATAGTTAGAGTACAATATTTTGTAAACATATTAAAACGGAGTTTTATATAACACGAACGTATGTAGCTTCGGTGAAGATTCACGATTTTAAACTTATTACATTCTGTATTTGCTATTAATTAAAAGAAACAGTTTATTTTTGTATTACAGAGAAAATAAAGGTAATAAATATTAATTTTTATTGTGATTAAATACATAAAATAGCGCAAATTACATATGTACTATATGAGTAGTGCTTTAAATAGGTGTCCAGACACCAATATAATATACTTTTCAATCATTGGATACATATATTACTAATTTGAATGAAATTTCTTGGCTTTACTTCATCCATTCTTGCAGCAACACTGTTTTTATATCTAATTTTGAAATATAATTTATTACATGTTATCATAGTCCGCAAAATTGAAATCGTCGTCAGATGATTCATTTTCTAGGTTTATTATAAATTGATCCCAATACATGTCTAATATTTTGACATTATGACAAATATTTTGCCATTCATTCTGCCTATTTGGGAAAATTTTTCTCTCACTAAAATTTCTACTTCTTTTAATTTAAATGTAGTATTTCTTGTAGTTTCGCAATTTATAACACTTGCCCGAATTTGTTCTATTACGTTTATTTCAGGATGCTGCGGAGGAAGGTAAGTAAGTAAAAGTTCTTTATAAATGTCTTAACAATACTATATTCGCAGTACGATGGTTTGTGCAGTTTTATTATTTTATATAATTCGGGTTTTGTTGATTTAGTCAAGTCATCATTTCTTCTTTCTTACTATTACTATTGGGATGCTTTAGATGCAAAATGTTATGATAACTAGCATTATCCACCTCAATTACAGATTGTGTAGGCAAATTTGGTATTAATTGCTCAGTTAACCATCAAACATAATTTTTATAATTAAAAATGCCTTATCGACAAATTTTGTTTTGCCACCTGTATGTTCATATTTATATTATCATGTAATTATCATACATATATATAAAATGCTGGTATGTGTGTGTATACATATATACACACATACCAGCATTTACTACGATTACTTGATTGCCTTTTGATATAGTGTATTTTAATCTGTTTTATATCATTAGTCTATTCATATGTGAGTGTGATTTGTAATATACACTACCGTTCACGAAAGTATGGGCAGCAACTGTATCAAGCAATAAGAAGAAAAATAAAAAATATCAACGAAATTGAACAAAAATGAATATTTATTGATTCTTTATATAGTAGAAATTAAAATTACAATTCATTAAACTTATTCCTAATATATTTATACATTATATTAATTATATTTTCTTTTCATCGAAGAAACCACCGTTCGCGACGATTACAGCTTTTGTTATTCGGGGTATTCTTTCTATTAATTTTCTTATTACGTTTGGTGCAATGTTATTTCATTCTTTTTGTAAAATATTCCAAATTTTTTTTTTTAGGCGTTGGACATTCTTTTTTAACTCTTCTATCGAGTTCATCCTATAATAATTCAATGGGGCTGAGGTCCGGACTCTGAGGCGGCCATGTCTTTACTTTCAAAATATTTTCATTTTTCTCCGCATCAAGGGATTTTTTTTCTTATTCAAAGCTACTTTAATTGCATTTCAAGCATTTAGTATAACCAACTTTTTGAGTTTATAACTGAGAAATTTCATTTCACTATTAATCATTCTTTACTATAATATGAAACTGATCTGCAGTTATTATCTTTTTGTCTTTGTAACAAAATAGCACCGTAACCTTTTGAATACGGTTCACATTGTATTTCAATTTTTACTTCACGTGGTGATAAAATAGGTGCGTTTATTAACTCTTCTTTAATAACATTAAAAGTGGTTAATTCTGGTCTTTAAAAGTAGAACTTTTTCTAATCAAGTCGTAAAGCGGTTTCGCAAGCACAGCAAGATGGTATAAATCCTCTAAAATATGACGCGAGTTCTAAAAATCTATGAACTTTCTGTGACGTGTCTGGTATTGGGTATTCTTATACTGCCCTAACATTTTCGGCATTTGATTTTATACCATGCTACTAATTAAATAACCTAAATATGTAGTACTCTCTTTCATAAATAAACGTTTATCTAATCCAAGCTCTAACAAATTTACTCACATAATGTTAAGAACCATTCCGAACATTTCTAGATGTTGCGAGATCGTTTTTATTGCTATTAAAATGTCGTCCAAGTAAATAGGGACTCAATTAAAAGTTTAAAAATCGCATTAAGGTATCGGCTAAATACTGATGGACCACTATAAACGCCAATAGGCATTTTTAAGTACTCACTATTCTAATACAAGTGATAAATGAGGTATATTTAACCGTTACCACTATTTTGATATGGTGAAATCCATTTTTCAAATCTGAGCAAATAAAAAAGGTTTTATCTTCTAACAAATCAAGTTGGTCATCAATTAGCAGTAGTGAATATGTCTTTTCTGTAATTTTACTTAATTTACAGTATCCAATGCATAATCGTTACAACTTGGTGATTAGTTTTCTGTAATTCCTTTATTTAAAAATCATCTAAAATGCTTGGCAAGTTAATTTTTTCATTATATAATAGTTATGAGGTCTAGAAGCAAATGGCTGACAAAATTTAACTGAAACACTACATTCAAACTCAATTTGTGGTTTCTCAGGTTTATGCCTTTTCAAATAACCATTAACCAAAATTTTAATTTTGTTTTGAATATGTTCTAAATTAAGATTAATATTCAAGGAAAGATTTTCATCAAAATTTAATCTATAAGCATTAATTCATTAACATCATTATTAAATACACTTAATATGTACATTATTACCCATAATGGAATTATTTATAAAAAGCTTACTTTCAACTTAATAATAGACATGTTTGACAAAGAAGTAAAATCTCTTTCCAGAAAATATATAGTGTAATCTGGTACAGCATATGAAAGAATTGAAATTTAAATTTCATTTATCTTCACAGCCTTATCATAAGTACCCAAAATATTTAATTTAGAACCATTGATACCAAAATAGTTACCTACCCTTACAAATTTAAATGAATCATTCGGCAAAACACTTTCTTTTATTAAGTTAATAGGATTTTTAGTATTTACAAATGATCCATTTTACAATATTTTCTATATTACATTCTGGTTTAATTGGAATTTCATATGCAGCCAGAATTTCTGATTTCTACTAGCTAGTCAAGTCATAAATACTGGTACATAGAAAAATCAACGCCAAATGAAAACGAATATTTAAAAAAAATTTTTTTTTTGTTTTTATTGGGTTATTCAGTGGCTACAAATCTTAGAACAACTTATTTGAAATGACTTCCATTTGCCTTCCAGCACGACTTGAGACGATGTGGCCATTCATCGATCGCGAGACGCACTTCATGGATGAGGAAATTGTCCACTGCACGGACAAGGGCTCGCTTCAACGACTCAATATTTGGGTGTCGAGCAGAGCAAGCCATGCCCTATAATACGGACCACAACTTGTAATCCAACGGGTTGAGGTCTGGACTCCCAGCTGGTCAATCATCCGTTGATATGATGTTCGGAACGTTGTTTTTGAGCCATAGTTGAGTCGTTTTTGCTTTGTGAGCTGGAGCAGAGTCTTGCTGGAAAGTCCATGGCTTATTGGTGAATATTGATTGGTTGAGAGGCTTCACAATGGGTTCCAAGACGGTCGATTGATATACTTTGGCCGATGTTTTTACTCCTTTCTCGCAAAAATGGAGGTTGGTAACGCTATCGTAGCTCACTCCCCACCATACCATTACAGACCCGGGATGGTGGTCTCTTTGAACTCTCGGGATGAGTTGGGATGCTTCTCTGGATGACCGAGCATACGCACGATCGTTCTGTTTATTGAACGATTCTTCTACGGTGAAGATTTTCTCATCAGTAAACAGACTTTATCTGTGAGCGTTCTTCGCGGACCGGCTGAGTAACGCTTTCGATTCTCGCTTGCGTTTTTCCTCCAATGCGGCCGTGAGCAGGTGTCCAGTGTGTCGCTTGTACGCGCTGAGTCCCAAATCTTCTTTGATAATGCGAGACATGTATTTTTGCGAAATTTGTATTTCCCGCGACAAGATTTTGTTTTCGCAGCGGTTTTCGGTCGATTTGTTTCTTCAAGGCTTTGATCGTTTTCGGAGTTCTCACAGTGCGCGCACAACCAGATCTTTGACGGTCTCGTACTCCACCAGTATCCTCAAACAACTTCACAGCACGATACACAAAAGTGCGAGTGATTCCAAGCAGTCGCAACGTCGTAAAGATATCGCCTTTTTCCATGTTGCATTTTAGTAAGCCAACTACAACAATACGATTTTCGATGTCGTCCCATTCCATGATTGTAAACAATTAATGTCAAAAACTTTTTACGTCACAATGAAGCATAAATGCCAACTGTCAAATCGCAATCAATATGAAATGGATGCGCCCAGTGTTGCATTCGTAATGAGTGCGTTCAGTTGTATACCAGTATTTATGACTTGACTAGTTAGAAGTGCAGATTTTCCTCCTACTTCTCTAGTCATAACAGATGAGGTAGCTTGAACCTGTGTACAGTCTCTTCATAGTTGTAACATGACCCTCGAGGGTGCGCAGGCTTTGGGCAGTCAATAAAATAGTGTCCATCCTGATTACAGTTGAAACATTTCATTTTCCACTTTTCTGATAGTGGTTCTGTTCCATTTTCTTTGCACATCTTGGTTTTCAACGGTACGGATCAATCAGTTTTATTTTGTTCTGGTATAATTTTTTCGCCGTGTTTTACCAGGTGCGACACTTTGAAATTATCTTGTGATGATGACAACTTGGTTGTCGAAATGCGTATACAGAATTTACAAATAGTTAATTGTGGAAAAGGGGTTATATATCAACTTATGTAACAATCAACCACAGGCTCCATCAAATTCAACTATATTGCGCCAAAATAGTACATATTTTTAAAAGATTTCATTGGTTCTTGAATAGGCAAGTTTAATATGGATAAATGAATGCCAGATAGCCCCAATTTTTCATAACCTGTAAACGTTTAATTACATTTTTGCATTGTTCTACTATATTTTTCTGTATTATTTAATAAAATATGTACTTTTAAGTACAATAATAAAATGAGTGATCATCAAGGTTCTAGCAAATAGTTAGTATCACTACCCAGAAAGCCTGAACGACTCGGACGCCTGACTCATGAAAAAAACAAACAGTTTTGAATATATATATAAAATGTTAATTCTGCAAACGACAGCAATTATAACGAACATCTCTGAAACGCTAAGTTGTAGGTATTACTTTTATAGCAATATATTATAAGGAATGTATTATAGTGCTGGCTAAATCATCTGTATATTGAGATATCCAAGAATACAAACAGACCGGTAAAGTCGGCCCTCCTAAAGAACAAGTAAGCAGGTATTTAAGGCTTCTAGAATTTGACGAATCTGTTAAAAGTACTGTACAACAGATGGTAGAAGGTTTCATATTTAAAAACGAACTTCCAACACTAAATAAAATATTGGGAGAAATAACTACAGATGAGTCCATACCAAAAATGAGTCAACCAACTCTACACAGATTCTTGAAACTCACTAATTAAAAGTAAGTGTTAATGAAAAATTGTTCATGTTATAATATATTCATATTTAATTTATATTTTAGATATGTCAAGTGTAACAAGAAGAATATGCTATTAGAAAAGGATGAAGTTATCAGACAGAGAAGCAAATATCTGACAACAATAAAACATTACAGAGATGAGGATCGCCCAATATTTTACATAGACGAAACAGGGTTAAATGAGAGAGACACAAAGAAAAAAGTTTGAATTGATGCAAGTATAGCAAGTGCACGACAAGCTTTAGTTGAAGAATTATCCACAGCATTAAAAACCCCTAGTGGTAAAGGCCGGCGATTTATAATACTCCACATAGGATCTGCATTCCGATTTATGGAGGATGGACTGTTGCTTTTTGAAGGTAGAAAAACAGCTGATTACCATGATGAAATGAATGGTTTGAACAAGTATTGTCTAGGTTGCCAGATAATGCTGTTATCATAATGGATAATGCATCATATCATTCACGCAGAGTGGAAAGTCTTCCAACTTCTCCATGGAGGAAAGCTGCAATCCAGGACTGGTTCGTTCCAAAAATATTAAGTACAATGCAGAAATGTTACCTGCTGAATTATTGCATTTAGTATGTCTTCATAAGGAACAATATAATATATATGTAACTGATCAAATGGCAGCTGCTGCAAGTAAAACTATATTGAGTTTACTATCATATCATTGTGAACTCAATACAATTGTAATGATTTTGGCAGAAATAAAAATGAAGTTGCTTCAAAAAATACTACATTCAAAATGCCACATGTACGAGTACTTTTGATCAAAGCAATTACAAATCTTACAATGGATAATTGGAAGAAACGTATCAACCATGTGATTAAAGCAGAAAAAAGAATGTGGGACTCGGATGATATTGTGGAACCATTTATTATTTGTGTTGGAAACAGTGACGTTGAAACTGATTTTTTGTCAAGCACAAGTGAATCCGATTAGTTGTACTGCTAATGTTTCTATATTTATAATCTTTGATGGAGTTTTGTAATAAATTTTAACAGTAGTTTACATTTTACCTTGAATTCCACAAATAAATTTGATATGAATATAAATAATATATGACAAATATATTTATTAATTTTCTATTGAAAAGAAAATTTCATAAAATATTTATTTTAATAATATTTAATCTTAATTTCGGATAGGTTGTACATATTAATCCAAAAAGTAACATTTGTACAATCATACTTCCATTAAAATGAATTTTTTTTCATTTATTTTAATATAATAAAGAAAAAGTTTTATATTGTTGATAAACAACTACATTGACAACTTTTTACATTTTTAAGGTATGTGTTCCGTGTTTTAGCGGGATATTTGAATCACTCCTTATTCTGGGACAAGGTATACTATGATTCATTGCAATATCTACTTTGTTACTTACCAGCCCTAATGTACTAATCTAATCAAATTTTCAGCTATAAAATGTAGTAATATAAATATTAATTTAGTGATTTATTGTTGTATTTACCTTTTTCTCTTAATCGCTAATTAATTCATTGAATATTTTGTCGTATACAGTTTACAAATATTTTTCATATTTAAACAAGTACTTAACACAATAGTACAGGATATTATAATATTTTATGGCGATAGTGTCAGTGGATAGGATATACCACAATCAAATTGTACATTAATTTCCAGTCGGTCATCCTTCAATTAATCAATTTTAAGGTTATATTTTCATTGAACTAACAATTATCAGTATAGATAATAGATGGAGCAATTATTACTTTATTTCATTTTATTTATAAATTTTGTGAACTAAATGATTTGCTTAAGTAACGTGACATAAGGAATGTTATATCACGTAGTCACTGGCGAATGAAATAAGATATATATTATTGAAATTAACATTTTAATAATTTACTTCAATAATGATTTATTATTTTCACTTCGCTCACTCGTTTCCGAAAGTTAATATCGCTTATTCATTTTCAATTTCCAAACATTTTGCGATTAGCCTATACAAAAATATATATAAACTTTCAGTGTTTTATCACCAATACAAGATAAAAAATAATCATAAAAAGCGCAAACATTCACAAACAAATCGTAAAATTGTGTCGAATTTAATTTTATTGTTAAACATGACTGTTAAAACAAACAAGATATTTTCTAATGTTGATTGTGCATTTTGTGACGAATGAAATAGATACAAAATTCTTAAATAGGTAAGAGTTTTGGAATATTTACTTCATAATAAGCGCTAGAACATTAACTTTTTATTATTGAATTTTGACTATGAAATTTAATTTTTATTGTGAAGAAAATCTAAGTAGTTTTTTCGAAATTTTTTGTTGAGCTCTTTGAAAATCAAACACTTAAATAATAAAATCCTAATTAATGCTTTTATACATAATATTACTTACCAAATTTCCAAATTGTAAAATGAACTGCAGTATCCGAGGTAAAATTAAAAAGCTCTGTATGACCGGTTATCTATAATTTCCTACGAAAAATACATTTGAATGTACTAAAATATCGTCAATGTTTATATTTATTGTAGCTAAATAGAGGGCGATAAAATACGAGTTTAAAAATATTCATGGGTTTCCTACACCCACTAAAGGGTCACTCAAAATTACCAATTTGGAAAGTTAGGCAACTGTTTCATATGCCACTTGAATTGACAACAATATGACATTGACAGTTTGTATTGAGGTTAAAATCTTTTCCAAATTCATAATAATTTGATGTTTTGATAACAATATATTTATAAATGCGTTGCTCCTATGGTTTACGTGTAATGAAAATGTAAATTTTAACATAGTCCATGTTATCTTTAAAGGATATATAAAGAGGTAAATAAAATTATTTACAAAAATAATCAAAATTAACTTCAAATTTAAGAGAATAATTTTTTTTTTTTTTAAAGAATGACTTACGTTTCGTGAATGATAAAAAATAATAATAATGGCAAATAATCCTAGACCTCCAAATCTTGCGGAGGGTAATAATCCAGACATCCACAATCCAGGGATCTTTATAAATCGTATTAGGAATAATAATAATCAAAATCCTGCTTTCAATATGCGAGACCAACTATTTCGCACCTTATTCTTTAAAGCTGCTATAATGTATGCACGGACTTTTCCAAAACCAATAAGAAGATTTGTAGAATTTGTGATTTTAATTAAAGCAATAGCAGCCTTTTTCGTGTTAGTGTATATACATCTAATATTTTCGAGAACACCAACTACATGCCTAAATCATGTGAAAGATACTTGGCCAAGGGATGGAATATTACGTGTAGAAATAGTAAAAAATGCAGGACAAGACTATAATGTTGAACACAGTTATATTAAAGAAGAGAAACTAAAGTCTGATACTGATGAAGTAAATAATTATTTTATGTCTGGTGATACATTTTTAACAATTGATCCTAGTACAGTTGAAGAAAATAATAAAATTACAAAACCTTTGGAAAATAAATTTAAAAGTAAGAGCCTTAATTTGTTCTATAGTCCATAGCTTGTGGCTATATATTGCCATAATGATAGTGAATACTTTAAAATAATGTTTTCTAATATTAAAGTTGTGATGTAGATCAATTTTATATAGGCTATGTGCAATTTGGCTCAATGTTTTAATTGAGTTCTTTATATAACATTAAGTAAAAGAAATTAGAAACATTCAAGAACCGTCGATTTAATAACAGTATTTTACATGTTACTGGCAATTCAAATTTTGGTATATGAACCACATGTTCTTAATATAGAACTAAGAAATTTTGAATGGACTCCATATTATACCATATTGCATACTTCATTTTCTAGATAGAAAAAATTGTCATAGTAGCTGCATAATAAACGATACATTTTATATAGCTTTTGCATTCGAATTTGGTAATAGTATTATTATATTATATGAGTTATTGTGTTATCTTCACTTTTTACAATTTAATATCAAGTAGCCTAAATTACAATTCTTCTTAGAAACATTTTTATGTTACAAACAAATTTTGTTTAAAAAATAATTTTCCAATGTTTTAATTTATAGTAATGATAAGTATCAATCACAAAATACTTGATTGAAATTAAAATAAAAATCGAATTTTTGGTAATATTTGATTAATATAAAACCAATGAATGATAATAGTTGAACTATAAAATACATTTCAATAATGTATTAGCTTTCATTATGCTAAGTTCATAATTAATTAATAAAAATTTTTATATATTTGGTTTTCAAAAACTGCCAAAGAACATGTATGTATTTAAACATTGTTAATAAAAATGTGAATTGAATGCCTGATAGTATATATATATATATATATTTGGTTATTTTATGGGTATATTTACATTACTAGAATAGAATATATGATTACATAAATGAATTCTTTGAAAACATCCAATGAAGCAGGTCAAGATAATGTTTTTGGAAAAGATACTAAGATAGAGTTGTATATGCTGTAAATGACTGTTGGAAGATTAAGACTAATTAAGTTTTGTATACTGCCAAGAATAAATCTCTGTTTTTAGTTTCTCTAAGTAAACGAATTTAATTAAACGAGTTATTTTGTTATTTTTTTATTTGCAATCTACGACGCTAATCTGTAATATATTAATATGTTATTAATAACTAACACGACTTAATAACACAATAAACAGAAATGGGAATTAAACAAAACGATAAAGGTATATAGAATATAATACCTTTTGGCGTAAATTAATATACAAGCTGGTCTACATAATTGCTATAGCTCTTTAATTTATTCGTTTGAGAATGGGTTTAAATTAAATCTAGTAATTGAACATATTAACATAAATGTTAACAGCTTGAATTTCAAAATAATTTAATGTAATAGTAAATAAAATTTTATTTTGTAAACATGATGTAAGTAGTATGTTTCCGCCTCTTCTTGAACTTTTATGCATAGACACTGATAATTTCTGAGGTAGATTTTAAAATGTCGGAATATTTCCAACCCATTTAAATAAAAGATAGTAAGATGTCTTACATTTTGTATTGTTCCGGAAGAAATATGTCAACAAATTCCTTTTTTTATTTGATCATATCCAGATAATTTTAGATAATTCGTAGTTTCTTAAATCCAAGAATACAAATTAGGCTCATAATTACGGAAAAAATTAACTAGTAATATATTTTAAAATTTAAAAACAGTAGAAATTATTTAAGAATGTCAATTATTTTAATTTAGATAACATTGTTAGATTTATGGAAGTGATATATATTATAATATTCATTTAAAAATAACATTTATGTAAATAGTCTACCTTAATTGAAAATTTAATCTAAAATGCGAATACAAAAGCATGCATATACTGCCAGTTGTCCAGATTATAAAAAATATATATATTTCATGTCTATAGATAAGTAATTTGAGCTAGAATTTTTTTAATTTAAAAACACTGGGCAATTTATTTTACGTATGAAGAAACATGTCGAATTTTATTATTTGTTTTTTACTCTTTAAAATACACAACTATTTATTGTACACAACTTTAATTTGGTAAAAAAGCTTCTTCGGTTTGTAAATAAAATAATGTAATACTTTCAAGTGCAATATCACATTGTTTTACGTTTTTTTTGTTCTAGGCAGTGCTCTTTCAAATTTAACATATAACATGTATGACACCAACATAGCCAATAATGTAAATTTAGGTATATCAGTGTCTAGTACTAAGTGGGATGGCTTAAAAACTATAACAGAAGAATACATAGATAATAAATTGAAGAAAAATAATTACAGGAAAAATACATTGTTGCAAACTGATAATAATATTAGTCTATCCATGAATGAAAACAAACTGGATTTGACAGATGCTATCTTTGAAGCTGAGAAAACTGAAAATGCCGAAAGATCAGGTATATAGATAAGTTGTTATAGGTACTTCTCAATTTTAAAAAAATTAAATATTTACATTACGCTGCCTCTGTTTTCAAATAAGATTTAAAAAAATCTTGTACTTAGTGTTCATTTGTATTTTATAATTTTTTTAAAATTTACATAACAGTTTACTGACGAATGGCATTTGGAAATAGACATATTTATGATATTAATCGAGTGTGTAAAGTGTTCTGAAAGTATAGTGCCATCATTTAAATCCCTATTTAGAGTAGACTTTAATAAATATTAATGACATATTTAACGAGGTCAGAATTGTATATTAGTAAAACCACGCAAAACCAGTTGATACTTTATAGTGTTGCAGCATTTTGAATTAAACCTAAAAATTAATAAGAAAGGACAAAACGCGAAAGGCCGACTGCTTTCGCGTTTTGTCCTTTCTTATTAATTTTTAGGTTTAATTCAAAATGCTGCTCTATAGCTATGTGTGTGTACATAATTAATTTATGTAATTTATTATTGCATAACATTAAATTAGACTTCGCTAAGTAAATTGCCGTCATAAATTAACCAAACTTGTTATAGAAATGCAAAATATTTACTATATAAGGTGAGAGCTATAAAAGTTTTATTCAGAGTTGGCCATAAAAAAATCAGTTATGTCTTAGATTAATTCTACTTACTAATTTATCTGTCATTCTGTTACTTACCACCATTTAATTTTTTGCCGTTGCTTATTGTTTTTGTTATTCATTAAATACGCCATTATTTAGTAACAAATTTTCGCAAATATTGTTTACTTGCCAATTTAAAATTATAAATGACATTTAAAATTCAGTTACAAGATTCTGTCAATCTTTTTATATATGCGAGTTTAACTTAGACATGTCTGCTATGTCTATCTTTCTCATTCATGGCTGACTCTGAAAAAAAATTATGTGGTTCATATCTCATATAGCTATGAAGCCAAATTTTGAAATATCACTTCAGCAAATTGTTAAGTAAGGAATTTGTCTGAGCGTAAAGGTATGGCAACATTGCAAAACAATTTTATAGATTAGCTTGTAGCTTAAATTATAAAATATTTTACTTTAATACGTTCACGCTGACTATAATTTGTATTGTGTTTTATCGATCGGTTCCGTTGCATTCTGTTACATTTTAAAACTTCGAACTGATGTATAATATGAAGTTTCAAAATTCACAAGAATTTGTTTAACAGAATATCGCGTCCAGTAATACAATTTATTACTACTGTACCTTTGTTTGGGCAATACAGTTATTATATCGTGTGTTATCAAGGAAATCCCATATCGCGACGGTGATTATGAATTATAGTTGATGCGAAGCAATGGTGATGTACACTGCAGGTTGAATATTTACCTATAAACATGCCATTAATAATATCGTATGAATTGTTTCATAAACGCATGAACACGAAATGTTTATATATACAATCCGATATGTTTATATACCAGGATGATTTAGCGAAAACTGAGTCTCGACTATGATTTAACGAAAACTAAGTCTCGATTAATATATCTGAAACTTTCGACGATATGCAATAAACGTTAGGTAACAATGTTTTTTTGAAAGCCACTATTTGTTGTTAAGTTCTGCAATTTAAACGTGGTAATACGAATATCGAAGACTATCCAAATTGTCAAAAGCTCTGAAAGTGATCAATAAAATTACAAGACCTAAGAATTGATATCAAGAGGATGTCGTGAGCATATCAACTGATATCAACTGAAGATATATGTCACACTTTGGACGTAGAATTGGATATATCCAAGGTGTTCCGAACCGTGAATTTTGATTAGAAACGTGAAAGAATGTGAATGTCAAGCTATAATTTTAAGCTGTCAAAAGCAAAGTTTATTTATTTCGATTTTTTTGTTAAGGTCGGTTAACCGAAGATAATAATTTTCATAAATAATCTTTACAAACCGTTAACCAATCATATTATGCCGCTCTACTAGACAAATTGAGAAAAATAATTTCTGAAAAGTGATTGTTTAGAAGGGTCCAGGAAAAAGTTTAGTTTTATACGAAAATGCGTTTTTTCAAAAAACCAAAAACTTAATGCCCTAACTCATTTTTAAAAAATCTTAATTCCCATCAAATCTTCCCCGCATTAATGTACATTATATCATAAATTCACAATCAACATAAAACTATCTAAGAAATTGCATAGTAGTCGAACAGTGTAGATGAGAGTTTTATATATCTTGCTGCAATGCTTACAACCAGAAAAGGTTAGTCCACAGTTTCTTGGGATCACCAAGGTGTTGCGCACATAGATTTTATATATATACACAAACACACACACACACACACATATATATAGTCGAAGAACTGCAAATGTTCAATAATACAATGAATTTTTAGTGCAAATGAAGAAGGTGTATCAATCTAGAAAGTGGCATTGCCCTATCAGAAATGTGATACTGTTTCATGACAACGTAAGACTTCATACAGGGGCTCTTACTCAGGCCATAATAGAAACATTGTATTGGCAAACCTTTGAACATCAGTTGTATAGTCCTGATTTAAGTCCCTCCAATTATCACATGCTTGGTGTACTGAAGGAACCCTTTGGAGAATAATATTTTACTAGCGATGAAGAGGTTGAATAATTAGTGTCCGATTGTCTAAGCAAACGTTCAACGTCTTCCTTTCAAAGTGATATTAAGAAAGTTACCAGTTAGATTTCGCAAATGTGTACATTGACAAATAACCTATTCTAGTTTAATAAAGTGTTATTAAAAAAACTCATTAAAATATGACTGATCTTTGTATTGATTACTTCGAGTCATTCATAACATATTTTCTTCTTCTTTGTATATACGATTCATATGTGATTTTTTTATTTGCAGAATGGTCAGATGATCAGTACATTGTAGAATATTCATTAGAGTATGGATTTTTGAGGCTAAGTCTAGCTGCCAGACAGCGCCTAAACGTTCCTGTTCAAATTGTTGCACTTGACCCATGGAAAGATAAATGTTTCGGAGATTCCTTTAGTCGCTTTATTTTGGATGAATTTTTGGGATATGACGACATATTGATGTTATCAATTAAACCTTTAGCAGAACAAGAAGATAACAAAGGATATTTAAGGTAAAATTTTAGATCCAGATTACGAATGTCTATATACTATATACTTTGATTACAACTTCTCATGATTACTAAAACATCATTAGTTAAGAACTTTGTAATAGTAAATTTATGTTCGACGATCATGTAAACTATATACATAGTTAGCAAAGCAAATAAAATGTTAGGATACTAAGCACTTGTAAATATTTTTCAAGTACTGATCCAATCTGTCGTTTGTATCGTGCCTATGTGTATTTTATATTAAATTATGTATCAACGGTGTGGAAGTCACAATATGATTATTACATATAACACGTTTTTTGAAGTTTGTCAGAGCCAGACGCAATATCGAGTACACATGAACAAACTTAACGATATATTACACTATAAAATTGCCTATGGTCACTTATCGTACTCCGATATCTCGAGCAGAATCATATTTAATGTACCTCTACGATCATTACGGGCACCAACGCTGTTTTGAATTGCCAATTATAATAAGTGAATGCTGATAGCCAAAGATCTTAAAAGGTACAACAAACGCTGGCTCAATAGTAACCTAGGGCCTGCTACTGCATTCTGAAATTGGTGTTAAACTGTTAGGGGATGTTAAGGCATGTATTATTATTATTTATATTTACTTGCCGCGTATTTTACTAAAGCATCTATTAGTGTTTCTATTCAGCACTATTTTTGTAGATAACTATAATGTGATGTTTGAAACATTCATACTTCGAATGAAGGAATTTTTATCAATCGTAGTTAATTTAATAATATACATACAGTACAATATATATAGCTACTCGTTCAAGAGTCCACTTCAAAATTGGAAGATTATCTTCCTTAAAAATAACCAAAACTCCTTTGGATAAACTTCTGCTACCTTGGGTTTTCCATTTCCTTCGAACAGGAAGTTGAATCTTGTACCATCCTTTTACATTTCTGAAAGCAAGGTGTGCATAAACTTTGAGTCTAAGGAAATTGTTTTTACGGTTGTTTATTCAGCGGTACTCCAATAAGAAAGTATGCAGATGTCAAAGGAGTTAACACATCATTTAATTCCGTAGAAATTTGTGGGTCGGTAAAATTTTGTTTATGTAGTAAATTGTTTTTAAATCGAAGCATATACGTTGTCACCCATTGCAATTCTAGAAAACTGGAAAATCTGTTAAATAGGTTTGAATTATTATTTTCAATAGTAAGGACAGGATATGAATGTTTTTTCAATTTCATTGTTGCACTCTTGAGGAAGATCAGTACTTATGATGTTACCTGACCACAACATGTTACGTTGTTTTAAGTCAAATGGTGGTAAATCTCTACATATTATACGAAGTGTGGTAATTAAGTAACGAGACTGGTGTGAGAAATGTTATTTATTGCAAATAAACTTATATTCAACTTTTATTTCCTCCAACATACTCTCCTCCCTTATCTATACACTGTTCATATACGTGTCTTCCATTGTTCAAACAATGCTGTAGTGCATCAGTTATCAGCCTCTTCAACAACTCTGCCGTTTTTGCTTTTACATGTTAATTTAATGTTTAATGCACTTTTCACTTTTAGGAACAGATAGAAGTCACATGGTGCGAGATCTGATGAATACGGAGAATAATAAAGCACAGCAATGCCCTTGTCCGCTAAGAACTGCTTCACAGATAGGGCATTGTGAGCTGTCATGTTTAATTTATCATCGAAAATGTGTCTTACTGATTCGTTGTTAATGTTTACCGAATGCTTAGACGTCGGTCTTTCCGCACAATTTCATTAATTTTCTAAATGTTTTCTTCAGTTCTTGCAGTCACAGGTCGACCAGGACGTTTATCATTTTCGACCTCTTCCCGACCTTCGGAAAACCGTCTGTGCTATTCAAAAACTCGCGCACGTGACATAAGAGTATCACCAAACACTCCCTTTAACATTTGTAAACATTCTGTTGGCGATTTTTTTAATTCGACAAGAAATTTCAGGTTAATTCGCAGTTCAATTTTTATGCCAACCATTATCACGGCATTACTAAGTAACAGTTTCTCTACAATTAAAGCTCGAAAGTAAACTAAAGCAGACAGAGAGACGAAACAACAGGTTGTTGCTTGGGAAGTATCAGCGCCAATGACATTCCAATTACAGTCTCCCCCGATGCGGCAGCGCGATGGAAGGAGCGCAGTCTCGTTATATTATTGTAACACCTCGTATCAGCTGGATTGTCATGTGTATTTATGTGACGCCAATCATATTTGCTTGCCAAGTCTTATATCTTTGACACTATATGCTATAATCTATGCTAATGCTATCGTTGAGACACTTATACGATATATCTTGGTAAACTTCATATTCCAGGATTGTATTACCTTCTCAACTAAACCCGGTAGTAGAGTAGTTGAGACACTCATACGATATATCTTGCTAAACTTAATATTCCAGGATCGTATTACCTTCTCAACTAAACGCGATAGTAGAACATAAGTCCATAATTCTAATCTGGGAATTATGACACTTTTAAAAGGAACAGCCTTCGATTTTGCAGTGAATAAATTGACTTGAACTTTCCTATTGATGGTTACAAATTGAACATAAACACAAGCTTCACAAGCTTATTCAGATGAATCTGCATATTGAATTATATGTAATTCAATATGAACAGGATTTTGACATAAAACCAACAGAGCTATTTCAATCTCATTCAAAACATGTATTTCATTTGCAAATATTTGTTATTCCTGAGATAAATTTATAGGTGTAAGTGCATCCATCCCATGATATTTTTTTCTTGCCAAAGTTTATCTAAGAGTATTATTCCTGTTGTGATAACTGGTCTAATCGGACATATGGAACGTTTGGTGATCAATTTAGAAAATTGGTCAGTTCTTTGATATTTCAAAATATCGGAATTGCAATACCACAAAAAACTTAAAGAGTACGTTTCATCTTGACTTTTAATATTATTACATTTGATTGTGAGTTTAAATTAGTGGATCATTAGATATCCACTTGTTTAACGAGAATCGAACAGAGTTCAATATTACCGAAATATCTTTGTATAACGAAATGAGATGATTGGGGTTATTTGTTCCAGTTAGGAGGTCGTCCACATAAAAGTCGTTCAATATTACTTCACTTGCTTCAGTAAAAATTGTGTTTCATTTCGATTGGCTATTTCTTGTAGGCATCTAACTGTCGAATCTGTTGGTTTGCATGGATCCGACCGCCATAAAATTCTTTGTAATTTACAATCGTTGGAATGTATCAGTAATTGACGGTACATTTTTCTAATGTCGCTAGCCAAAATATATTGGCGTGAACAGCAAAACGTAAAATAATGTTCTGTTGAATCTTAGCACCTATCATTTTAATATCATTTGACGAGTAACCGAAAGTAGTTTTCGAAGACGCATCAAAAACAACTATTAATTTAGTTAATTTAGTTGTCCTTCTTTAGAAATTGACTTATTGATAAGTTTACTTATTTTAGTCATGTGATTCAAGTTAACATATTCGTTCATAAATTCAACATACTGTTGTTTCAGTTTGGTGTTGCTATTTACTTTTCTTTTTATTGCAAGAAATTGTTTGATTGTAATTTCTCTTGATTCCCCTAATACTTCCCGTGAATGTTTTAATGGTATTTTTACAATAAACTTTCTCCCGCCCTTGTTGCGTATAGTTATTGTTTTAAAATTATCTGCTGCCAATTCTTCAGCAGATAAAAGCATTTTCTTTGAATATTTTTCGACTTCCCAAAAGTTTCCTAACAGTTTATCAATTTCCGAATTTGAAATAAAATTACAATGTTGTAAATGGCTTATATAGGTATTTGGTATTGTCCCGGAGATTATCCAATCCATTTGTAAAATTGGTTTGAATTTGCCTAAATGTATCTGACTTTCACGTATTAGTTTCTAAAAAAGTTCCGCTCCAATTAACAAATCTATATATTTTGTCGCAAATATTGATTTCCGGGTCGGCCAAGTTAATAGCTTGTGGAATTGTTACCACAAATTTATCAAAAGATACGTTTGGTGCCTTGTTTATTATACAAAGAGTACTAGGAAAGTTTTGCAATATGACGCAACAATGAATCGTAGGAAGCTGCTTGTTGCTGCATATTTAGACATGTTCATATGTGCATAGTAGCTGCCGCGCCATGTTGATGGGCTCAGTTATTCATTAGCAGTGAGAGTGTAAAGTGCTTGCGATGGCATCGTGGTCACGAAATGAGATAAGGGCAGTTTTGCGTTATAATTTCGTGCGTGGTTTAAACATAATGCTTCGAAGAAATGACTCTTGTACTAGGTGACGTTTGTCCACATCGCACAACGATAATCAGGTGGTATAGAGAATTCCAAAGGGGAAATTTAACTGTGGAGGATGCTGAGAGGTCGGGAAGGCCACGAACGTCAGTTATGGAGGAAAACTTTACTACTGTGAGGAAAGTGCTTGGCGAGAACAGGCGAGTGACCTACCAACAGATAGAGGGTACTTCAGGCCTAAATGCACCAGCAATTCGTTCGATTCTGCATGATCATTTGCACGTGAAGAAACTTTGTTCTCTCTGGGTGCCGCATCGACTGACTGAAGAGCAAATGACACGACGTGTGACTTGGTGCCGGTAGATGCTAAAGAAGTTTAATAAGGGACAATCTTGGTATGTGAACAACATCGTGATAAGTGACGAGAGTTGGCTATGCTATTACAATGTGCCGACTAAAGCTCAAAGCAAAGTTTTGTCTTTGATGATGAGGTTGTTAGAAAATCCCGATGTGTAAAGAAAAAAATGTATCGTAATGGAGGAACCAGGTGTCCATTCTTGACTTTAGCCGCAGGCTCTTCATAGGTCCAATGACTTTAGGTAGGCACTGTTCAGTATACCACTTAGGGTGACGAGGCTCTACTATTACGATCTGCCTACCAAAGCTCAAAACAAAGTTAGGGTCTTTGATGATGAGGACATACCCGTAGTTGTCAGAAAATCACGACCTGTAAAGAAGAAAATGATACCTGTATTTTTCAAATCGAGTGGAATTGTGGAACGCGTCGTTTTGGACACACAGAAGACAGTCCCAACTAAGTAGTATACTGAACAGTGCCTGCGTAAAGGCATTGCATCTATCAAGAACCTGCGGCCAAAGTCAAAAATGGACACCTGGTTCCTCCATCACGATAATACTCCAACTCACCGCGCCAAAGCCTGCACCGAATATTTGACCACGACAGGATTGAAACTTTTCGAGTACCCTTCCTACAGTCCAGATCTTGCTCCCTGCGACTTTGCACTCTTCCCGCACGTGAAAATGAAGCTAAAAGGAAGGCGGTTTTCCAGTGATGAGGACCTTCTGCGGGCTTGGGACAACGAGTGTGCTTTACTCCTTAGTGAAACTTGGTAGAACTGGTTTAAAGATTGGTTTCGGAGGATGGAGAGGTGTATTGAGTGTAGAGGAAATTACTTTGAAAAAATTAACTAAACAAAGCTGCATTGCAAAACTTTCGTGGTACCCTTTGTACGATCAATTACGCAACGTGTACTATTTGCTTGGTACGAATTAGAAAGTGATTTATGTTTTAGGTTACTGCAGTAACCTAAAACATTAATCACTTATTATTAAATTATTTATTGATTGATTTAGACCTGAAATTGATATACCGTGAATATATTTTATAATGCAACATGCACATACATACACTAATTGCTAGAGTAACGTAATAATGAAATGACAGCAATGTATTTTAGCGTGTATTTTATTTTGCAACATAGGATGTCAAAATAAGTTACTCTATTTTTGAGGTATGTATAGTGTAGAAGAAAAACTGTTATTAGTGAACTGGTATAACTCGAATATGAGTTTGAGGAGAGTAGCAGATTTGTTTCAAATTACATATCCTGACCGTCCAAGACCGAGTCCAACTACAATAAGTAGGTTAGTACAGAAGTATAAAAATAATGGATGCATCGTTCCTAATCATAAAAAAAAGAATAGGCCAAGATATGTTATTACTGACGCCAAAAGAGATGAAATTCTACAAACAATCGAAAATAATAATATGCTCTCCACAAGAACTTTAGCACAAACTACAAATGTAAGCAAATCTTCCGTGCATAAACTACTAAAACGAGAACATTTTAAGTCGTATCATTTTCAAAACCATCAGGAACTAATTGCGAATGATGCAGAAAGAAGAAGTAACTTTGTGAAATCATGTTGGATAAGCTTCATAATGATGATACTTTACTACGCAGAATTTGCTTTACAGATGAAGCAACATTTTATGTAAATGGTGAAGTAAATTCACAGAACTGCCGCTACTGGAGTAGACAAAATTTGCATAGATATCATATCACAAGGACTCAGCGGCCACAGAAAGTCAATGTTTGGACTGCGTTGATTGGACACCATATTGTAGGACCGTTTTTTATTGAGGGTACTCTTACAGGAGAAAAATATTTAGAATTGCTTGAGTACAGAGTTATGCCAGCCCTCCACGCTTTAAATATTGATGGTGAGATTTGGTACCAGCATGATGGCGCGCCGACATATAATTCTCATATGGTTAGAACATTTTTCAACCAAAGATTTCCAAACCGTTGGATAGGCCGTGGAGGAGAAGTAGAATGGTCCGCAAGGTCACCAGACCTGTCTCCAAACGATTTCTTTCTTTGGTCATGTATCAGAAATAAAGTTTTTCAAGGAGAACCTCTAAACAATATTGACCAATTAAAAAATAGAATACGAGTTGCTGCAAGAGAAATAACTCCAGAGCAGATACAAAATACAATAAATGAATTCTACAATCGCTTAGGATACTGTCTGGGCGTCAATGGTGACATTTTTGAAAATTTGTTAAATTAGTTTTTAAATTTTGTTCAACTACTGTATTTCACATCCTATGTTGCAAAATAAAATACACGCTAAAATACATTGCTGTCATTTCATTATTACGTTACTCTAGCAACTAGTGTATGTGCATGTTGCATTATAAAATATATTCACGGTATATATATATATATTTGTTTTTTGTAATCGCAATTTATCTACCACATGCTGAGACACTAGGGGCACAGTAGAACCTAAATCTAACAGTGCTTCGTAATTGTGATAGCGTCCATAATTATCCTTAACCTGCATAATGGCCGTACTTAACAAGATTTAATTATTGTCAATTGCTTGTGCATGGATGTACGTATCGGTTGTAGGTTATGGATCTTCCATTTTTAATTTTTGATTCTCTGACTTTTTACCATCATCTAAATTTAATATGTGAAGTCAAATTTTAAGCAATTCGAACATAAATTTCTAGCTTTTATTTCTTGATATCCTTTGTGTACAGTTGATTTTAGAAATGTCTGCCAAATGTTGATATAACGTCGACTAAGACAAAATCTGCATTTTACCGTACTCTCATCTAGAATATGAAAATTCTCTATATAGAGGTGTTTGAGTTTAAAGATTCTAATAAGTTACATTTCTTAATTAAAAATTTCGTAAATTGCTTAAAGTTTGGTAATTCTGGCGTAGAAGAATTTCTTTTCTCCCAATCATGACGCGTTTGGAGTCCAACTTAATTGACATTACGTATATTAACAACGTATCCCAGAAATCCACCGACTGCCTCAAGGTTTTTAAAGCTCTTAAATAACGGCACTGGTTCTGTTTTTTTTAAACTTTATTATATACTTTATTATAGTAAGATAATACAATTTCTACCAAAATGAATACAAATTTAAAATTCGGTTCGGGTAAATAATAGTAATAATAGTAATAACAATTTCACACGTCACACCGAACACAACTAGATTATTATTTTTTAGTTTATGTTAAACAAAATGTTTTTCCGTTTATAACAAAACAAAATATTCTTGACTTTAGTAATCAAT
Source organism: Dermolepida albohirtum (assembly GCA_031893035.1). NCBI lineage: Eukaryota > Metazoa > Arthropoda > Insecta > Coleoptera > Scarabaeidae > Dermolepida > Dermolepida albohirtum. Next base: position 436,522 of record JAVIWB010003491.1, on the reverse strand, counting down.
AAGATCAACAACTTTTCACAAAGACCTCGCAAATACAGTCTGTATATTAAAAAATGCAGATCTATAACCCATCAGTAGAAAGTTAGTGGGAGGTGGAACTGAAAGAGTAGGTAGAAATATCTTCCCTTTAATACCTTTAGTCTGTTTTAGTTCAGTTATCCGTTGTATGTGACATAGGCATAGCTTTGCTCAAATGAGTGCAGCGTATGCAAAACGTTTCGAAGCAATATTTTTGTGTTAGTATCGTAAAGGTCCTAAAATGACAATTCCAATGGCAACCAAGTACTTACACAAGTCGGAAGACCTGCTGAGACGATGAGTAAGGCATTATCAACAAACTCAAAGTATAGATAATCTCCCAGGATCCGAGGAAAGTCGCATTATAGCAACGCGACTAGATAACGTTATTAGTTAATTAAAAAAAACTCAATTAGCATTTCGTCGAGGACAATCCGAGCTTGTCAACAAGAATATGAATATTAGTTTAATGACAATTCGAAGCAGATTATGCGAACCCGATATCGCTTCTCGATTGACTATTATGCTCATTACCTACGAATTATGCGGAAAATTTGTCAAAGTTATTCTAAAAAATAATGAGGACTGGACTCAAGATCAAATATTAACACATATAGATTTACTTTGTAACAATATATCTACTTTTGTTTATTAGCCTTTTTTTGGTAGAAATATTAGCCCGTGTATCTTATTATAAATCCCGTATTTCAAATTTTCAAGCAAATCTAGTGTTGGATTTAATATATTACATTCTTAAATATGTAATAATAAATAAGAAAATTTCTTTATGAATTTAGTTATAAGCAGAACAAAGGCCATTTTAAATGGAAAAGTATTTAAACAACTAATGTGACCAACCTTCAAACTAATAATTTTGTGGCCTGATAACTTCTGAAAGTATTGAATAGGATTACTGTTTGTTGTGCACTACTACTATTAGTAGTATATTCGAATTTACAAATTGCAGTAATATTGTTTTTGTTTATTTAATAAAGTTAGTATTCTGTCTACTGTAGTCTGAAATATGTACAAATACAAATTATCCATAATTACAATATGTTGTATAATTGGATAAATAAAACAAATTAATTTAAACATTTTTATTGTAAATATACCGATATAAGACAGTTCGTTTACTTGCAACTAGAAGAAGACAACAAATGCTCTTTAATTTTTTAAAAATTAACTTTGTTACTAAATAAAAACGTATTTATTAATCTATCATTTATTATTATATCATTCTCTTACATTGTTTACGACTACCAACATTGATCCATTATTCTTTATTTGCTTTTTACTTAATGTTTCAGTACGATGACTAATAGTGCTTATAGTAGTGAACAGTGAATACTAATTATTTTTTTTCAATATGTGAGCATTTACAAATAAATTATATAAAAATATTTCGAATTTAGAAACTTTTTTTAACTTTAAAATTATATAGCGTACTTAACAGTCAATACACGGTGAATACTCGCATTAATTTTTTCTGAAATGGTGTTGGCAATATTTAATTACTGAGTTTTTCGTTTTATTTTAATAATGTATCAAATTCATTTCACCTTACCTCACGGTTATCACTCTTGTCAATACTTCTCCACTATGTGTCAAATACTTTTCTCATTTCTCATAAATATTCGAAAATGCAGATTTTTTTATTTTCAATAGTATAATACATAACTTAACAACAAATGAGAAGAAACTATCAAATTGAGAGAGAATATCGTTTTTCTCCAAGCAATCACTTGAATATGCTCCCACATGTTACACACAATTAAGACTTTTAATTATAACTCTATCTGGATGGAATTTGAAATTTTTACTTAGTTTTGCCATTATTTGAGATCATCAGTAGGCTATCGGATATATTGATTGATAAAGTTGATATACTTTTAAAAATTTTGTTTCAGAAATGTGGTATCCGGTGAACATTATCGTTTCGTTAGTATGTGGATGGCTCGAACTTCCTATTTTGCTGCCTTCTTTATCATGATTGTTTTCGTAAGTAGATTTTTATTTATTTTAATTACAAATTACGAACAGAAAAATTCTATAATAATAAAACAATTTTAATATTAAAGGGTGTTTCAAATTTCGCGTTTTTTTTAAAGAATAAATAAAACACATAATTTGCATTCACTTTCAAAAACTTTTTATTGGTAATTGAAGTATGAGTTATGACATTTATATGCGAAAAATAATATTGGGTCTGTGAAAAAGTTCGTGGCGTTTTTCCCGATAGATGGCATTGGTTGCCGATAACTAAAGAACAACAAGTCACAGCGACACCACCGACGGCTCGTTAATCGGTGCAGTGGTTGGAAAGTTATTCGCACTTGAAAATGGAGAAGAATAATGAGAAATTTCGCTATATTCTGCAATATTATTATGATAAGGGGAAGAACGCTGCGCAGGCTTGTGATAAAATTTGTGCTGTGTACGGTGAAGGTACTTTATCGAAATCTGTTGCGCGGAAATGGTTCGCTCGCTTTCGTTCTGGAAATTTCAATGTGAAAGATGAGTCACGCTCCGGTCGTCCAATCACTGAAAAATCTGATGAAATTCTTGAAAAAGTCCAACAAGATAAGCATATCAGCAGTGTCGATATTGGCATGGAGCTAGGCATTGACCACAAAACTGTTTTGAACCATTTACACAAAGCTGGTTACAAAAAAAAGCTTGACGTATGGGTTCCTCATGAGTTGAGCGTGAAAAACATGATGGACCGAATTAACATCTGCGATGCGCTGCTGAAACGGAATGAAATCGAGCCGTTTCTGAAACGTTTAATAACCGGCGATGAAAAATGGATTACGTACGATAATCGGAAGCGTAAAAGATCGTGGATAAAGGATGGTGAACCGTCACAAGCGTTCGCTAAGCCAACATTGACGCCAAAAAAAGTGATGCTGTGTGTATGGTGGGACTGGAGGGGAATCGTCCACTACGAGCTACTTCCAACTGGTCAGACGATTGATTCTCAACTCTACTGTGCACAACTAGAGAGATTACGCCAGGCGATTGAAAGAAAACGGCCCGAATTGATTAATAGGAAAGGTGTTGTCTTCCATCATGACAAGGCCCGACCACACACTTCTTTGATGACCCGTCAAAAATTGAGAGAGTTTGGTTGGGAAGTTTTGATGCACCCACCTTACAGTCCGGATATAGCACCCTCTGACTATCATCTGTTTCGATCTCTGCAGAACTCTCTCAATGGAATTAAGTTGGTTTCAAAAGAAGCCTGCGAAAACTACTTGATTCAGTTTTTCGACCAGAAACCACAGAAGTTTTTCACCGATGGGATCATGGATCTACCAAAAAAATGGCGAAACATTGTCGATAATAATGGAGCATATTCGGTTTAAATGAATTCGTCCACGCGCCATGGGGGGACCAGTTGAATTTTACTGAAAAAACGCCACGAACTTTTTCCCAAACCCAATATTTGCCAACTCCACAGGCGTCCACTCTTTTGTTAAAATTTTCAATGATATTTTGACATAATCGAGGCTCTATCTCACCAATGACACGAATAATTTCATATTTCAAAGCAGGAATTGATTGTGGTTTGTTTTTATAGACCTGACTTTTCACATAACCCCAGAAAAATAGTGGCCTATTAACATCATAGTTTCTTGAGATTACACGTCCAAGAAATATTTTTCTCAATAAATTAATTGATTCGTGTGCAAAGCGAGGTGTAGCGCCATCCTGTTGAAACCACATACCCTCTAGGTCAATATTCATTAATTCAGGCCACAAAAATTCGGTTATCATCCGACGATATCGATCACTATTGACAGATACAACTTCACCAGCAGCATTTTCAAAGAAGTAAGGTTCAATTACACCACCTGACCATAATGCACACCAAACAGTAACTCGTTTAGGATGCATAGGTTTCTCATGAATAATTTGTGGATTTTCCTCACCCCAGACACGGCAATTTGGTTTATTAACATAGCCACCAAGTTCAAAATGTGCCTCATCGGAAAACATTATTTTTTGAGAAAAATTAGCTGGTTGTTCATTGATGAAATTGACAAATGAACGACGTTTTAAATGATCTAATGGCTTCAGATCCTGTGTTATTTGAACCTTATATGCCTTCAAATCTAAATCCTTGTGTAAAATACGCCATGTTGTTGATCCACTAAGTCCAAGTTGTTGTGAACATCGTCTAATAGATATATCAGGATCTTTAGCAATACTTTCACGAACCAAACCAATATTTTGTTGTGAACGACCACTAGGACTGTATTTTTCACTTTTTTGATCTTCCACGGAACCGGACTTGAAATTTTTTAATAATTCGACCAATAGTGCTTGCAGATGGACGATTATGTAAACCAAAAAATTCACGTAATTTTCTAAAAACTCTTTTCACAGAACGCTGATTTTCATAAAATAATTCAACAATTTGAACGCGTTCTTGTACCGTGTATGAAGCTATTATTGTAAATGTCATACATCACACTTTTAAATGCCAACATACCCAGACAAATTCAGTGCACCATCTACATTTTATTTATTCTTAGATAAAACCGCCCATTTGAACACCCTTTAGTTTGGAAATACTTCAACGACAATTGTCATACAGTAATATTATATTTTTTGTATTTGTTGTTATTGCCTCTCTTATTCTTTTTTTTTTCAGTAGCAAATAATTATCTACTATTATGAATATTTTTGATTATGTACTATATCAGTTAGGGCACAAACAGTACAAATATATTATAACGTTTGCACGCAAAAAAATTCGATTTTCTCTGCGAAAGACTGCGTATATATTAAAAACAACCCTTTGATGTTGGGCGGGTTTTTAAAAAAATCTCACCCCAAGCAGGTGTCAATTGTCAATCAAAATCGGTAAAATTGCTCACAGCGCACCCACTTCCGTTGATGTCCCTTAGCACAGAGACGTTCAAAAATTCGAGGAAGCACGTCTAAGTCGTTCGAAGTGAGGATGTACCATAAAATCATATATACGAAAACCCAACGATTAGCCATGCGGCTAGAGGCAGGAGACAAGTCAGAAACAGACAGAGAATAACCACGCACACCTGCAGCTCATCTATCGATGTGAACGCGAGTAGGATAAATGTAGAAAAAAACCTAAAATATGTTGAGACCAGCTCTTAGGGACTTAAATAAAATGCGCTCTTGAATCTAATAAGTTAACATAGAATACGCATAAACTAAATGCGATCTTTTCGATAAAATATATATCAAAATATACTAATGCGACATTTGATAAAACTGAATCGAAATAAAACGTTACACGAACAACATATGAACATACATAAACAACCAAATACACAGACTATACAGGGTTCTTGAAAAAATGAAATAAAATATGTGTAAGATGGAAATTGAACCGTAACATAGCAACGATGATTATTACATGTTCGTATCGATAAAATATGTATTGATGGACATATGATAACGCTGCCAACTACGGCGTTATGTACAGACGCTATGAATCTGTTCGGTTGAATATATCGTTAACACTTTATTTATATTACAATAAAACATAAGAAAATATGTACATGTGAATTTAATAAACCTAAATGTAAATTATGAAGAAATGCTTAAAGTTCTTAACAAATAGGAGTATGAAATATGTAGAACTTGAAACATAACGTGCGTGAACTTAAGACTATTTATACCACGCATGTTTTTTATTCATTCAGTTTCGCAGCTCTTGATAGTGGTGATGATCTCATTCCGTTGTACAAATTTTCTCTCCGTTCTCACTTAATGTATAAAGTAAACTTGGTGCTTGAGAGGTGAACATTTCTTGACAATGAATGCAATTTTTTGTTCTATTTTTTAAGTTTCCAAGTTCCTTTAATATATAGCTATTAAAATAATTAATGTAAAATTATTTAGTAAATTTGTTTTGAGTTTTGTTATTTCTAGTGTTGAATTTGTGTGTGTGTGTGAGTGTGAGTGTGAGTGTGCGTGAGAGTGAGAGTGTGAGGTGAGTGTGTGAGTGTGAGTGCGTGAGTGCCTGAGTGCGTGTGTGCGTGCGTGTGTGCGTGCGTGTGTGCGTGCGTGCGTGCGTGCGTGCGTGCATGCGTGTGCGCGTGTTACAGAAATATATTTTCACTCAACAGTACATTTGTCAAAATATCAAGCGGTATGTAGAAAGTGTACTAAGAAAATTTTGCAATCCAGCTTCGTTTATTTAATTTTTTCAAAGTTATTTCCTCTTCACTCAATCCACCTCTCCATCCTCCAAAATCAATCTTTAAACCAGTTCTGCCCAGTTTCACTAGGGAGTAAAGCGCACTCGTTGTCCCAAGCCCGCAGAAGGTCCTCATCACTGGAAAACCGCCTCCTTTTTGCTTCATTTTCATATGCGAGAACAGTGTAAAGTAGCAGGGAGCAAGATCTGGACTGTAGGGAGGATGCTCGGGAAGTTTTTGTCGTGGTCAACCACGGAACCAGGTGTCCATTCTTGACTTTTACCGCAGGTTCTTCATAGATCCAGTAACTTTAGGCAGGCACTGTTCAATATACCACTTACCTGTGACTGTCTTCTGTGTGTCCAAAACGACGCGTTCCACAATTCCACTCGACTTGAAAAATACAGCTCTCATTTTCTTCTTTACAGATCGGAATTTTCTGACAACTACGGGTGTGTCGTCATCATCAAAGACCCAAACTTTGTTTTGAGCTTTGGTCGGCACATCGTAATAGTACAGCCAAGTCTCGTTACCTGTCACGATGTTGTTCACATACCGAGATTGTCCCTTATTAAACTTTTTTAGCATCTCCCGGCACCAAGCCACATGTCGTGTCATCTGCTCCTCAGTCAGTCGATGTGGCATCCAGAAAGAACAAAGTTTCTTCACGTGCAAATGATCATGCAGAATCGAACGAATTGCTGGTGCATTTAGGCCTGAGCTACCCTCTATCTGTTGATAGGTCACTCACCTGTCCTCGCCAAGCATTTTCCTCACAGTAGTAACGTTTTCCTCCGCAATTGGCCTTCCTGGCCTCTCAGCATCTTCCACAGTTAAATTTCTCCTTTGGAATTCTCTATACCACCTGAATACCGTTGTGTGATGTGGACAAACATCACCTAGTGCAAGAGTCATTTCTTCGAAGCACTAGTCTATGTTTAAATAATGAATAACTGAGCCCATCGACATGGCGCGGCGGCTACTATGCACGTATGAACATGTCTCAACATGCAAAATTTTCTTAGTACCCTTTGTATATGTATGTCCGGACAGATTCACGTGATGAAATTGTGATACTTTATTTTTAGTTTTCGTAAATTTTTTATTTGCCTATTAAAAACTCATACGTGCACCGATAGAAAAACTAATCAATCATTACGAAGTTTAATATAACAGTAATAATAAGCAGAAGTTTAATGAAGTCTTCATAATCCCGATACTGTTTTTGTTTTTTATAATAAAGGCACGTCACTGAATAGGAAACGGCCAACTATGTTTGAGGTATATGGTACCCTTTTAATATTCAGGTCTGGATAAATTCATTAAATTTGCATAAAATAATATCTTTATATAGATTCCCACTTGATGGGAGCCTCGTGCGTTCATAAAATATTCAGAGTTTGTCTTATCTTGTAGTTGGGTTTTCTTATGAATGTTTTTCTTATACAATCAAGATTCTGTGACGTACGTAATATAATTCATTAAATATTATTTATTTACTCGTACCAGAAGCAATACACCTGCATTAGTAAATAATATTAACAAAGCAATTCTGAAAATTAATTTTAACGAAGGTCTATTGTATTTGTTTGTGTTTTGCTTTCCGAAACAATATTCTACAGTGTAACCATAAATACTGATTCTACTTTAATGGCGTATAAAAGAGCAAATCGTTATACAAAACTAAATTAAATATATTTGAAAAGCAGAGAAAATAAATTTTTGAACCAAGTATAATGTAATTTATTCGAAGTGCATAATGCATAATTTTCAGCGATATCTTTCCGTTTGCTTCAACACTAATTCCCTTTTAAAACTCCAAATTTAGATGTCGTTTCTTACAGACTATATCTTTGAAAATATGTCATAATAGGTAGATAAGACGGTTCAGATCAGGACTTCTAGATGGCCAATTAGACACTTTAAAGTCACGAACATTGTTTTCTGAAAATATAAAACTTTCGTAGGAGACGCTTTAGCAAATCATTTCTCTATAGAGAAGATTTTCTGGTCCGAAAATAAGATTTTCGATATCCATTTTGGCTTTAACGACTTAACTGTTTCTTCACACTTCCGGTTCTTATGGCACGAAGATAGGTATCAAAAGGTAGTGTTTGTTCTTCCTGCAAGGTTTCATGTCAAAATTTTCTCCAATAATGTGAGAGATTCTTTTGGGTAAGATGTTCATTTCACGGGACAAGATTGTTTGATTCCTTGGTGGATTTTAAGCCGTTCTTGCACGATATTTGTTTGTGCAAGAATGACTTAAAATCAATGTATCGTGACTTATCTGCAGAGTGCGAATAATTAGCAAACAAGAGCAATCAACGACATCACTAATGTCTTGAAAACGAGCTGTAGTATAATATATGAAACAAAAGAAGAGCTAAAATCTGCTCCGCACTCTATCCTACTTTGTATATTACAATAATAACGATGTGTTTATTATATTCGGATCATTTCACAGTATAAATGATGAATGGCTACCAAACAAATACCGACAGATTACTTATAGTCGACGATACGTTTATATCTTAATTATCTGTCAATCTTAACAGTTTGATGCTTTTTCATTAGGTGGCGCTCAAAGGAGTAAGGTCAGATTTAAATTTCTGAAATGAATTATTTGAATTACGATTAGCCATTTATATTAATTTATTTTACAATTTCATTAAACGAATTTACAATAAGTGTTCATAATTATCGAAAATGATATTCTATATAATCTGTCCCTAAAAATAATCAGATAGACTATTTTAACAGAAATAATAGTGACATTAGTTGATGAAAAATAGACTTATGAACCTGTTTAAGCTACCGATGAAAATTTTATATTTAGTCTATTAGAGGCCAAGGTACGACGCATTTAAGAGAAAATTAATAATAAACAATTATTTTTTCCAAGGAACGTGAAATTGCACTTACTAGGGGATTGATGGTTTCGGGTGGAATTAGTATAGGAGGGGGGACTTCTCTAGCAATTCTTGGAGGCTATATAAATGCTCGAGGGGTACATTTATGAAGTTCTGGAACCATTTGCTTTTTCATAAATTTAAGGGCTAAATAATTCCACATTTCAGCAGGGTAATGACAATTCTCATGTTGCGGAAGTTACAACTCTTACATGAGGCCAATATCAATAATCTTAAACGCTCTGTGCAGCCGCCAGACTTATTGCCCATAGAATATGTTAGGCACGTGATAGGTCAAAGGGTTGGAATGCTACTAAATCCTCTAATGAACTTACAACATGATGCCCAGCAAATTATTTGGAATAAGCTTTTGTATCGAGCATTTTATTAGAAACATCTATGAACAAATAGCAGAATGTATTCGCTTGCGTGAAGTGATAGCTCATTTTTCTCTATAAAGGGTATAAATTAATATTTAAGCATTTATTATTCCCAACACAGTAATACAAAATTTGGTTTAAAAACATATACTTTTGCTGGGTGAATCTTTTTTTATCGCATAGTGTAGTTATCCAATTACTAAGAAATAAATTGCGTAATGTCAGAAGGTTAGTTGTAGTTGGAGACTGCGTAATAGGAAACTGTGCAGGTCACTTAAACATTCGCACGTTGTTATTGCTAAATCAACGCGTTGACTCCTGTGATTTATGGTATGCGGCATTGTTTTGTCGGAAATAATACTCCGGTATTTCAGTATCAAATAATTTTAGCTCGGACGGTTCTAGTACCCCTTCCAACTTCTTAGTATATCGTCGGCTGTTCATGCAGCCCTTCCACATAAAGAATTTTCTGACTTATTACCTCCACCATATTTTACTGTAGGACCAATGCAATCAAAATGAAACGCTTTTTCGCGGCGTCGTATCGAAGGCTGCCGTAAAATCTGTAAAGCTGCTAGGAACAAAACATACAAGATGGATCGTTTTAATATTCACAAACTACAGGCAGTAATTTGAATTGTCTACATTTTATTTATTGGTAATCTTAATGTTGCTTTCGTCCTACTACAGCAAGTCGAGTCCTAGACGGTCCAATTTTTATCCTTTTTTACCCATTGCAGCTATTGTCTTTTGTGTTCTGTAGTTAGAGGTTTATGTCGAGCTATAGGTCCATGTAAATCACTAGCTAAAAGACGCCTTCTTATTGTACGTGCAGAAACAGAAATCCTATGTCGCTCTAATAGGTCACTAGATAGATTTCTTGATGTTTTGGTACGATCTCATGTAGCCATTCTCTCTATAATGCAATCTTCTTTTGCCGATTTAAGTTGTTTTCGGCCACGTTTTGGTCGAATTGTTAATAATCCGCTATTTTTATACCGTGGTCCGGAACGCACAACCTTACATTAAGTAATAGGTATCTGTCCCCTATATATTTCCTTCAAGTAGAAAATTTTTGATATTGTTTTACTGTTGGCAGTTTAAAAACGGAAAATATAAAAGTACAGCACAAAATATCCAGTTTCAATCTCTAACACATCGCTCTGTTTCATAATGAACTCCGTTATAATAAAATGATATTTATAATTGCTGTATTGCCATCTGTTGAACTTTTAAATGTGTAAGCGGAAACTAAATCTGACTACCTGTACTTGTATAGTATTTATAATATTGGTTTTTTTCGAGGATATCCAATATAATTGCCAAAGCTGTATGTGTGTATGTCTCATCACCTGGTATCTTTTGCATTAGAAATAAATCTAGATTCTTTTTACCGAGAAACTTTAGATGAGAAACTTTTAGAATTTATCAGATGTGGTATCAAATGTCGTTATTTACAGTCAATATGTTTTTAGGAGTCACTGTAGTTTTTGGCCTATATTTACAGGCATCATCCTGTGTGGAACTGCGTCCTCTATTAAATTCTGTATATAGTTTCGCTTGCAAAAGCAGATTGCAGGCGATAGTGGTCCTGTGAAAGTTTCATACTGACTATTTAAGAGAATTGTTATTACTAACAAAAGGGTCATACTTCCAGCATATTTTGCAGCTAATATAATGTCAAACTTTTATTAACATGAGTTTGGTTGCTATGGATTTTATATATGCAGAGTATCTCAAAATTTTCGCAATGTTTTTAGTATCAAACTATATTTCTTATTTTCCTAACTCTGTTTCGATTTGAATAGAATATTGTGCTTTTTTTTTTGTTATCCTTTTGAATACGAATATTTTATCTTTTTTAATTTTTATTAGTAGTGCCTTTATATAAATAACCCATTTACGTGGCTAAAATTTTCGTTTTAAGATTTTATTAATTCGTTTTAGAGAAATGTATTAATAAAACAAAATATGTCTGTTAGCAAAGTACATGTTAAATACCACGGTTTTCTATTTAATCAACTGCTGTTTGCTTTCACGGGTAAATGTCTTAAGGAGCGATATCTGTCTAAAACATTTACATAGTGCGAAGTACTTCCCACCATTTTCTGGCTTTTAGTTATTAATTACGTTGAACTACTTCCTAAGATCTTTCATTTTAGACACATTTTTTGTGGTTAATGATATTCTTTTCTTCTAGTCAATTTTTTGATTTTTTTTTGTCTTAAATATTTATGAGATTATATTCCATATTATTCAACAGGATTCGTACTTATACTCTTATAAAAGAAGTAATTTAACTTAATTGAATTTAGTAGTAGATACAAATGCATTATTACTGGTGTTTAAATCAAATATTAAACTATTTAATGAATGAGTATTTTGGGAGGGCATAAAGTAGTCTTCCACAGAATAGATAATATGTAAAATTAAATAAAAAATATGTTAGCTTACATGAGGTGCGAGAGTAAAGTTAACCAAGGAAGCACAATTTTATTTTCAAAAGAAGTTTCCTATATACATAGTTCTCTTCTAACTCTACACATATGCTCAGGCTTCTTTACAGACACCTTTTCTTTAATAAGAGAGTTTTAAGCCCTCAAAAGAGACATAAGTTACAGATGTTACATCGTCAATATCAAAAAGTCAGTTGAGTCTAAGTTCGACGAATAAAACGCGTGTGGGAGCAACTCCTAAGGTAGATTAATAAAAATTTTTGCTTGTGCAAATAGTGATAAATGAGCAAGTGCATGGTCATGATGAAATGGAATTTTTACTTTGTCAAATATGGTCATATGTTTTTGATTTAACTCGTCAATTTTTTTAGTAACGCTGTATACTGCTCTTCTACAATGATCCTTTCTTTCTTAAGATATTCAACTAGTACTACATAACGTGTATTCGTAAAAACGTACCATTTTTATTGTTTGCATTGATGTTTCTCAAACTTTTTTTTACGTGGCACACTTTTTTGTAAATGTAAAATGCGACTAATGTTAAAACGTTCGGTATTTTAAAAGGATATTGTAAATATGTCTTGATTTAACATGTGACAAACACGTTCTTTGGACATATTTATAGCCTTTGCTATCTCTCTCACTTTAATTCGACGATCGTCTAGCATTAATTGGTGAACTTTAGCAATGTTATCGTCAGTAGTTGCAGTTTTTGGACGTCCCGAACGTTCATAGTCTTCCAAGCTCTTACGGCCGCCTTTAAATTCAGCTGCCCAAAGTTTCACTGTGGTAAATGATGGTGCAGAGTCCCCGTACACAGAGTCCAACTCATCTTTGATTTGCGTAGGCGTATTGCCTTTCAAAAACAAATATTTAATGACAACTCGATACTCGACATCACAATGACTCACTAAAACGACTGTCAAATAACAACCGCGTGTCCAAAATGGTTGAATCTTTGGTGAGTACCTGACAATAGATGCACAATTACATTCCCTAGCTTGTATTGACGAGTGCTGCCATCTTCATGTTGAGATCGGAAACTTTTCAGACCACCCTCGTATAATAATAACTTAAAATTTTTCTTGTTTATTTTCACTATTTTTTGAGAATAAAACACTTAACTAATAAACTAATTCGAAAAATTAGTAACTATAAACAATTGAACTATCTGTTAATTTGTTTTTACTGCATTATACTTACTTCTGCCGACTATATCCTGCCATACTCCCAGACCGCCGTTATATACTGTCATCGAATAATCTCCAAACAATCTATGTCGCTTCAAATTCGCGTGTCGATACATTCCAAAATCTGACATCGGGACCGTTAGCTTACAACGGAATATATAGAATAAACACAATAACTAAAATGAATCTATTATATACTAAAAAACATTTTATCCTAAAGACCGATTAACCATATTTTCTTATGAAAGAAAGGGTCGAATTGCTTGTACCTTAAAGTTACTAGACGCATACATGCTGGCACTTTCTTTATCAATTTTCAGAAATTCCAAATTTATATTTTGTGTGATATATCATACCAGGAATTCTTCAAATACTATATGTTGATCTCAGTAATAAGCACGATGATGTTAATTTCTAATAGGAAGACTTGAATCTAATAGACAGGGTTTCTCATTATTATATAATAATTTTCCTTCACATATGAACAACCACAATTTCCGATGGCATTCGCGCTTGGTAGTTCTAATAACAGCAATACGCATGTGCATAAAAATGAACATAAGCACTTAGTTGCCATTGTCCTAATAATACACATACGCGTATATGTGAACGTATACATGTGATACATATGTACATATACACTCGTATATACATAGAATTGATGATAAAATATGGACGATAATAATCTCGACATGAATGTAGCGGGTTGTTAGAGAGCGGTGTCATGTGTAGCAGATATAATTACCATCTAGTAGGCCATTGGGAGGTAGTTAACCTAAGCGTCTCCGGTGCAGATTTATACCCTCGGAAATAGGATCACCCCCGTGATTACGTCGTCGCCAGTCAGCCTCGCATATAGTTTGTTCTTCCATTGATTATGTACATATATACTTTATTCGTGAGTGTATACTTTACTGCCATTTGTGATAATTATGGGAACGGAATAATCCTTAAGGAGGTTTCTATTTTTATAGTAGAAAATAAGAATGCTCTTTGAGATTTTTTAATTCTTGAACGGGCTAAAGTAAATGCATTGAATTTGAACATATGTGTTTATTATAATTGCGGAGTAGCGATTTTCTTGCATTTGTTAATATTGCGATTGGTTTTTATTTCTTAAACCAATTATCCAACTGAGTTCAAGTGTTAGTATAATACTCTTAACACCATTTATTTGGCAATTTATCTGAAAACAGTATGCCTTTGTTACGACTTTACAATCAGATATGTATAACACTGTCCCAGTGAACGCCCTGCATGAAGAACTCTAACCTAACTTAAACTAATTACTTGCTATTAAAATTAATTTAAATAACGAATAGTTGTGTTAAAATCTACTGAATAACTCCGAAGGTTTGAACCTCTTTAGTCTATGTACTTCATTGACTTTTTTGAGCAACTATATAATCAATATATTATGGTTGACACTAGTCCACTATACCTACTGCACTGAAACTGTTTCAGTGCAGTAGTTCAGCCCTGAAGATGTCCCATATAAATGGGTACGAAATGTCGGCAGATATACTAGTGACGCTGTTCCAGCCCGGAAACCCAGAAGCAGATAGTATGTACACATATATATATATATATATATATATATATATATATATATATATATATATATATATACATGTACGTGGGCAAGGTGAAAAGTTCTCGGCCTATCACATAGATGGCGTTACAATGTTTCCTCGTGGCTGCCCGTGTTTTTAGTTCATATGAAAACTTTCAACTTGTTCTCTCAAGTACTTTATTTGCAAGAATTTTTGTAGTAACACGCACGACGTGTTATTTTTTTAAATGGATAAACTTGAATATCGTGCTGTTATAAAATTCTTTGTTTTGGATGGTTTAACCCCTATGAAAATTCATCCGAAGTTGACAAAAGTGTATGGGGACTCTGCTCCTTCGATTCAACCGTTAAAAAGTGGGCAGCTGAATTTAAGCGTGGTCGTACGTCCCTCGAAGATGACCCACGTGAAGGACGGCCAAAAACAGCAACCACACCAGAAATCATCGAAAAAGTACATGATATTGTGTTGGACGATAGGCGAGTGAAAGTGAGTGAGATAGTTCAGGGGATATCGGAAGAAAGGGTGCGTAACATTTTGCACAAAGAATTAGAGGTGAGAAAGCTCTGCGCAAGATGGGTGCCGCATTTGCTGAATGTCGATTAAAAGCAAATGCGCAAACGATTTTCGGAGCATTCTTTGGACCGATTTAACAAAAATCCGACCGATTTTGTGCGGCGATTTGTCACCATGGATGAGACATGGGTCCACCACTACACGCCAGAAACGAAACAGCAGTCGAAGTAGTGGGTGGAAGCCGGTGGTTCAGCGCCAAAGAAAGCGAAGTCGATCGCATCTGTCGGAAAAATCATGGCCAGCGTGTTTTGGGATGCAAAAGGAATCTTGTTAATTGATTACCTTGAAAAAGGCGCATATTACTCTAACCTTCTTGACCAGCTGGATGCCAAAAATCGCGAGAAGAGGCCTGGTTTGAAGAAGAAAAAATCATTTTTCATTAGGATAACGCACCCGCACACAAGGGTGCGTTGGCGATGGGAAAATTGCGGGATTTGGGGTTCGATTTGCTCGGCCATCCTTCTTATTCTCCTGATTTGGCACCCTCAGTCTTCCATCTATTCCCAAATTTGAAAAAATTTGTTTCTGCAAAGCGATTCACATCCAATGAAGAAGTTGAAAGGACCGTAGAAGAATATTTTGACAGCCATCCGGACTCTCACTTCCGGAAAGGAATATTGATGTTAGGAAAACGCTGGATCAAGTGTGTTGAACTCAAGGGAGATTATGTAGAAAAATAAAATCATTTTTTAAATTTAAATCGCAGTCTTTCATTGTCAGGCCGAGAACTTTTCACCTTGCCCACGTATGTATATATTTGCGAATATTTCTTATCAATTTTTTTATTAGATAAATATTACACACGAATGCAAGAGAAATATTATACTGTCTTAAACTATTTACAATCAATTCATACATTAAACATAGACTCAGACGTTTGTATTTATAAACATACATGTGCATACCATATAGTAAATACAGGGTGTCTGTAAAAGAACTCCGGGGTTTAAAAAATTAATATTTTTTAAACTATAAAAGATAGCAAAATTTGATCAATTCCTTTGAAACAAGCAGCTCAAAGAGTTTTACTCATACCAATTGGGAATGTTTCTCTCAACAGTTGGCAGCGCTGCGGAGCGTTGACCTTGAAATGATGTAGCGGCTGCGGCAGGCAGTCAGTGTCGTCTGGACTGCCGCGCTATGGCGACGCCTCAACAAAAGGCTCAATGTGTTATTTGGCTCATAGAAACTAATTCTGTTGTTACTGTACAAAGAAACTTTCGACGTAGCTATGGTGTTGACCCGCCTACAGACAAAACAATTCGTCAGTGGTTATGTGCGTTCAAGGAAACAGGAAGTGTTTTGAAGCAAAAGTCGCCGGGTAGGCGGCGTGTGTCTCAAGAGAATGTGGACAGAATCCGAGCTTCATGCACTCGAAGCCCTAAGAAATCGTTAACAAGACGCAGTCTGGACTTGGGGTTACCAAGATCAACAGTCCATAAGGTAATTCGTAAAAGACTTCGTTTAACTGCCTACAAGATACAACTTTTACACCATATCAAACCGGCAGACAAGGTTAAGAGATTCGAATTTTCTGTTTCCATGCTGGATAAAATTGATGAAGATAATGATTTTTTAAAAAGTGTGGTTTTTAGTGATGAAGCTACTTTTCATGTGAACGGAACTGTAAACAGGCATAATTGCAGAATTTGGGGTTCAGAGCCGCCCCATGAGTTTATTGAGTACGAACGTGACACGCCCAAAGTGAATGTTTGGTGTGCTCTTATGCGTGACAGAGTCATAGGTCCCTTCATTTTTGTCGAAAGGAATATCAATGGTGATGTCTATTGTGACATGTTAGAGGAGTATGTTTATCCTCAGTTGGATGACATTGAGGCGGAGAAAGGTTTAGTTTACTTCCAACAAGATGGGGCGCCGCCACACTTCAGTTTGCGTGTGCGTGAGTCACTGGACGCTCGTTTCGGCAACAGGTGGATTGGAAGGGAAGGACCTATTCCATGGCCACCAAGGAGCCCTGATATGACTCCGTTGGACTTTTTCTTCTGGGGGCATATCAAGAATCTTGTGTATGCGGAGAAAATTCGAAATGTTCGCCATCTCAGGGAACGAATAGAGAATTGCGTGGCGTCCGTTCCCCCAGACATGCTCGCCAGGACATGGGAAGAGGTAGAATACCGTTTCGACGTGTGCCGTGCCACTCACGGAGCTCACATTGAACTTCACTAAGTTGTTAAAAAATCTTGAAAATGTAAGCTTTCTAATCATGTATAAAGCATGTATGTACGTTTTTTACTTTATTAAAATATTTTGTCTTAAAACCCCGGAGTTCTTTTATAGACACCCTGTATAATATGTAGCATGCACCACTAGATGACCAATATTTTGATTATTGTTGTGAATATCGAGATCTAATTTTCAAGAAAATATTCTTAAAAATTTAGACTTTCTAAATAACGCTAAAAAGAAAATTCCCTTGTGTACGGAACGTATAGAAATTCTTAAATTTATTGGTGACAATAAATAATGATAACAAACACACGCACTGAACCTAACAAAATGATTTCACAAATCTTAGAACTATTTAGTTGACTTTAAAAATCTGAAGTTACTGAAATGTTATGTGATAGAATATATGTATCTCGCACTGTTACTGAGATATATCTATGATTTAGGATAAATCTCATTTAGTAGATAAGGCGTATCCACAGTGAATAATGTCATATGTCTACTTGAAGATTGTAATTTCATACATGTTTATTCAAAGAATGCGAGTAATGTATATAACAGGTATTACATAGGTACTCGAAGAACAAATACTGTGTTTCGTGAATATTTGAATTTTGTGTCTATTATTTATAATCGCAGTTTTATATCGGAATTAAAATGTGATATAAAATAAAATTGTAATATTAAGATTTGAAATTATGAATCAATGTGTAAGTTTCTTGAATACAGTCTTCAATTTTTTTCTAAGGTAAAAATATTAGTATTAACTGTAATTCGAGGGTTATCCATATACCGTGCATTCAATAGCTTTTCAGGATTAATTAAACGTCTGTGCGAAATCTTATTTTGAGATACTTACTAAATTTGCCGTCGCTTTTGTTTGAATGAATCTGATGTTATTAAAACACTCTTCATTTAATGCATTTTTCAATTTTGGTGTCAAAGAAAGTATGCAACTAAGCATGCAACTAAGTAACAGAGTTGAATGTGTTATTAAGAAGAAATCAATTTTCGAAATGGTAATGACCTAAACATACGGTATTAATTTTAGAATGCGATCTAAGATGTCTTTATAGAAAATTGTATTGGCTATATGGCATGAAAGGATGAATACAAAGTGAAATATTTTAAATATCGACGAGAACGATCAACATTATTTCGATTTTTCATTTTGTATTGTATGTAGTTGCCATGCGACGCTCTTTTTACTCCTTTGTTAATGTATATGGAACGAACACTTTTTTGCTCATTCTCTTACATCATACAGAATTGTGTGATATTAAGTTACTCTGGTATTACTCGAATATTGTTTGCGCTGAAACAAAGGACATTGAAAACTAGAGAACTATAATCATTTCATAACCTAAACTAGAACTAAGTCAATATTCAGTATATCTGAGGTATAAAATATGCTTAATGCGTTCGCCGTTGATTGCAAGGCAAGCCCACAAGTGCAGTTTTTATTTTATCCGTTTCTTGTGTGGCAAAATTTTTCAACAAATAATAACAAATTTGTATTAGTTGGTGCTGTTGTTACTGATTAACAATCAGTAACAAACTAGGCCCATGCACTAATACAAGAAGTTTTTCATGCGTTCTCAGAACCATTTCGAACTTTTTTTACATTCAAATAAACATGTTATTGAGCTTCTATTATCATCATTGAGTTCGATCCGTTCACATTTTAAAGGTTTCCATGTATCAGTGTCCTTTGTTTTATTACATACCGTACTTATTCGTCAAATCACGGACACGGCAGCACATACAATCACTACAATCTCCACAATCTCTCGAGTGTTGGGATTGTTTTTACGAATATCTTCCAGTGAATTGCGCGAATACCGCCCAAATACTTTGTACTCGAATAGCATTTACAATAGTCTAAAGTTTTTGTTCGGAGCAATGCATAATATGAAACGATATAAATATACACAACTAGCCATCAATTTATGTGCTTTACTATTGCGGGATTTTCCACCTTTCCATACGCGCAGAATTTACACAGTATTTTAAGACATTAGATGTGTGTTAGAAAATGTTTTTTTCAAAATAATGTATGCGCCTTGATAAATTTCGTTTATAAAGGTACTTGATTATTAACTTTCTTTCTGAAGATATTTATTTTCTTAGACGTTGTCGGGATTTTCGTAATGCGATGTTGCTTATTTTACACATTCGTCAAAAAATTGTTGAAGTAAAACCAACGCTAAAAATTTAGAAATCTATTAATTTCCGCTACATGTAAATGCGGCCATAGAATTTAAAAGGATTGAAAAGTTATTGACCGTGTTTATTTTATATTTTCAGTGTAATTCTGTTTTCCAAGCCCGTACGTTAGCATATCTTAAGGCTATGCTGTTTTCATCTGCTGTTATAATAAATACGGAGGGGTATTACGTAGAAACACAGATCCGAGATTTATAATTGCTACGACGTTTGTTTATTCGACGAAATGTACCAGTTGTTTTATTCGTTGCTTGATTCGTTATTTTCGAAATATCTTTGCGCTGTGTAACTGAAAAGGAAAGATTTGAGTGGTATCGGTTTGATCGAAAAGATCTAAGAGAAATCACATTAAACACGTTCCAGCAATAGTTAGTTATTCATGGAAACAATGCGAATAAAACAGAATTTACGTATTCTAGAAGTAAACAAGTGAGTAATACAAAATGTTCAAACCTTCTAATCTATAAGAATGTTTACAAAACTCTAGATACGACAAGAAATAATTAAGCAATTTCAAGATCATTAAAATTGAATTACTATAAAAAGCTTCTCATTGTAGCGAAAAGTATGTTCAGGTAATTCCTTAAAAGAACACTGTGCATTCATTACTATTTAAGAGTATTTATATATATATATATATATATATATATATATATATATATAGGTGTATATTATTATTAGGATATTATTTACCTATCAGACAACTACGCATTCTACTGCAGAAGTCTGATCAATTTTGAATTAGCCCACATCATTTGACATGATCTCAATGTAATTGATTTACATATGCATTTTAATTAAAAAGCAAGACGTATCAAGTGTAAACCGCTAAGAAATACCGTATTGGGAATGTCTTGTACTTTCTGGAATTTTATATTATGAGCGAATGAAAGCAAGTATGGCCTAATCGAAACTGACGAAGAACATAGGTACAATTGACCTATGGTGTTCCTGCCTATTCGTTCCGGTCCACTTACAATTAAACACCCCTTGTTCTCATCTAATGTATAATGACGCTAATCTTTTCATGGCGTGATCATCAATCTTTTGTTTCCTAGGCGACCGTCAAAAGCCGCCATAGATAATCTGCTATTCCGAAATAATCTTAAAAACGAAAAGGTATAGTCGCAGATAGCAACGGTGTGAAGAGATCATAAAAATCTCAATATATGAGGTATACCAGATAATAGCAAGTAATAATTTAGAATTGCCCTTTACTAATATAATTGGCTAGGAATCACCCCCATTTGTTTTCAAATGGATATATATGTACATGTGTACTTACCTACTTTAAATATATCATTTGTGCATTAGTCGTTTGTGTTTTGCAAGTCCAATGTTGTATTTTTCTATAATGTTGCGCTGGAGGCTACAATTTAGTTACACTACATGTACAGCAACAATTTATACAATAACAAGTGATCCAACAGCAATCATAAAAAGAGAAAGTGACAACAATCACACTAAGAATGCAAAAAAAATGTTTGGCACTAGTTACCCAATCTGCGAATAGAAAGCCTGTTTAAGACCTGCGAAGCTCATACGTTCAGATCTCGACAATGTACAGGATGTCGATAATATTATTACCCAAGGTGATTTTAATAGTACCAGAAGCTGCTATTACGTTAAAAGAAGTGTTCTATCGGCGCTAATTAAGTCAAGAAATGAAGTGCAATTGGCATTGAGTAATATAAATACAGTGATAAATCGAGGCCAAAACTTTCTTGCTATGAAATTACTTTTGCACATACATTATCATGTTTTCATGTAAAATAAACTTGCGATATAAGTATATGTGATATAGAAGCGATATATAGTGTAAAGTGCTTGCGATGGCATCGCGGTCACGAAATTAGATAAGGGCAGTTTTGCGTTATAATTTCGTGCGTGGTTGAAACATAGACCAGTGCTTCGAAGAAATTACTCTTGCACTAGGTGATGTTTGTCCAACACAACGATATTCAGGTGGTATAGAGAATTACAAAGGGGAAATTTAACTGTGGAGGATGCTGAGAGGCCGGGAAGTCCACGAACGTCAGTTATGGAGGAAAACGTTACTACTGTGAGGAAAATGCTTGGCGAGGACAGACGGGTGACCTACCAACAGATAGAGGGTACTTCAGGCCTAAATGCACCAGCAATTCGTTCGATTCTGCATGATCACTTGCACGTGAAGAAGCTTTGTTCTCTCTGGGTGCCGCATCGACTGACCGAAGAGCAGATGACACGACGTGTGACTTGGTGCCGGGAGATGCTAAAAAAGTTTAATAAGGGACAATCTCGGTATGTGAACAACATCGTGACAAGTGATGAGACTTGGCTGTACTATTACAATGTGCCGACCAAAGCTCAAAACAAAGTTTGGGTCTTCGATGATGAGGACACACCCGTAGTTGTCAGAAAATCCCGATCTGTAAAGAAGAGAATGATAGCTGTATTCTTCAAATCGAGTGTAATTGTGGAACGCGTCGTTTTGGGCACACAGAAGACAGTTACAGCTAAGTGGTATACTGAACAGTGCCTGCCTAAAGTCATTGGATATATGAAGAACCTGCGGCCAAAGTCAAGAATGGACACCTGGTTCCTCCATCACGATAATGCTCCAGCTGACCGCGCCAAATTCTGCACCGAATATTTGACCACGATAGGATTGAAACTTCTCGAGCACCCTCCCTACAGTTCAAATCTTGCTCCCTGCGACTTTGGACTGTTCTCGCATGTGAAAATGCAGCTAAAAGGGAGGCGGTTTTCCAGTGATGAGGACCTTCTGCGGGCTTGGGGTAACGAGTGTGCTTTACTCGCTAGTGAAACTTGGCAGAATCGGTTTCGGAGGATGGAGTGGTGTATTGAGTGTAGAGGAAATAACTTTGAAAAAAGTAAATAAACAAAGCTGTATTGCAAAACTTTCTTAGTACCTTTTGTATTAACCTTATTACATAGAATACGGTAATATACATCAACTACATAACCTTAATATTTAAATTTGACAAATAATAACTTTCAAATGATAATAATATACTTTATTACCCAACAGGCGAACTCAATAACACAGCAAAAATAATGTATGTACATAGCACATACAAGAAAGAACAATTTACAAAAGTAAATGCAATTGTTGAAAAAATAAATAAAAATAAATAAAAATTATTGAAAATTATAAATTGACCATTCTCACAAAAAAGATCATTATCATAAATATTGTTTGCATTTCTGAACATATAGATCAAAGGAGCTTTCTAAAGAAGATTTGTCTTGGGCATACGGTATATAAACTAAATGTGAGTGCAATTCTAGAGGACGAGTGCTGAACAGAGTAATTTGACCTAGACAGAAGGTAATTTTGATGGAGCCTGTAGTTGATTAACTTAATCACTTAAGGTTGACATATAACCCCTTTCAACATTAATTTTTGTTTTCTCTATACGTATTTCGACAACTGAGTTGTCATCATCACCAGATAATTAAACAGTGTCACACCTGGAAGACTACGGCAAAACACCCGCACGAAACAAATTCCGTACACGATCTGTACTGTCGAAAGCCAAAACGCGCACTGCGTTTTGGTGTTTGGCGTGCGTTTTAGTTTCCGACGGTACAGATCATGTACGGAATTTGTTTCGCGCGGGTGTTTTGCCGTAGACACGACCGTTCACCAACTTCTAAAGAAAACGTACGCTATGCAAGGATCTGCGATCTTCTAGTGACAACATTATGCTCCTCTAATAAAAGATTGTAGACGTTTACTGCGGTCAGGATATACGCTAGAAAATTTAAAAGTCAGGAATTTCAAAAATCGATGTTAATCACGTTCTATTGCATTTATTTTCGAACTGCATAAGGTATATCAAAGACCCATACTCCAACTTACTAACAACCAATGTTTTTAATGAACCAATATTACTAAAATACTGTGTAGTGCTCATTACAAAGCCAGCGCTTTTAACCGCAGAACGACATTCTATTTCAATATGTAAGTCAAAGTTCATTCACGATTCAAGTAAAATATCGAGGTCCTTGATAGAGTCGACTTTCATGAGGAAGAAAAAGGAGTTAACTTGGGGGTAAATGACATAACAAAACATTTTTTGATGTTCAAGCAAAGACTTTGAGATTAGAGTTACCCGAAGTTGAAATAAAGTCTAGATTTTCTTGTAACTTATTCAATAAAGGAAATAGCAGTAAAATTTGTACCTCATCAGGATAACAAGGTAGGAGAAGGAGGAGAAATAAGAAGTCATTTATGAAAAGTAAAAATAATAGTGAGCCTAGGAACCGCGGGAAGATAATTTATCTAATATTATGCGATGATATATTCTGTCGAATGTACGAGAAAAGTTAGTATATGCATGAAATAAGCCAAATTAAGCATAGTAGGCCTCCCAGTAGATCTTATATACTTGTCTGACATAACTTTTGCTTTCTATATTAACGAAGAGAATTAATTAGTAGAAAATTTTTATAAAGTTTAATAAAATTTCACCAATTCATTTTCATTACAATATTGTATAGTATAATATGAGTTTGGGTAACTTAAAATAAATAGTAGTGTAGTTTCATCATTTAATTAACATTCTTTAGGTATAGCAATAGATAAATGTTAATTAAGAGCGTACTATTTTATTAACGTTTAATTATTTATTCTCATAATTGATGTGGTATTATATGGAATATTTATGGATCCCTTAAATTCATTGTTTCATCGACTATAATGACTTTATTTTATTAAATTTTGATTTAAAACATGAAAAAGCTTTTCAAGTGTATTTAAATTCGATTGCGTCTTTGTCGATAATGTGGCTTTTTGGTACAAAGATTGCGTTATTTTCGAGTCGGACGTCGTGTCCGGAATTCTGTATTTAAAATTGACTCTGATTAGTGAGAGGCGGAGAAAAATAGGATACCAAAAGGAGGTAGGATGGAACGGAGAAAAATGGGAGAGTGGAGAAGACGGAGAGGTTGATGGCGTCGGTGGCGTTGATCGCAGCAGGATGTGAGCAGTGAACCGGAAATGACGCATGTCATATTCCAGTGTCGATCCACGTGATCTCAGATCACGCGTTTCCTACACCAAAGCCACGGAGTGTCAAAAGGAGACGAGCGCGAAGCAAACGAGAATGGCATATAAGTGCCGTTTTCATATTATTGTTAGATATATATTCATGTACGTAGAAAAAATATCAGCGTTTTCGTTTTTAGCATTTCAATACGTTCAAAAGTGATGCAACAAATTGTTATCGAGAATCTCGTATTTGCGAAGTCGTCCTTCCGAGTTGCCGACTTCGTTTTATCACTGATACTCCTTTTCCTAAATTGAATCCCCGTAAAGTGAAATTTTTCCTGGAATTTTGTTTTGTTAAAAAACATTTTTACTCCGTATTACTTTCTTTCTTTGTATCTTATTTGTGTAAATGATGGCAGACTATTATAAAAAATTATATATTTTACCGTCATTAGTTCTGTATACAATAATTAATACCAAATTTTATTATAAAAACATTATTTTATATTATCTGCTTATATAAGTCCACTATTTAAATGCTTTTGAACCTAAAATCATATTATTAAGTGATCGTTTTAGCTAAAATGAGGCTTTCCAAATTATATTTGAATAAAATGTAATTTATTACAACTGAAACAAATATCTACACATAAGTAGATGCACTAGCAATAAGTAAGTTTTTTTTTTAACCGTGCATATTCTAAACATTTCTGGTTGGATAGAACGAATAATTGGTTTTCATGCAGCTCAGTGTATATGAACTGCATGAAAACCAAATATATATTGCTCAACACAGTTTTTTTCTTTCTATTTATATTAATTTAGAATATTCTGATGTAAATTCTTATAAATACTATTATTTCAATATTTCTATGAACTACTTCGAGGATGAATTTCTATATAGTTATACGTAACCAACATTATATGTTGACGATAATGTAATAAGTGCATATATAACAATAGCATTGTAATGTTTAGCAGTTCATAATATAATGCGAATTATAAAAGTTTTTTAAATAGAGCTTTAATTTTCATAGTCTTTCAAAATAATTTCCACCACATTGTATCCACTTATCTATTCTTCAAAATCAGTCAAGACAATTCTCTTCTACGTTGGGCACACCTGCCCTTTGTTTTTAACGTGGAAATGCAGCGCAAGGTCGCATGGAACGAGGACTGGATTATAATGTGAATGTTTGAGCATCTTCTGTTCAGTTCTTCCTATTAATTGATACATTGGAGCGATGGGTTAGAGGAATCGCTGGTGGAAAATTAGGTGTTTGGTTTCTAGTGAGGACGAGTGTTTCAATAACTCGCGGTTATTGTTTTTTGTGTTTCAAGCATCACATGCTCCACAACTACTTTCAGGTTAAAAGATTGATACCATTTTCTTCTTAATAGATCAGCAGTTTCGTAGACACATAGGTGTGCGTTCATCTTCAAAGAACGGAACTGAGTTCTGTGTTTTAGTGGGCATGTCATGCTTTGTCGCCTGCCAAAAGGTTGTTATCATAACGACATGCTCTGTTTTTAAGATTTTAGTGTATTTTGCAGCTCTATGAAACGCGTCATATCATCTGTTCGTCGATTAAGTCATAGAGGACCAAAGGGCTTATTTTTTTATTCGAATGCGCAGAATGGTACGAATTGCCAATGCATCTATCTGTAAATGTGTGTCTACCTCACTATAACTTACGTTTGTGTCGGACTCGGCATTTTCTTAACGGCACTAATATTCTCCTTGATAACTGACAAGGTGGAATCATTGAAATGCTAAAAACGAAAACCCTGATACTTTTTCTACGTACATAAATATATGTATATCAGACACATACGTATTTCTAATACAAAATGTTTATTTATGCCTTACTGCTATTGTTGGGTTTGGGGATGAATACGTAAACTTTTTCAACATATACATTTTCAATCGAATTTAGATCGGGCGAGTTTTCAGACCAGGATAAAAGGTGTATGTTATGCTCTAGAAACAGATTTTCTTATCGATTTCGCAGTATGTTACAGTGCTCTATCCTGCATGAAGGTGTATGATCCTTCTTCATTTAGTGAGTTTAGGAAAGGCCGCAACAATACAGTTTTAACAATCTTCTTATATAGTACTTGATTTATAATATCTTCCACAAACTACACAGTCCATGTGTGATGAAATTATGACTAATGGATGTTTAATTTTTTTTCTATACAGAATATAACGTTTCTTGGGTCTTCGACAAACGAAATTAACACTCCGTTATTTCTTCAAGTTTGGATTCATCGCTGAAGGTCACCTGTTGCAAAGAGAATGACTTGTAAAAATTAAATTTACTATAAAAATTGATACTTTGTAGAAATTATTAATGACAAGATTTGTACTAATTTACCTTTTTTCAATTTTCAACCGTAAAATGTTTGTGCATTTTGTCAAATGCAGGCGCAATTTCTTCATTTTTGGTGTCGACGTAAGCTTCTTAGCAGGTTTGCGATATTTGGTTTCGGCAGTGTGCGATCGTGATCGCATTGTGCACTCAGATAACCTTATATTATGCAGAAACGGGTCCTGAGAATTATCTTTGGACTGGGCTATAGGGATTCCTGCAGGGAACACTTTCGAAATAACTCGCTACTTACTTTGTAGGACGATTATGTAATAGATCTTCTATGCGTCGTTTTTAGGAACATAAACGCTTTTTCGAGTGGCAATGTAACTCATAAATATGATACCCGAACTGGCAATTATTTACTGCCTGCTTCACATGCAAAAACTATGTTTCGAAAAGAAACATATTTTATGGGTTGTAAATTACACAACTTACCATGTACTGTTAGAAATATCACCAACTTCTATATTTTTAAAAGCAACTATAAACGGTACCTGCTTACAATAAATTGTTATTGCATAAATGACTTTCTATGTCAAAATTTATAATATCCTTTTTCTTTTTGAGACGTGTTTCTGGCATATGGGTGTGTATGTAATTATGGATTACTATTTTTGTATGTTCTGATATGTATTGTATATGCTTTGCTTTAGAAATAAAACTTATTATTATTATGTAATGCACTTTTAATTTATCCAGCAACTCTAGCACAAGATTGTCTGTTTTCAAGTGCCGTTTTTGTAATTAGCCGGTCATCTCTCTCGGTGGTTTGACAGATACCATGACAATGTCTGCAACCACTCGATGTTGAAGAAATACTTTCTCGAATTAATGAGGCTATTCGGTTGTATACCAAGAAACTTTTTGCATTATTGCAACTTGTCTGTTCGGATATATATTTGTTTTTAATAAAGTTCCTGTTTTAATTTTATTCGTGCTTGCTACTAATATCTTTTACTTTTCCCATTCCGAATAAATTACAATACTTAAAAATTCGCCAAAAAAATTAAACTAATGATAAGGTTCACGATATACTATTAAAGCATTTAATATGTTACACTTCTTAACACAACCACGTACAAATGTGAACTAGAATTGGATATAATCATAGTGCTTTTACATATTTCATTATCTGTGTTTAGACCCTAGAAGCAAATACTTGATTCAAAATCGATAATAAGAGATTTTCCTAATATAATGGTCGTTTTTCTCTAGGAGTAGATCCTTTTTGAACAACTAAATCCGTTCACAATCGAAAATTAGAAATTCTTTGATATGCAATTCAATTGCCACGTACTGTAGGTTTCAATAGGTCTCAACCAATACTGAATTTGTCACAGTTTGCAATAATTGATTGCGCTATATTCCAAAACTTTTGTGGTGCTCTTTCCATTTTGATTCATAAATTTTATGTTGAGTAATACAAAGAATGATTTTTGAGCAAAAGAATTGAAATAAAATTGAATCTTTATCAGTTATTGGAGTTACAGTTTAAGCAGAACAAACTATTTTGAGGACGACGAAATGTTATGCAATAACTAAATTCTTGATAAAAAAATCAAAATTTTTATCTCTTCTGAAATAAAAAAAATTGAAAGTTCGTGATCGAGTAGTCAAAAATACTAAATAAATATGTTTAAAAATTATATAATTTGTTGCAGGATGCGAATAAAATACAAAATTAGATTGTCTTATAAGACAATCTAATTTTGTATTTTACTCGCATCCTCGTATATATACGAGGGAGCGTTTTTATATTCGCGGAATGGGGGACAAGGGGTGGAAATAAAAAAACCAAATTATTTTTCTTTTTCAATATATTCACCTGCAAGACGGATACATTTTTCACATCTTTCAATTAATTTATTTATACCCTCATAAAAAAAATGATTTCTCTTTATCTGCAAAATACGCCGAAACTGCCTCCTTGACTTCATCATCGGCAGTAAATTTTTTACCCCGCAGCTCTTTTTTCATTTTCGGAAACAGGTAATAATCACTCGGGGCCAGGTCTGGGCTGTAGGGTGGGTGATTCACAATTTCGAAGCCCACCTTATGCAGGGCAGCTAACGCAACGCGGCTCTTGTGGACGGGCGCGTTGTCGTGCAAAAGCAGAACACCTTTTGTCAATTTTTCCCGTCTTTTCTCTTTAATGGTTTCTTTTAGTCGCTCTAATATTGAAGCGTAATATTCTCTGGTTATAGAAACACCTTTATCTTTATAATCAATCAACAATATTCCTTCCGAGTCCCAAAATACCGTTGCCATGAGTTTCCCAGCTGATTGTGACACTTTAAATTTCTTGGGAGGTGCTGTGCCCTTTTTATGTCACTGCATGGAGTCTTGTTTGGACTCAGGTTCATAACGATGAACCCAAGTTTCGTCTCCAGTAACAATTCCACTCAATACACCATCCTTGTCTTCATTACAGAGGTCCAAAAATGCACGCGAACACTCTACGCGCTGTTGTCTTTGCGGCGGCGTGAGCATTCTCGGCACCCATCTTGCGCTGACCTTAGACATGCCGAGATGATCGTGTAGGATTTTAAAAATTGTTGTATCGGATACTCCAACCATTTCTGCGAGTTGTTTCTTCTTTAGTCGAGCATCTTCGAGTACAATTTGTTCAACTTTTTGGATAAGTGCTGGCGTGATCACCTCAATGCTCCTGCCCGGCCTCGGGTCGTCTTCAAGGGATTCCCTTCCTTATTTAAATAAACTATGCCACTTGTACACCATGGTTTTTCCTGGACAAGAGTCGCCGTTAACTAATGACATCTCATTCATTATGGTCGCGACTGATTTTCCTTGCCTGGTAAGGAACTTTATAACGGCACGATATTCGATTTTTTCCACATTTCACTTTTCACTCCTGATTATGTTACTTGGTTGACGATAGCTCAAAGACTAACTGTCTAATAACAATGAAACTTCGTATTTATACTAATCATGAGTCGCTACACAGGCCACGCCCCCAATGCGCCTACTCACCCCTCTACAACCCGCTCATTCCGCGAATATAAAAACGCTCCCTCGTAACTAATGCGTAATCAACTTAAGACTACATAAAAGTTAATTATAAGTCCAAGAATTTTATAGCCAGCTAGTGTCAATTTAAAAATAAAAAAGTAACAAGCGGAATGTCTTGTATTTTGTATTATTTTATTATTAAAATTGATTTATCGTAATTCTTTTTATTTCTTTTCTGTTACTTTTTCCTATAACATTTAATATTAAATTGAAATGATCGTAGATCTGTAAATAATTATTATAGTTATAGTTGTATTACTGATGTTTTAGTTACCTTCTAATGTAACCGAAAGTGTGGTTAGTGGTACTTAAATTAATGAAGCAATCAATATTGTGTTTTATGTAGATAGTTTCCTCATCTACTGATTAATAGATATTTTTTTATGGATGTGATCACACTCTTAATTTTATTTTAAAAGAGACTATGTAGACGATATTATAAGCAGTTGACAAAATTTTAGAGAACTAAGGTGGTGTTGTGAGAGGATTTTTGAAACAAAACAAAAATGCTTTGTAAAGAAAATTTCTCAAATTGAAAATAAAAAAAAAGAATTTCCCAAGACAAGAATAATATTTTTTTGTGTTGAAAAATTTTAAGTGGGCGGAAATATCCTCCAAATTTAGAACGATTTTCAATTTCTAATACGAGGGTAGCCGTTTATATTTCGGGAACTCGCAATACTGTTGGTCTTGCCTCCGATCCGATGATTGCATCGTGAAGTCTGTCATTTTTGACAATATATTTACCTCAACAAGAATGCATCGACGAGCTGAATTCTTTATATCGTGATTAAGCACCATCGAAAACTAAAGTACATCGTGTACATCGTGAATTCAAACTTGGACGGCGTTCTTTGGACGATGAATTTCGTGCAAGTCGTCCCACAAATGTTGTGTCGGAGAACATTAATGCAGTGTCTGAATTGATAATGCAAGACCGTCATGTGGCATACCGTGAGATCGAGGCATCTCTGGATATTAGTAACACCAGTGTGCAAATCTTGGATCTATACGTATGAGCCCGATAGTAAACAGCAGTCGACTGTGTAGAACGGTTAACTACGAATGGTACACAACTATTTATTTGCCAGAAGTTTTTGAAGAAATAAGGAAAACAAACTGAAAATGACAGATCATTCTCTACTATGACAATGCGAGCTCTCACGGGTTGGTTCAAACAATTGAATATTTGACCAGGCAAAACATTGAATTGATGAACCATCCGCCGTACAGCCCTGATATAACACTCTGTGATTTGTTTTTGTTTCCACATGTGAAGAATAAACTTCGTGGTCAACGGTTTTCTATGTCGGAAGAGGCAGTTGAGGCATTCAAAGCTCATATTTTGGAGATACCGCCTTCACAGTGGCAGCAATGCTTTTCGGATTGGTTCAAACGAATGCAAGAGTGCATTGATTTTCAAGAAGAATATTTCGAAAAGCAATAAAACTATTTTCGATAATAAAAAATTTTTCTTTTCTTGATATTCCCGAAATATAAACGGGTACCCTCATATGTATGGGGAGAACTAGAAATATTTTCAAACATCAAAACACTGGGTTTCAACAAACAGTAGTAGTAGTTGAGCCCTGAAGATATCCCATACGAGTGGGTACGCAACATCAGCAGTTATACCAGTGACGCGGTTTCAGCCCGGAAGCCCAGAAGAAGATAATTTGCTAATCTATTTCCGAACAAAATTTAAAGGAAATTCAATTATTTCTATATTTAAGTTTTCAAATTTAAATTTGTGCGTACATGAAGATTAAATTAAAACTAAGTCTTAAATTTTACAGTACCTACATTATTATTATAGTTCTTCTTATAGTTCTAGACTGCAATATTATTTGTTATATTAATAACTTCCAAACATTTATATTATTTAATGTTGCAGTGCGCGCTTATGTATAAATTAAAGTCAAGACATTAATTTTATCAAATTTTCTGTTTCAGTGTAATATGTTTTTCTATTTTCAATGCGTTTTCCAGTTTAATATCTAATTTCAGTTGTTGCTTTATAACATTTTTCTATTGCATTTGTAATTTTTCGTCATTTATGTCTGTCTACTTTCTTGCTTTATATAGTTAATTTGTTCGTTTCCCTTGCTATATATTGTATTTTCTCATTTAAATTTGTGATTTCTTCTTTTAATCTTTCATTGTCTTCTATCTTTTCCATTTATATTAATTTCTACAGTGGATACAATCTGTATCCGTCTCATTTCTATGTAGCCATTTTTAATATACCCTTGCTCATGGAAATTTGGGCAACTAGGGATACAAAGAACAATAATGTATATAATGAAGTTAGATAGAAAATATTATAAAACATTTATTTTGTTCAATCACTGTTATGTGCTGTAAGTGTCGTAAAAATGCTCGTGTTGTAACAAAGTTGTAGAGTGTTTTTGACAAAGATTCACATTTTACCACATTAAGACAAACTTGTGACGGTGCCTGTATAAATTCGTTAATTCGTCATAGTTAATGTTAACATTATCTCTTTAATCTTAATCACTTAAGGTTGATATATAACCCCTTTCCACATTAATTTTCGTGTTCTGTATACGTATTTTGACAATTAATTGTCATCATCAGCTGACGCATGTGCGTTTCGGCTTTCGATGGTTCACAGATCGTGTACGGTATTTGTTTTGTACGGGTTTTTGCCGCAGTTTTCCAGGTGCGACACCGTTTAGTTATTTGCTGATGATGGGTAGGAGAAAGCAGCGAAATTGAGACTGGTCTCAGCCTACAAAGGCAATGACTCACATTCCCCCAATAATTTTAAATATCAATATTTTATACATTATGTGCTTTGTGTCAATTACTCTAGCCGCAAAACCCTTGTATAAGTGGAACTATTTGCCATCGCGTAGGGGGGGTGACAATTTTAGAGGTATGAAGTTGTAAGTTGTGTCAAATTTGAAGTTAGCATCGTTAGGTATATTACGCATTTATATATTTTCCCGTCATGTTCGCATCAGTCATGTTGCAAACCATCACAATATGTAAATGCCTACGTAATGTTTTATTAAAGATATGTGATATTTTAGATGCGTACACTAATTTAAATGCAAATATAGATAACACATCAATCAACAACAATCAATATAAGTAAATGTACACATGAAGTTATTAAACTGAATGGAAGTGGTGGGTGAAAAATAAGTCTTTAAAGTCTTTATCAATCATTTTATTGACTGTATGACGCCACGTTTAGTAAAAACGTAAAACTAAAAATAACACATTTTTAATAAATAATTTAATCATTAGAAAAGAGTGTGCTTAGATTCGCATTTTTTAAACGAATTAAATGGACTTGACAATAATGAAGTATATAAATTCATATAATTCATTACCTAAGCTGTTAATAAAATACTACATCACTTAAAATTATTAACGGATATCATAAACAATAGGAAATAGTGCCAGTTAATATAATATCCACAAATATATCTATCAACTAGTACTTCTTAAGAGGAAGTATACAGACGTGTTATAACATGTTCACGCATCTGCTAAGGCATCGCCGCTCGAGTGTATGAAAGTTCATTTCTATGGTTAGTAGTGAAGATTTTGAGAGAAATGGAAACATATCACGTTGTCAGAGACATACCTTGGAGGGCCATAGATCAGTTGGAAAGTGAAAAAACAACACACAACAAAATATTGCAAAATGATTAATTGATTGCTTTGTAAACCATGTGTAGTTGTATGGGTTGTCTTGCATGTAAAACTGAAATTAAACAGTAGATAGTTTTTAAAGACTTCACCCAAACTATTCTCCACGAAGATTAATGTACTTTTGCATGCACTCGGACCAACCAACTCTGGAAGTAGTTGTTCCACTAATTTATTGGTATGCCTCTCTGTGTTGACGTTGAAATTGAAAAATATAGGTCCAACTATTCTTCACACGGAAACTGTCATCCAAACCAATTTTTTGGTTATGTAGTGGATTTAAACAAATATATGTGAATTATCATTCCTCCGCATTTGCATATTTTGTGAATTTATGTACCCGAATAGATAAACCAACGCTTCATCCGAGAAGAATCTCAAATTTAGTAGACTATCATTCATTAAATTATTGAAAAAACATTGGTAGTAAGTAAGTAAGTAACACATCTGTAGTGGTCTATTGACAAAAAGGTTTGATCAAATTGCATCTTATGAGACATCGACTGCTCCTTCTGACTACTGGGACCTTTGATCACGCAGGCCGTTCTTGATTTTTGGAAACGTAAAGAAATGGTTCGGACATAGGTGCGGACTGTACGGAGGATAGTCCAATAATTCGTCGTTGGCCTGCTGTGTGTGTACTTGATTGATCATTCGGGGTTGGTTTTTCTAAGCTCAGCGATGACTTGCGGCAAATAAATGGTTGTATACCAATCGGGAGTAACAGTTCTTTGATTTTGTAGAGGAATTGTTGTTACATGACCTGCTTTCGAGACAAATGTCGCGATCATATTTTTGGAGGTACTTCTAGAACACCCTACCAGACAAGTGGTGTTTATTTTCTGACTCGTATGAGTAAATCCAAGATTCGTCACCACTGACAATGTTGTACACGTTTCCGGCGTTGCAGCGATCTAGAGTTTTTTTGACACCAATTGACTCTAGCTGCTATCTGTTCTTCGGTCAACAGATGCGGTATCCAACGGAACACACATTTTTTTACACAATTCTTTATACATACTTTTTTGAATTGCGGTCTTTGAAATCCCCAATAATACTTCAATCTGGCGATACGTCACATGTCGACCTTCGTTGATAATCTTGCGTACAACATCGAAGTTTTCCTGAATGACTGCCGTCTTTGGTGAACCTGCTTTTGGATCATTGCTAAGACTAATCCGTCCATGTCTCATACTAACGAGAAATTGTTGATTGATGTGCTGCCTCATTGGCGAAAACAGAAACCACCTCGGCAATGCATTCTTATTGAGATAATTGTCTTCGAAAATTATAAAAAATTATTCCGCGCAAATGTTCTCGGTTTAATTTCAGACTTAGTACAACCTTATGAATAAAATTATAGCACCCACTTTGCAACCGTAAATGGTTCATAAAAGGTCTGTATGCGCCTTCTAAATTTAATATAGTTGGTTTGAAAACTTTAAACATACTTATGACTTCGTTTTAATTTACTTAAAATATTTTCGCTAATTTCGTAACTTTTTGTAAACACTACAAAAACTGCGCTTATAACTGTAACAATGTCTTCAGTGTGTTTAGAATGTAATTGATGGAAAATTAAGACTTAGATTTATGTAATTACAAATTTTTCCGACACTCGTTAATTTATCTGCTAAGTCGGGTAACTGCGAGGGTGATCCCAGACGTACCCGACCCAACAAAGAAAACACAAAAATTCTGGAAAGAAATGTATTTATTTTTCAACATAATCTCCTTTCAGCTCTATACAATTTTCCCAGCGATGTTGAACAAGTTCAATACCTTTTGTTATAATAAGAGCTGTCTTGCTCCTCAAAATAGTCATTAACTGCCGACCCTACTTCTTCATTGTTGGAAAATCTTTGACCACTGAGCCATTTTTTTAAGTTTGCGAATAGAAAATTATCCGAGGGAGCTAAATTCGGCGAATAGGGTGCCTGAGGTAGCAATTCAAACTTTAATTTATTAATTTTGGCCATTGCAATAACGGATTTTTGAGCTGGTGCATTGTCTTGATGAAACAACACTTTCTTCTTAGTCAAATGCGGCCATTTTTGCTTGATTTCTTCGCTCAGACGTTGCAATAATTTCGCATAATACTTGTAGGTTTCTCTTTTCCAAGATTGTCAATGAAAATTATTTCTCGCGCATCCCAAAAAACCGATTCACACAGCTTTCCTCTCATGTCCAAATTTTCAGATAATATGCGATGTACCGCACTTTTTGAAATGCTACTATATTTGCTAGCTCGCACATTTTCAATCGACGATCATCCTGCACCGCTTTGTGGATTTTCTTAATAATTTCTGGAGTCGTCACCTCATTTGGTCGACGACTGCGATGCTCGTCGTGGCAGCTCGTAACGGCCTCGTTTAAACTCTGCTACCCAATATTTCACTGTTGTAAACGAAGGAGCAGACTCACTCAGAGTAGAATCCAGTTCAGCTTTTATATCGGTTGGGCTGAGGCCTTTCAAATGAAAGTATTGTATCACGTAACGGTGACCAATTTCTCCATTTTTACAAATTCACTGAAAACGTTCACTATTGATGGCTGCCAACAAATACTAAACAACGTGGCGTCTTCAAACTTGAAACATGTGCTTTATAGATTGTATACCTTCCAATACAGTGATATTTTTCAAACAACTATCGCCATCTCTAGGTCAGGACGAGTACTTATGGGACTACCCTCGTAAGTCGAGCCAACAAATTGAACAGATTTGTCTTAACGTAAACGTAGATTTAGTGTTACCAATTGTTTTTCAACATAATCAGCTTTTCATATTTCTGAAACAGTTTTCTTTAGACAGCAAACTTAATTTGTAAATAAGTATATTGCATTGAATGCTATAGAAACGTAACTGATTTAATAAAACTATAAATCACCGTAACTAACAAAATATCTAAAATTGTTGAATATTTGCATATAGGCACTTTTATTTTACCTAATCGACTAACAATTTATATATATATATATATATATATATAAAATTTTCATACTAAAGCCGATGATATTTGCTGCACTTATTTTTCCTAGTCTAGCATCTGCTGTAGAGAAAATTTTCCAGTAATTTATATTAGTGACTGTTTTTTTTTCTTTACTCTCTAGCGGTCGGAAATCTGATAGTTCAATTAGAGACTGCGATATGAACGCGAGCTCTAATGCACCTTACTCATTTATGTACCTGTACTTCATGCCACTTTTCACGGCAAGTGCAACTACTGAGAGCGATGCTGGAATGAACTGGATGGATTTCGACCAGTTTCGCATTCAGCTCGCGTAATTACTCGTAACTTTAAGATGGTGGGAATTACCAAATTGAATTATTTAATTACACTGATTTCCTCCTGTCGCAATCACTTTTATACTGATTTAAAAAGTAAAGTTAATTTTGAACTGATATAAATAATAGGTTTATTTAAAAGTAAAGTAAAAAATTTTAGATTGAAAGTGAAAAGAGAAAGATATTGGTAAAATCGCAAGTACAGATAATTTTACGCGAAAAAGTTTAAATTATCTCTAAATTTAATTGTTTTCTTTCGTGATTTTTGATGTCAATCGTAGTGTGTTTGAGGTTTATATTTTCTGCGAAATGTATGTCTTAGTTAATTGGATAATAATTGGTTAAATGGTTAAATGGTAATAGGGAATGTAGGGAGTACACATTACGAGGGTGATTCCATAAATTTTGAGATAACAGGCCTCTATTAATCATAATAACAAAAATAATATTTACTATATTTTGTCAATTTTAACAAGAAGCAAAAGATAAAAATACATTTTAAACCAATTTTTATTTGGATATAAAAAGACTAACGCTTCGAATATGTAAATGACATAGACAGTCAAAATTTTATTTCCCCTGGAAACACTTTTATACATTAGGTTGAAAACAAGGCGAAACATTACATGTAATATAATCTCACAATTAAAGGGTTTTCTAATAAGGACTTGACAACTTTTTTTCAAAATAAAATGCAGACCATTTGAGATATTTCAAAAACTTTATTATCGGGTTGAAGTTTGCAGCGGTCGATTCGTTGGACCCAATTTTCGATGACTCGGCCACACAATTCGGCCGAAACGGCTGCTATTTCGCGTTCAATGTTGGCTTTGAGCTCTTCCAACGTTGTCGGCTTGTTGGCATAGACCAATGACTTGACGTAGCCCCAAAGAAAAAAGTCTAGAGGCGTTAAATCGCACGAACGAGGCGGCCAATCGACTGGTCCATTTGTTAAGATAACACGCTCATCAAACTTACTCTTCAATAAATCGATTGTAACGTGTGCTGTGTGGCTTGTGGCACCGTCCTGCTGAAACCACATGTTGTCCAAGTCTATATCTTCCAATTCGGGCCAAAAATAATCGGTAATCATGGCGCGATAACGATTACCATTCACAGTAACGTGACGATCATTATCGTCGACGAAAAAATATGGCCTTATGACGCCGCCGGCATGCAAACCGCACCAAACAGTTATTTTTTGTGCATGAAGTGGTGTTTCGCGAAGCACATGTGGATTTTCACCCGACCAATAACGCATATTTTGCTTATTGACGAACCCATTGAGCCAAAAATGAGCTTCGTCACTGAAAATGATTTTGCGATGAAATTGATCATCTTGGCGCATCTTTTCCAGAGCCCAATCGGAGAACGTACGTCGCTTCAAATGGTCCATCGGCTTCAATTCTTGAGTCAGCTTGATCTTGTATGGATGTAAACCAAGATCCATACGCAAAATTCGCCATAAGGTGGTCTGGGCGATGTCCAATTCTTGAGAACGCCGTGGAATTGACTCATTTGGATCATTTGCTACGGACGTTTCAACGGCAGCGATATTTTCGACACTTGGACCAACCCATTGTCTCACTGGCACGGCAACATCACACAACGAATATGTAGACTCAAATTTTTGCACTAAACTTGTTACTGCCTGTCTACTAGGGCGAGAATTACGACCGAAAATCGGAGTTAACGCTCTTAAAGTAGCGGTCACCGACTCCGAATTTCTGTAGTAAATTTTTATAATTTGCAGACATTCGTTCGTATACTTTACCATAATGAAAATGTTAAGTTTACTGAATAAATTGGCAGTGACAGTTCGATGATTAGTGAAAGGGTGCGTTCACAAATTGAATTAAAAGTTGTCAAGTCTCTATTGGAAAACCCTTTATAATGTCATACTTTAAATGCGAATAGCGGGTACAATAATCAGTAACAAGTGAAAGACATATTTACAGACTCTGTAAGCCTACAAAGCGCATAGCAAAAATTACTCATTCTAAATCTATTAGATATGTAATTAATATGGTTTTTTCATTTAAAATTTTCATCTACCTTTACAACTAGTAGTCTATCTGAAACACATCCAGGATATAAATAATTATTTAACTTTGCATTGGTAGTATAATCTATAGATATTGTTTTAAAGAAGTATCACATTCGTTTTCTTATGATTGATATTTAAATTATTGTTATGCAACCATTTTTCTAAAGTATCTAGGTTTGTGTTGGGCCTACTTATAATTTCCGTTATTATTTTTTCCTTATCTAAATGTAGTATCATCAGCATAATTCAAAGTCTACCTGTGATTACCAATTGTCGAGATTTTACAGAAGATGATTGAAATAAAATAACGCGGACGGTCCAAGTACACTACCCTGGGGAATGCCAAATGTACTTCGTTAGATTTAATGATAATTAAATCTAACGCGTTATTTTATTTCAATCATCTTCTGTAAAATCTCGACAATTGGTAATTGATAATATCTTATAGTTAGCTTGCAAATATAGTTTGTTTTTCATTTGACAAGTACCACTTAAACCAATCTTCTGCACCGCCCCTGAAACCAAGTATTCTAATTTAACAAGTAATTATTGATGATTCATGCTATTAAACGCCACGGAGAGACTCAAAATGACTGCATGTAGTCGAGCAGTTTTTTCTCGATAAAAGCTAACATTTGCTAAGTCAAATTGAAGAGAGCTGCCGTGATTGATCTGTCTTTTAAATAATCATGTGGATATTTACTAATAATAATATGACTATTAACGAACTGATACAGTCTAGTGTAAACAGCGTTTTCAAAGATTTTAGAGAAACTTGTTAAATATCTTGTGATATCTTCATGTATTCACTCTACTTTCTTAGCGAGTTAGAATATCATAAGATAGTATATATGTTTAGTTCTGTACTATTTTAGAAATAATTCTAGATACTTTTTTATTGAGAAACTTTAAGATTCCAAGAGAAATTCGAACTTGTTTACTCTTTCGATGGTCATTCCCGATATTGCTTCGAACGACTAACAACTTTTTCATTATAAATTTCGTTATGTAAAATTCTATGAACTATGCCAGATTCAACCTCCAAAGTCTTCTATTCTTCTATTTTTATTTATGTGTATATCACATGGTGGTCATTATTTACCCAGCGCTGTGTAAGTAATATGTTTTGTAGAATATTGAATCTCCTACTAAATTGTTGATACTACGTATATAAAGTATGCATGTATTCTGACACTCAACACACAGGGTAAAATATCTTAAAACTTAATACATACAAGTAAATGAAAACATTTGTTAAGGAACGAAAATAGCAATTATTGTAAATAAATTTTGTTGTTATTCCATATTAAAAGCTTTTTGCTTTGAAATACACAAGTACTTCTAAAAATATCTGTCCGAAATTTTGCTAAAAGAAGTAAAATTTGCCCCTAATCATAAAAAATGTTTATATTTTGTATTAGTTTCATTCGTTTTGCTGATTATATATTAAATATTAAATATTAAATATTAAATATTAAATATTAAATATTAAATATTAAATATTAAATATTAAATATTAAATATTAAATATTAAATATTAAATATTAAATATTAAATATTAAATATTAAATATTAAATATTAAATATTAAATATTAAATATTAAATATTAAATATTAAATATTAAATATTATATTAAATATTAAATATTAAATATTATATTAAATATTATATTAAATATTAAATATTAAATATTAAATATTAAACTTTTTTATATTTCTTCATAATCATTGATAGTAATAATGTAATTCTGCAACTATTCATTAATTACTAATTTTTCAATTAATTAAAGTGTTTAGTGTCTTTTCTAAGTTGTTCTGTGATGGAAAGTGAAACTTTTTTTTACATATGTCAGTCCTGTAACGGTAAGAAACAGGACTTGGTTTAATCAAGAAAGAAAATAATTTTTTACCAAGGCCATGTGCGGTCCCACACAAGTATTGTTGCTTGGCAAAACTTAATGAATTAAATTGATTCGTTGCCTCACCTTCTTTACCGGATCTAGCACCATCCGATTACCAAGCTTAAATACTTTATAGGTCAGAAATTTTCAACAGGCAACAATGTTAGAGCTGTTGTGAATGCTCATTTTTTAAATTTTAACAAAATATCTCTCTCTCTCTCTCTCTCTCTCTCTCTATATATATATATATATATATATATATATATATATAGAGAGAGAGAGAGATCTGGATCACTGCTTTGTCCAAATATATCAAGGTACAAGGTAGCAAAGAATTATGTTGAAAAATATACATAATTTCAAAGTTCGCAAAGTTCTGTTCTTTATTTTCATTTTGCCCCATCCTCGTAATTATTTTATACATTGCGGAGATGTCTGGATTGAGATGAACGTTGCACATAGACAGTAAAACATGTCTCAATCAATATTTCATTGACAATAAAATCGTTCTTCATTCAACTATCACGACATCCGCTGTTTCAATATTAAGCTATTTACGTGTAGAGATAACGTAGTTATGCCGTT
Source organism: Dermolepida albohirtum (assembly GCA_031893035.1). Classification (NCBI taxonomy): domain Eukaryota; kingdom Metazoa; phylum Arthropoda; class Insecta; order Coleoptera; family Scarabaeidae; genus Dermolepida; species Dermolepida albohirtum. The sequence goes on along the minus strand of JAVIWB010003491.1, from coordinate 394,905 downwards.
TACGGGATAAGTGCGGCTAGTATATTACTTTTATTTTTATTCGAAATATGGAAGTACAGTTTCTTTTTACTACCATGATATATCTATCGTTTCAATACGATAAGCTCGGAGTTAACTAATGAGCCTTCAGTAGGTGAAATATATTTTAACTAATATCTCGTCGATAATAGAGTCGTTCTTTACTCATGTGTATTTTAGAGATTATTCTGAAAAACAATATCATAGTTTTCTTTAAAAATCTCGTAGGTTTTTTCTAACTCAAATTTTTCGGAACTTTCATATACGAGAATTGTTTCGCCATTTATGTACTAATGTAACATCAACAATAATATAAATTATAACATTACGTTATATTGAGAGATTTTACTGATTTTACTTACTAATGAGAATGATTAGATATTTGACAAACAATACATACTCATATAATAAACCTAACTATAATTTCTTAATTTTCTATTAACCTGTATATATTCTTAGTCAGAATATACATACATATACTAATTTTCACATGGTTCAGCTGTTGCTAGAATTTGTTAATATTTATTTACAAAACGTTTAATGTGTATTATTCAGACATTCTATTGTAATTAACTAATTCAAATATTTATGCCTTCGTAAATGACAATTGGTATTTTTAAATTGTGTTGCGTAAATATTTGGTAAAAAACAAAAATCTATGAACTTGCTGTAAAAATGAATCTTTTGTTACAGACTATGTCGGTGTCGATGCTTCTCCGGTATTCACACCACCAAATTTTTCTCTTCATTGGTAAGTAATTTGTTTATTATTTGATAATACATTTAAAATCGAGACATATTTATAACAGTTTATATTTAAATTTTTGTTATAAATATGTAAGGGCAGCAGGTGCCATGAAATATATATATATATTATTATTATTATTATTTTTAGTCCACCGACTTAAAGTGGAACCTTTTGCGTTACTGCATCATAAAAGAAATGCATAAGATTCGTCTGTTATCGTTTTATCATTTTGACGATAATCGATAAAAAGTATTTCACTGCAGTTCCAAAGCACTTTATCTTCCTCAGAGTGTAATGGTATATCCAGGTTTAATTAAGAGCTATTATTTGGCACCAATGTTTTTCGGATCTTGACACACTTAGCTAAATGGAGTTCCGAAATGTGTTCTCGTTCATGTTTGTACACGGCACCTATCTTTCACACAGTTTTTCTACATTCAATTATTTCATATATTCATTAATGTCATTGATCCATATGAAGTCACTACTGATTCGCGTAACTTTATTCGAAGGTCATTTAGCGCATCTATAATACTTTTTACATTACAGAGTACCAGAAAACAGACTCCTACTCAGTTTTGATTTTATTGATTGATTACTAGTCGGTACTTCACGTTTCCCATGTGTTAAAACAAGCTAGAAACAGTGAAGGATCGCCAATTTTCTTTCTTTCATTAGGCTCACTAATATATTCTTCTATTGTAATCAGCTTCCAATCTATATATGTAGGATATTATATAACTTAATTAAAAGTTTTTCCAGAAATTCCTTTTTAGATAGATAAACTGCTAGTAATTATTGACAGACAATTTTGAGTTTCAAGGAGGAAGGCATGCTTTTTGAAATTCGTAGTTGCAAATGCGTTATCAGTGATATCGGTTCTGTATCTCCACGTTCTTAATAAGGGAAAGAAATTTAAATAATCACATACTAATAACACAAGCTAGAAATTGCGCAATAGAATATGTATATATATGAAGAGTATTCAGGTTTGAAATAAAAAAAGATGTAATAATATGTAATATTGTAATCAATACTTGTATTCAGCTTACTTATCTTATTGTTTACGAATGTTTTTGAACTAGCACATATATTTTATATTGATGCATTTTACTACTTTGTGTATGCAAAAGAAACAATGAGAGACTGTCTCAAGGGCAGTGGATGCGGGCCAAAACTCGGTGTGTGTAATGACGGTTTACGTGTAAATTCAGATCAAACTCAAATAATTCTCTTTATTCACGTATACAGGCTGTTTCAGAAAGAATATACGTATTTCGAATGCATATATTTATTAAATTTTAAGACATACGAATATGAAACTTTACACACATATTTACGAACCTCTCAAGTTCAGATTACAGATGTTCAATATATCCTCCATCAGCGACACGAACAATATCACATCGATACTCAAATTCCTCCCATACTCGGGCAAGCATGTCCTTCGTCACTGATATTATGGTAGTACGGATCCGGTTCTTTAACTCTTCCAGGTTCTGTGGGAGTTGTGGTACATAAACGTTATCTTTAACGAAACCCCACAGGAAGAAATCACAGGGTGTCAAATCCGGTGACTGCGGAGTCCAGCTGAGACATGCTAAGTCGCCAGCTCCTTGACGACCAGTCCAACGGTTCGGTAGTTCATTCAGATATTCACGCACTTGGCGACTCCAGTGAGGAGGTGCCCCGGCTTGTTGAGAAATGAAATTGTCTTCGTGCAGCCTCGGAAACAACCAGTTTTGTAACATAGCGAGATACTGCTGACCGTTAACCGTGTTTCCATCAAAGAAGAATGGGAAACAGATGATCGGGATATCGCACAAAACACATTGATTTTAGGCGAATCTCGTACATGTTCAATGGCTGCATGTGGGTTCTGTAGACCCCCCAATTCGAACATTGTATTTGTTTACCAGACTACTAACATGGAAAGTCGCTTCATCACTGAACACGATGCGTTGTGCGAAAGTGTTATCATTGTCAATAGCATCATGAATCTCGTTACAAAATGCCACACGTTTCCGTTTGTCATCAGCATGCAGAGCTTGTAACAACTGTAATTTGTACGGCTACATAACCAACCGACGTCTCAAAATACGCCAAATTGTTGTAGGCAGTTGTAACTCCCGAATGGCACGACGAGTTGATTTTGAACGATTACGTTGGAAAGCAGTTTGAATTCGTGCAACATTTTCTTCAGAAACACGAGGATGGCCAGGACTCTTTCCTTTACATGAACATCCGGTATCTACAAACTGTCGATATCATCTGCGAATGTTCACCCTGTGACTTCTTCCTGTGGGGTTTCGTTAAAGACAACGTTTATATACCACAGAACCTGAAAGAGTTGAAGAACCGGATACGTACTAGCATAACATCAGTGACGAAGGACATGCTTGCCCGAGTATGGGAGGAATTTGAGTATCGATGTGATATTGTTCGTGTCGCTGATGGAGGACATATTGAACATCCGTAATCTGAAATTGAGAGGTTCGTAAATATGTGTAAAGTTTCATATTCGTATATCTTAAAGTTTAATAAATATATGCATTCGAAATACGTATATTCTTTTTGAAACACCCTGTATATATATATATATATGCTCTTTCTGATAAAACGTTTAAGATTATAAACATTTTATCAGAAAGGGAAGATGCAAATTCTGTTGCTAAAAACGACATAAAAATAAAAATTAGCTGAAGTCGTTATATTTTCTGTATTCATTCTATTTACGATGGGAACAAAAATATGTTATCTTTCCATACATTATACATATGTATGTTATGTTTGTATGTATGTATATTTCATACAGCACTTTTAATTCTAATCAAAGACTTTCATATGCGACTTACTAGTAACCAATATTGATTTAGTGAGCCTTACTCGTTACAAGTTTACGTTTTCCCAGCAATTTTTCTCTCCACATCAATCTTACTTTAATAATTTATGCGCATCCAGCGATCGCTCAAACTGAAAACTTTTATCATTAGCGAATATGACTTGAAATAGATGGACTAATTATGGGTAAGAAAAATGCGACGACGAAATTTGGAAGAAGTTGAAGGGGTTTTTGCGTAATTATTGAAATTTTGCTTTTCCTTGAGACCGACGTGATTGTTGAATTTATTTGGTATTACGATAAAATAAATTGGAAGAAGAAACTCTTTACGTTCACACACTTATCAATAATTTAAATTCAAAAATCAATTTGAAATAATTGCTACAACATGAAAGCTAAAAAGTCGGAAAAATTATTAATTTATTGACAGAAAACGTTAAAAATGATAGCAAAAAGAACGACATTTCTCTATCTTGTATCTAACAATATACTTTCCCGTGTATAACAATAAATACGGTATAAAATAAATTGCCTCCATTTATTTCCGTCAACATTTTATAAGAAATTTTTTTTTCAAATTACTACTATTCAGAACCGTAAGTAGTATTACATGACTTTAGATAATAATAATTAAGATTAGTTACGGTATTTCACTTTATTGTTCAAAAAAAGTCTGCATGGCGGAGGAAGTAAGTACATCTAAAGAAACGCTGATGATTCTTAATATTCTCTATTATATCTAATATATTCGACCTAAAATACCAACAAGTAATGAAGAGGTATCCCGAAAGTTAAAGCTAAAAATATACAAACAGTTATGATTCCATTACTAATATTTAGAAGTGAAGTGGAAACAGCATAGGAGAAAATGTTGAGAATGTTGAAGAGAAAAGGATTAACAAAGAAAACAGACGGGATAGGTGAAAAAACTAACTATGTAAAGAAGTAATAGAAATTGTGAAATCCCAAAGATTGAGATAGTTAAGACATATTTATATAAGACAAGAAGACCGAATTCCAAAGAAAATATTCGAGAGCAAAATAGGAAGTAAAGGGAGAAAAGGTAGGCCAAGATCAAGATGGAGAGATCAGGTAAAAACAGACTTACACAAAATGGGAATCAACGACTGGAAGAGGAAAATCGTGAATAGAGGAACATGGCGAGGAATAGTCAATCACATCAAGGGTCTAGCAGGTCTGTAGTGCTGTTATGAACATATTGACGAACATTTTAAAAACTATTATTAAACTTTGGTTTAAATTTTAAAAAAGTTAGTCTTAATGATTGTTCGTTATATAAAATTAATTAAGAAAAAAGGCAAGGAGGTAGTGATATTGTTTATACTGATGAGACATGGTTAATACTGGGCTCCTTGGAATTAATCATAATAATAATCGATACCATAATTATTAGATCCTGTTGCTATGCATTCGTGGCAGACTTTTCAACAGATATGAAGCAATAGTTGCTCAGCCGTTTTTCCTTGATATGCCAGGAATAAAAAATATCAAACACTAGTTGGTCAACCGGTTTTTCTTGATATGCCAGGAATAAATAATAGCTTTATTTCCGACGCTAAATATATCCAGCTTTACATGTAATAATACAAGTGATAAAATATATGTAATAAGAATGTTCGAAGCAGCTAGTTGCATATTTTCTATTCAAGTTATTAAAACAAGTAGAAAAGCATGCAAAGCACTGACTTGCCAAATAAAAACATGAATGCATTCCAACAAAGCTCAATCATACAATTTTGAAAGTATCCCCATTATATTGCTTTGTTAATGTAATAGAAATGCTAGGGACCCAGATAAAATCCTATACACTAATACACGTATGTGCATACATATTTCGGATTTTTTTTCGCATTGTCACGTGACCCCGGTGAAAGAGAATTCAACAATGTTTCGGTGGATATTAATTTGTCGTCTTCTTATTTGTAGCTTCGAGCGATACTACCTGTGATTCGAGCAGTTGTTGGTATATACATTTACATCGAGTTTGATGTAGATGTTGATCTGTCTTCTAATTTGCTGTCGAGAATCGATAACGCGATATTTTTGTTAATCTTGAGGCAACTAATTGTCATGTTGTATCGTATTGCTTGTTATTTTGTGTAAAGCACTTATATATTTACGAAAAAAATTAAAAATAACTACATACGAGGGTAGCCGTTTATATTTCGGAAACTGGCAACACTGATAGTGTTGCCTCCGATCTGATGATTGCATCGTGAAGTTTGTCGTTTTCGACAATATACATATTTACTTTGACTGTTTTATTATTCGGTCGCTATTTCTATTGTCGACAGTAACTTGAAAATTTTATGTCAGCGACAAAATGGAATTAACTCGCGAACATTTTCGTGCAATTATTTTTCATAACTTTCGGCGTAGATTATCTCAACAAGAATGCATCGACGAACTGAATTCTTTATATGGTGATGAAGCACCATCGACAACTACAGTATATCGTTAGTATACCACAAATCTTGTTGTGTCGGAAAACATTAATGCAGTGTCTGAATTGATAATCCAAGACCGTCATGTGACATACCGTGAGATCGAGGCATCTCTCGGTATTCGTAACACCATCGTGCATAAGATACTGCATGAACATTTAGCTGTTAAGAAGCTATGTTCACGTTGGGTACCACATAATTTGACAACCGCTCAAAAAAGGACTCGCGTCGATTGGTGCGTTGCAACCGTGCTTTTAGAGAGCTGTAGAACGGTCAATTCCGATTAGTACACAACTATTTGTGCTGCCAAAAGTTTTTGAAGAAATAAGGAAAATAAACCGAAAATATTTACATTAACAATTACACTTTGTGTCCTTTTATTAGCTATTATTTCTGATTGTAAATATTTATGTTCAATATTAGTTACATGTTTTTAATGTTCTTCTCAATCTTTCTGAGAAATTTGTAAAAACTCTTCTTCTCTCTATTTTACGAACATCTTTTATCTTAAAACGTACGTTCCTTGCTGCGATATTGTTGTTGACCCAGATCAACTCGATAGGGTTGAGATCGGAGTAATAAAATGAAAGACTGAAAACTGTGTGTCTTTTGCGTTATGTTCATCGAATTTATACGTTATATATTGATCCCTATAGCACTTAATTGGTTGGTATAACTATGGTTTTAACATCCTAGCATCGAAGGGAATTCTTTTTAGAGTTAACCACTCAATCATTTCGTGCCTTTTTCTCTTACTTGTTGCAACATGTTTTTCTTGTGTATTATAGGGCGCGTTATCTATCACGACAACGAAATTTGTGGGTAAGTTAGGTATAAGCTTCTCTTCTAGCTATCTGCCCAAATTTACGGAAATCATATGGAAATGATAGTCGCCAGTTTTCACGCCGGATTTGAAGATCAGTAGATGGATGTAAGTCTCGATCGATGTATACAATGGGTCAATTCGTGTCACGATAATGTTTAATTTTTTGCAGTAATCAATTCTCAATACACGTATATCAATTTTTTCTATTAATACTTTCCTATTATTTTGTGTACACCGGAGTTTAATCACAAATCTCTTAAAGTTGTTCCTAATCATATGTTCGAATTATTCCATTCTAACTCGTTTTGCTGCGTCTCCTGACCCAGAGCCGATACTGTATCTCGTCGATCGTCTGTCTTATGAAAGTTATAAATAATGTCTGGCGCCATTTTTATTTGATATTCCGATAAGCGTCTGATACTTTTTCGTCTTGGTCTCTTCTTACCAGGATTTTGAAATATTTTTTCATCGGAATTTGTTGTTGTATTTCCTTCTCGAGCAATTGTTTTCACCGACACAAGTTGCTTCACAATATGTAAATATTAAAAAACGTGTACGTTTCTAAAAATGACTACGGTGCAATCCCATTACTCACCACCTCTCTTGCGAAATAGGACAAAATATTTAATAAGGGGTAGTAACTTAACTGAATCCGATCGTTAAATAAGTAAGACAATATGTAAATCCTTACACCCTCTTGTTATAGTTACTTATTAATTTAACTAAGTGCAAGACAACTTTTTGGCATGACCACAGGTTTAAAACACGAGCCAGCGAAGTGAGCGAATGCGAATACTGGACAAGGTCTTCACATACGTTGTTCAATATTTTTTGTAATGAGTAAAATTTTATAAAAAATAATATAATTATATAGCTATTACCTACTGGCGGAAGTAGTACACCTAAGAGAGTACGGGACTAAAAAATAAGAATAATATATAATATATAAGAAATAACATAAGGGTCCGCTGTGAGATTTTATCCCCTCCACTACCTCCTTCACCTGACCATGTGAAAGTGGGGAAATGACATTTGGCAATTAGCGAGGGCAAAACATATTTTTGAACCTAAATAACGTGAACTTCAGTTATTTCCACTTTGTTTATATGTATATGTAGATTCGGTAATTAGCATTAAATTCGAAAATCTGAATCGAATTTAATGCTAATTACCGAATCTACTAATCTACTAATATCTATATATATTTAAGTTCATTCAAATAAAGATGGTGCTTGATTTGTATTACCCATATGAAAATATATTATACTAATTCTCAGATTGAAAGATTTAAGTAATATAAATACATCGTGTTATTTATATAAATTAGTTTAAGAATATTTATGTATATTTTCCCTAAATGTATTATAAAGTTCTCAGAAAGGATCTAATTTTGCAAAGAATATAAAAGTTCGAAATTGTAGAAATGCATTTATATTCGTTTTCTTTATATTATAGGTTTTCCCATTTTTATATTGTATGTTTAATTTCGAAAGAGTATTTGTATTATATATCCTTTACTATATTTTATAATTTTTTAGTGTATTGTATCTATGAAGTATATTTGCATTTTCCTTAATGTATTTCCAGAACGATTTTAATTATACAAAGGATAGGAATGCATTACATTGTCGGAATGCATTTACATTCGTTTTCGCGATATTATAGGTTTTTCATTTCTATATTTTCGGTTTAATTTAAAAAGAATGTTTAATGTATATAATCCTGTACTTATATTTTATTATAGATCTTTTATGTTTAGTTATTGAATCTACTATGTAGCTATATTGTCTCTGTTTATGATGTGCACTTATAAGAAATGAACTAGGTGTACGGAAGAGGATGATCCCTTTCTATAGAGAGGGAAATAAAAAATTGGTATTATATAAATAGTCGGGATATTTTAAACAGAGAAGAAATGAGTCTAAGAGTTCAGAGAGAGCACATGAGCTTAAGTGCTCAAGAAAAAAGAGTGAGAGTTAGACCTGAATAGTAGGCCATTCTGTCCAGAGTTTGCGTGTCGTCTGTTAGAAGGTGTATGAGTCATTTTTGCAAAGAGTTAGTGCGAGTATTGTGAAGTATTGTGAAGTATTGTGAAGTATTGTGAAGTATTGTGAAGTATTGTGAAGTATTGTGAAGTATATATATATATATATATATATAGGTCCTTGCAAGTGGAAATCGATAGGTAGCGTATAACATTATTTAATAACGAATAATTAGTGAGTGCGCGACTTAAGGCAATTGGGCGAAAGGAAGTCCGAAGCAGAAACCACCTGTATTCAAACAAGATAAATAGACAATATAAGGTAAAAAAAATGTATTTGTAATTGTAACATTGTAATGTTAATTATGTTGTGTTTTCCTTATTATTATTGATTAGAAAGCTCCTGTTAAAACGATTCTGATTGTCATTGAAAGCGTGCGTCCTTTTCGTAATCTAGATCACCATGAGAATTGTTATTTATATACAGAGTAGCATCTTATATTTATTTGTAAGGTCACGTGTTTATCTCAGTTTGCTAGCCGGTGCATTCTGTTGAAATATAATAAATTGTTACAACACACCCGATCATTGTATTTTGTATACAGTGTCCAATGTTAATTATTATTTAAGGCGCTCAACAAAATATGAAGATATTTAAATACTCAATAAAAAATTCGCTAACAAATGGCTCTAAATATAACAAATGTTAAAAATTAATTTATATATATTTATTTACTCACGGGTCAGATCTTTTCATTATTAGAATTTCTCGCTACTTTATGAACACAGACTTTTTAGTCTTTGTTTTTGCCCGAGCAATTACCAAAAATGGAATGTGCATGCCTTTTATGGTATATGTTTTTAAAAATTCCTTTTATTTAAAATCGATGGAGTTTAGTGTCAATTGGCTTAAATGCCGTGGAATTAGTTCGAAGATATGGTTTTGTTGCAGTGGGATTTCGTCGAGATGGTTACTGTTCTAGGTTCTTGCATAGTCTACTTCATAACAAAATTGTGAATATTTACTATTTAAATTTTAATTTGATGTGCTACGACCATCTAGTAGACAATTCTATTTTCATAATACTTAGTCAGAACAAATTTGATGAGACCTCTGTGACTGTGTAGCGTACGAGTGCCGAGCGAAGACTGAATGATGTATTTTTATAGTGTACCTTGGATCTATGTGATTACTATTTGATTATTTCAGTTATATTTTACTTAATTTTGTTACCTTTATTTTATGTAGATATTTTTTTTTGTTGTAGTGAATTGTAAATTTTATTACTTTAGAGTCTTTTGAAAGACTGATTATCTGTTAGACTCAATAAAGAATTATTATTATAACAACAAAACTGAGCACTTGTATTTGCTTTATGCATATTATGCTTGCTTTACAATTTTGTTGGTAACTTATATTCTCTTTCAACAAATTAATATTAAAATTATTATATACATACAAAGGGTACTAGGAAAGTTCTGCAATACAGCTTTGTTTATTTAATTTTTTCAAAGTAATTTCCTCTACACTCAACATAGCTCTCCATCCTCCGAAACCAATCTTTAAACCAGTTCTGACAAGTTTCACTAGGGAGTAAAGCACACTCGTTGCCTTAAGCCCACAGACGGTCCTCATCACTGGAAAACCGCCTCCCTTCAAGCTTCATTTTCACATGCGGGAACAGTGCAAAGTCGAATGGAGCAAGATCTGGACTGTAGGGAGGGTGCTCTAAAAGCTCCAATCCTGTCGTGGTCAAATATTCGGTGCAGGCTTTGGCGCGGTGAGTTGGAGCATTATCGTGATGGAGGAACCAAGTGTTCATTCTTGACTTTGGCCGCAGGTTCTTCATAGATCCAATGAGTTTAGGCAGGCACTGTTCAGTATACCACTGAGCTGTGACTATCTTCTGTGTGCCCAAAACGACGCGTTCCACAATTCCACAGGGTTTGAAATATACAGCTCTTTACAGGTCGGGACTTTCTGACAACTACGGGTGTGTCCTCATCATCAAAGACCCAAACTTTGTTTTGAGCTTTTGCTGGCACATCGTAATAGTACAGCCAAGTCTTGTCACCTGTCACATACCGAGATTGTCCCTTATTAAGCTTTTTTAACATCTCCCGGTACCAAGTCAAACGTCGTGTTATCTGCTCTTCAGTCAGTCGATGAGGCACCCAGAGAGAACAAAGTTTGTTCATGTGCAAATGATCATGCAGAATCGAACGAATTGCTTGTGCATTTAGGCTTGTGCCCTCAGTCTGTTGGTAGGTCACTTGCCCGTCCTTGCCAAGCATTTTCCTTACAGTGGTAACGTTTTCCTCCGTAACTGACGTTCGTGGCCTACCCGGCCTCTCAGCATCTTACACAGTTAAATTTCCACTTTGGAATTCTCTATACCACCTGAATATCGTTGTGTGATGGGGACAAACATCACCTAGTGCAAGAGTCATTTCTTCGAAGCACTGGTATATGTTTAAATAACGCACGAAATTATAACGCAAAACTGCCCTTATCTCATTTCGTGACCACGATGCCATCGCAAGCACTTTACACTCTCACTGCTAATGAATAACTGAACCCACCGACATGACGCGGCGGCTGCTAAGCGCGTATAAACATGTCTCAACATGCAGCAACAAGCAGCTTCCTACAATTCATTTTTGCGTCATATTGCGAAACTTTTCTAGTACCCTTTGTATATTATTATTATATACAGATATATCTTAATAGTATTTCTTCTATGAAACTGACTAAATTGTGTACCTGATCATCCGCATTTATCTTTGAACGTTGAGTAATTGTATTTAAATATCGGAAGCTTCATTTAGAAAATGGGTTATATATATAAACAAGCTTATTATTTAGCATTGACGTAATATATTGTCGTTGGCATGTATCAATTGCTAACTAAATTACACTATAACTACCTTGCAGTGCAGCTGTTAATTCGGATATACACAATATTATTGCATTAAGGAGCGTACAATGTATTAATTAAAAAACCTTGCAATTATGAATTTTTGCGCAGTATCCTTAATAAACTTCATTTAGATATAAAAAAAATTTAAGTATTTGGTTTGGTTTTTGTAAATCATTAAACATTTACAGTGTACGAATCGTGTTTCGATAGCTTTTACAAGCAATAATAAGGTCTTTATGCTGCCATTATTCGTATATGATACGGAATTTTTCCATTAGTGGTTTCAGCTGCAATTTAATTTTGAAACTAAAGTACTTGTATAACTTACTTACAGAAATTCTTTTAATATTACACCATTAATTGAATATAACTTGCTTATTAATTATTCAATATTGCACATATGAATTAGACATGACAATTTTCGAATTCATAAAAGAAAATCGAGCAAGCTGTGCATTTATACTTAATTATATGTTATAAAAAATACCACTTGTTCTATTAATTTTATTTAAGACTTTGTACAGAAACTTGTTACATATTTCAAATAACTGTTTTGTAAATATTTACTACATTATGTAGATAAACTCAACTTAACTAATTATAAGTGCAATCAGTGTAGAGTGTTTCTTCATTATTCTAACTCAAATATAATAAATATATAAATAATATATTTACAAAATAATTGCTGGTAATATTTAACATATTAACACTTTAACTTGACGCGTTTCTGTTAGGTTTTCCAATTTCCAATTCATGCGAGAGTTCTTTCGTAAATATTTATTCAACACCGAACACAAAGTATACAAAGTTGTCAGAAATAATTTCAATTTTTGGCAACAAATTGTATGTAATAATACATTCGTCATCCTACTATCTCATCAAAATCATCGCAATCAAATTCATTAGAAACAAACAAGTATCTCTCACTCACTTAAAAAAATTGTACAATACATTTCTCAAGTTTGAAATTGAGGAAACGAAAGTGCATATTCGATAAATAATGTCATAATTTAATCAGGAAAAATGCATGAATATATTTAGAAAATATGAAATGTTTACTGTGAAGAAGTTATAACTAATTAGCAAGCGCGTAGTTAGCTTGTTAATTTTCATTCTAGATAAAATAAGTCCAGTATTTCATGGGGAAAAGGTTCTTTAATGACAACCAGATTCAAAAGTTTGTCGAAAATTGTTTGCGTCAAAACTAATTGAATTCTGCGCCAAAGGTATTAACAAGCTACCTACTAAATAACAATTAATTAGGAGTAATGACAAATATCAAAATTGTCGCTTGCTAGATTGATAAAGTTGTTTTATTGGCACGGAAATTATTTATGATACATATTTATTCTGAGAAATTATGAGTGAGTTTTGAAAAATGCTTCTTTTCCAAAGTTGACCACGTTTCGAACGTACAAATAGTTTTCGGAACACGGTATGTGGCATGGTGTGCGAACATTATTATAAACGTATATGAAAATTACAATAATTTTTCCATTGCTGGTCATTTTACACATTTTCTCTTCTTTCCACATTTTTGATGGTAACCCACAATTACTCCTTCGATTGGAATCTTTATCGCGGCTTGTATGACCTTGTCTCTCTTATTCACCGTAACGGTATAGTATAGGAAAGTTTCTCCTACGTACTCGTATATGACCAGTATCGTATCCCAGCCCTTTGTACATTTTCTTCTATCTCATACGAAATACATGTATGTATTTCCCTTGGCTGCACAGTCATATACTCTAATTCCATCTCTCGGTCTAACTTATAATTTGTATGGTGTCAGTCTTTTGTGATTTGAAAAAAATATGAACTTCTTTGTTATTAACACGTATGTGTTATATAATTCTGCCGAAGCGCGTTTGTTATATTTTAAAGTTCCACGTTAAAAATTTTGCCCATCGGTTTTGAGCGACAGTGATTCCTCCAGTCTCTTGATTTTGATAACGCTGTAATGCTACACGGCAAATCTCCACCTAGTTTATTTTTTTATATTTTGAAAACTGCGTTGCGAGATTTATTGGTCATCCGATCGATACAAAACTTTGTTATTGTCAATATGAAAATGAGTACCTGAAAAGCAAAGAATTTATTAGCTCTGGTGTGAGAAATGTGTGTAACTAATATGTTTTATAAGAGGCATTGTTTGATTTCCTTGTACAGTATCTTCCTTTAGAAAAGTTACTGATTGATATTGTATTTTCAAAAAATAATTTTTATTCAAACAGTCCTTAACAAAAACGAATTTCAATATACGTCCCTTGGAGTATTTTTTATGTACCAAGAATATTTCGAAACAATACATACGAAGAAATTGCTTTCTAAACAAAATGCATTCGAGTGCCTAATTGTTAACTGTGGAATTTATATCATCCACTTTACATTACGTAAATTATATTTCCTCTGAAAGAAGCAGCTATTTAATTTGCTTTATTGTACAACATAGAGCGTTTACCATTTCGTTAGTAAATTTCTTCATAGAACTCAAATCTTTCTTCACACTATTTTGCGCTGTCTCCATATGTAGAAAATAGGCTGAAAGGGAGAAAATATGCCTACTATAAGTATCTTAGGATGTGAAATGACAAGTGTGTCAAGTTTTTATAAAAAAACTCGGAAAAGTTGGATCGATGAATGGACAAGTGCACAGAATGTGGTGAAAATTATTTCGAAAAATTATGCGAATTGAAGCTCTATTATAAAACGTTTGTAGTCTCTTTTATGTAATATACACGATTCAATTGAAATAGCTTTCTTGAAGTAACCATGAATTTTTATTTGATATTTTGAAATTATTATATTGGTATTGAATTCAAGCATTGGTAAGCTGCATTTGCGATTTGTTTCTCACAAATTGACGACCAAAATGTATTGAATTGAATAGGAGAGGGGCGGATAATTGTACGTCGAGTAGTTCAGAGAACGTAGGCATAATTCAAATTTTGAAATAAATCTATCAATTGGTTCAGTTTGGACAGTAATTTAAAGTTGACAACCTTTTGTATTTTTGTAAACCCGGATAAATGGAATTTTGTGTTAATCAAATTTTTTTTGCGCGCAAACACCATTATACAAACTAAAACAAAATTTGTTAATATTATGGAATTTTAGAGCCATCGACTAAAATTATTCATAAGTGATTTACTAAGTTTCATTGTGGTTGTACAGTACAAGCAGAAATGATACTGAACGTTCAGGACGCCAAATTTGATCAATTATTGATAAAATATACGTGAATATATTGCAGGACTACAGAGTTAAAGTGCGCCAGGTAAATTAGATAGAACGCATCTTAGGTAAGGGTATATGTATTATGCGAACATTTGGACATGAAAAAAGTATTAGCTAAAACGAATACGTGAGGCAATGTGTGCGCTGAAGACGGCCAAAACGATTTTATTGCTTAATAAGGTCATGGCCACAACTTTTTGGAATATAAGACTACTTTGAAAAGATAAAAGCAATTAACGGCGAATATTATACGTTTTATTAGATCGTTTCAAAGGCGTTTTGAAAATAAAAAACCTCATTTGGTAAAGTTGTAGTTCTCTTCCATCACAAGTATGCGCACATGTATAGTTACATTGGCCAGAATCCATGAATTAGTCTTCGAATTGTTTTCACATCTACCATACTCTCTAGAATTAAAGCCCAGGCTCTGTGGAAAGATATTTAGTGCTAATGAGGAGATCATCAATGCAACGAATGTTTATTTTAAAGAATTCGTAGAAGGCGTTATTCGGTAGGGATAGAAAAATTCGAAAACTGTGGGATTAAGTGTATTGATGTATAAGGCGACTACGTTGAAAAGTAATGTCTTTTATGGCCAAAAAAATTATTCTTTGTTTAATTTTTATTAGACCTCTTACTCCGCCTTCGTAATTTAATTATTTTTTATTAAACTTGTGATCATATAAAAACAAATTTTCTGGAAACAAATGTTGGTCATTATTGTTAAATTTTGCGTATTGAAAGCGAAAGAATCTATGTTTCTAAGTATTAATACTAATGATAAACAGATAATTTGGTATGTATGTCGTATTTAAAGGTCACTAAACTTATCTGTTGAAGGCGGTGAATCTTATTGCATAAGATTGCCTATATATAAATTCTTTGTATCCGTTTACAGTGTTTTACGTGCAATTTCAAAAGTGAATCGAGTTCATAAATGTAATTAAAGGCAATATTAAAATAAAACTAACTGCTCCCGTTTCGTTCGCACTAATAAAACAGCGGTAATGGAACATAAACGACGTGACGGGGCAAAGCTTGTTTCGTCGAGGAACAAAACGCCGACGATATTGAGTGTTTATGGCACAATAACTTATATGGCAACGTTGCTCTACATAAAAATTTATACTCTTTCAGTTACATAAATCCGGGAAAACACTGAGGCAAAATG
Organism: Dermolepida albohirtum; assembly: GCA_031893035.1. Classification (NCBI taxonomy): domain Eukaryota; kingdom Metazoa; phylum Arthropoda; class Insecta; order Coleoptera; family Scarabaeidae; genus Dermolepida; species Dermolepida albohirtum. Next base: position 378,693 of record JAVIWB010003491.1, on the reverse strand, counting down.
TTTCCTTAAGATTACTGCTAGTCAATGCAGTAATACGTTTTAAACATGCTTTACCGCTCATTTTGTACAGGAAGAAGAAAATTACTTAGTGGGAATAATTGTTAGAATAGTTTGTTAAACTATCTCTAAGCTATATCATAGTATTATTTTCTAATTTTCTAATTTTAGTGTTTGATTACGAATTATATCAAAGCTAGAGCGCTTCTACATTATACTTTAAAGATTTTAATACTTAATTTGGAGAGGTGCTCATATATTTTACTCCTGTTATACACAGTCAGTAGCAGAGAAAACCGAACTTCTTTAAAAGAGTAATTCTTAGTGGCGCCATCTATTAAAAAAAATATGCGTCGGTAAGGTAGATTTTTCACCAATGTTATGTTAAGATATCGTGACATTTGCATCATTAAAAGCAGAGAAATTGTGCATAAAGTAACAGTGTGTATTTGGCTTTGTTCGAAAAATGAATTTTGAACAAAGAGCAAATATCAAGTTCTGTTTTAAACTCGGTAAATCGTTTACTGAAACGTTTAATTTGAGGAAGTCTATGGTGATGCGTGTTTATCACGTATAAGTGTGTATGAGTGGTATAAACAATTTAAAGACGATCGTACGGACATAAATGAAGACGAACATCTAGGTGTAAAAAATCTGTGATTACGGAAAGTAACATCGAACTTACGCGTGAATTTGTCAGAAATGAGCCGAAATCGTCATTGCGATAGGTGGGAATGGAACTAAATATTTCCAAAGATTCAATTCATCGCATTTTGACACAGCATTTAGGACTGAGATAGATTCGTGTAAGGTTTGTATCACACGACCTAACTGAATTCAACATTGTACAGACACAAAAAAGGACGAAACCTTCAGGTATTCTCTTGTAACTGGAGATGAGACGTGGTGTTTTCAATACGATCCAGAGACTAAGCGTCAAGGCTCTGAATGAAAGCATCCAAGCGAAGAAAAACCGAAAAAAACCGTTCGAAGAAGTCAAAAATTTGTTTTTATGATACGAAAAGCATAGTGCACAAAAAGTTTGTACCAACTAGTCAAACAGTCAATGCTGTATATTACAAAGGGTACTAGGAAAGCTTTGCAATATGACGCAACAATGAATCGTAGGGAGCTGCTTGTTACTGCATGTTGAGACATATTCATACGCGCATATTAGCCGCCGCGTCATGTCGATAGACTCAATTATTCATTAGCGGTGAGAGTATAAAGTGCTTGCGATGGCATCGTGGTCACAAAATGAGATAAGGTTAGTTTTGCGTTATAATTGCGTGCGTGGTTTAAACATAGACCAGTGCTTCGAAGAAATGACTCTTGCACTAGGTGTGTTTGTCCACATCGCACAACGATATTCAGGTGGTATAGAAAATTCCAAAAGGAAAATTTAACTGTGGAGGATGCTGAGAGACTGGGAAGCCCACGAACGTCAGTTACGGAGGAAACCGTTACTACTGCGAGGAAAACGCTTGGCGAGGACAGGCGAGCGACCTACCAACAGATAGAGGGTACTTCAGGCCTAAATGCACCAGCAATATGTTCGATTCTGCATGATCATTTGCACGTGAAGAAACTTTGTTCTTTCTGAATGCGGCATCGTTTGACTGAAGAGCAGATGACACGACGTGTGACTTGGTGCCGGTAGATGCTAAAAAAGTTTAATAAGGGACAATCCCGGTATGTGAACAACATCGTGACAGATGACAGAAGACTTGGTTGTACTATTACGATGTGCCGACCCAAGCTCAAAACAAGGTTTGGGTCGTTGATGATGAGGACACACCCGTAGTTGTCATTTTGTACACACAGAAGACAGTCACAGCTAAGTGGTATACTGTATAGTGCCTGCCTAAAGTCATTGGATCTTTGAAGAACCTGCGGCCAAAGTCAAGAATGGACACCTGGTTCCTCCATCACGATAATGCTACAGCTCACCGCGCCAAAGCCTGCATAGAATATTTGACCACGACAGGATTGAAACGTCTCGAGCACCCTTCCTACAGTCCAAATCTTGCTTCCTGCGACTTTGCACTATTCTCGCATGTGAAAATGAAGCTAAAAGGGAGGCGGCTTTCCAGTGATGAGGACCTTTTGTGGGCTTGGGAAAACGAGTGTGCTTTACTCCCTAGTGAAACTTGGCAGAACAGGTTTAAAGATTGGTTTCGGAGGATGGAGAAGTGTATTGGGTGTAGAGGAAATTACTTTGCAAAAATTAAATAAACAAAGCTGTATTGCAAAACTTTTCTAGTACCCTTTGTATGTATATAATATGTGTTATGAAGCGTCTTTTGGCGCGTATTCGTCGTGTGCGTCCTCAATATCGTGAAAATGGTAGCTTGCGTTTGTTACATGATAATGCAGCATCTCATCGCTCGACGCTTATCACTGATTTTCTAACTACAAATGGCATTTTAGCCATCAACCATTCACCGTATTCACTGGGTTCATTCCACATGTTAATTTACTGTTCAAAACGCTGTACTGAAGCCCAAGGCGACTACTTTGAATAAAATAAATGAATTTTACTAAAATAGTAAGCTTTTGTTTTTATTTTAAAAAAGTTCCATTTTCTCTGAGACAGACGGTGTATATTGTATATATAACTTGAATTAAAATTAAAAAATAGATACTTTGATTTTTTTGTGTCTTAATCCATGTTTCATCAAAGCAATGCACAACCTAAGAAAGAATAAAAGAATAAATAAAAAAAACACATATACACATAATTGCTTATGACTAGTTACAAGTTAATTTGACTCTTAGATATAAATTCAATTTGATTACACATTTATAGTTTATATTTTATTTTACACAGTCAAATCAAATTACTTTAAAGTTAATTTAATACTTAATTTTCATATTAATTATTAAGCCAACGTCAGATATATACCTAATACGTCGAATACACAAAAGACACCTCTCTTTTATTTATAATATATATATATATATATATATATATATATATATATATATATATATATATATACCTATATATCTGTGTGTGTTAAATAGAAAGGCATTTCACACCACGTCAGAAGTTTTGAGAAAAACGAAATAAGTGGAAATTTCAAGGTGCAAGGTCCGACGAATTCAACGGTGGAAGTGGCAGTATATTCCGTTTAAGATTTAATAATTTTTGATGGGCGATCAAACTTCTGTATGGTTTGACATCGCGATTAAATATCTTGTCGTGATGAAATACCGTGCCTTTAGGATTAGCGAGGTCTGGACGTTTCTAGATGATAGATTCGTTCAAATAATCCAATTATTAACAGTACACACTTGATTAATTATTTCTTTCCTTGGTATTTCAAAAAACAGGACATTTTTGAAATCTTACCACACTGAGAACAGACGTAGATAAATATTTGCTTTCAATGATGTTTGAGGTGAATCTTCAGGTCGTAACCAATATCGTTTTCGCACCATAGTCAATTTTCAATTAGTCAATTTTTTTTTCTTCATGTTTAAGGAGCATATCGCAGATTTTCATATGCGCCGTCAAGTGAATTTCTTTGAGTTCATAAGAAACCAAAATATTGAGCTTCTTAACGTGTCCTAGCTTTCTCATGTGGTCGTGAATTTTTAAATGTTTAATGTTTAATATTTCTGCAATTTCTCGTGTGTCCTATATTTTGTTGCCGTCAACCTCAGTGAATCTCGTCAACTATCGTTAAGATTTAAAGCACCAGCACGGAATTTCGCGAAATGGAGCATTTCACAAAATTGACGTGTGTCCTCCTCTTACGGAAGTAAAACACTAAACAATGGCGAAAATGCACATTTTGGTTTTTTATTTGCATTTTTTTACAAAATTACTAACATGATTGAATGCAAAAAATCCCTCAATTTCTTTCAAAAATAGAAGTTTGAACTGTCAGCTGTAATATGGCTTAGCATAAATACATAGATGCCAATAATTCTAGCACTTATAAAAATGAACTAGTGCCATCTATTGGAAAAGTGACATTCTAGACAACCCAATAGAATCTATAATCGAATGTTTAATCTTTTAATTATTAACTCATTAACAGTTCTTTTTCTTTGTGTTTTTGTTTTTTCTCAATTTGGACCGTTTTCTTGGTCAACTCTTTGCAGATTCCCATTCTGTTGTGTTTCTTATCATCTCGTCTTTATTTCTTTTTCTTTATAAATATGTTCACATCATCCCATTATTTGTGTTATTAGGTGCGCAACTAAGTTCTCACTGTTTTGCAAGAGATGACTCCAGTAGTAAGTGCTGGTCGATTGTAACATAACCAAAACGTCATGAACCAAGCTTAGACATATGGTAAACAAACCGCTTTGACACATTAGTGATTTTGTTTAGCGTCATATTCTTTTGGTTGTGTGAAAATGTCTGATTTTGTGCCAAATAATCGTCATTTGCGGGAAGTGTTGCTTTTCTTCTTTCATTCGAAGAAAACGGCGGCTGAAGCGCATCGAGAACTCCAAAAAGTTTACGGAGATGCTGCTCTAAGTGAAACAACGTGCCGTAATTGGTTCCGTCGCTTCAAAGACGGTGATTTCGATGTTGACGACCGTTCGCGTGAAGTAAAAAAACCTTCGAAGACGCCGAATTGGAGGCATTGCTCGATGAGGATCCGTACCAAACGCAAAAGGAGCTTGCTTCAACATTAGGAGTTACCCGCCAAGCCATTTCCCAGCGATTGCATGCGTTGGGAATGATTCAAAAACAAGGAAATTGGGTTCCTTATGATTTAAAGCCAAGAGACGTTGAGCGTCGTTTTTTCGCCTGTGAACAACTGCTCCAGCGGCAAAAAGGGAAAGGTTTTCTTCATCGCATCGTTACGGGTGATGAAAAATGGATTCACTACAGCAACCCAAAGAGAACAAAATCATGGGGACTGCCCGGTCATGCTTCTATGTCGTCGGTTTGGCCGAATATTCACGCTGCCAAGGTTTTGCTGTGTATTTGGTGGGACCAGGGCGGTGTTATTTATTATGAGCTGTTGAAACCGAACGAAACCATCACTGGGGAACGGTATCGAACTCAATTGATGCGATTGAGCCGAGCACTGCGCGAAAAGCGGCCACAATACGAGCAGAGGCACGAAAAAGTGATTCTACAGCATGACAACGCTGGGAGGTCCTACCCCACCCGCCATATTCCCCAGATATTGCGCCGTCCGATTATTACTTGTTGCGTTCGATGGCACATGGTCTGGCTAATCAGCAGTTCCGCTCATATGAAGATATCTCAAAATGGCTTGATTCGTGGATAGCCTTAAAAGACGAACACTTCTACCGTGACGGTATTCGAGCTCTGCCAGAAAGATGAGTAAAAGTTGTCGCTAGCGATGGGCAATATTTAGAATGATTCGTTTGTAAACATTTTTTCACAATAAAGTTGCATTTTCATAAAAAAAACAGCGAGAACTTAGTTGCGCACCTGATAATAATATATACTTTGTGCTTTTATTATTTATCATATTTCTGATATCATTATTCATAAAGTTTTACATTCTCCAACACTTGTTCAATATTTTCTAAGGTTCTCATCTTCTGTCTTTGTCTTTTTTTCCATAAATATATCCACATCATTCCATTAATTGTATTAATATAATTATTTCCACTGTACTTTAATTTTTATCACAATTTCTTATCTCATTATTCGTAGAGTTTTACGTTTTCTGATATTTGTTCTTATATGACATTATTTCTCAATATTTTCTGAAGTTTTCAAGCTCATTTTTATCTCCATTGGTTCGACTCGTAGATTCGGGTGTTTGCGCAACAGTTTAAAGTCAGTAAGTTAGGTTTAACATTATTTAAATTTAGATTTTTATTTTAGTGTAGGCGATGTAGTCTGTGTTCATTGTTGTAGAAATAATTTAAATTGGTATATTCATAGTAATTGTAATGATACAATCAAATTAGTTGCTTAAGTATAAAGTTATGATTTCTTTCTTTTTTAATTACTGATCTGTCCTTGTATTTTTTAAAGATTCCTATTCAAAAATAAAAAACAATCTCTCAGATATGCGTAAATGATTTATTAAACTTTATACATTTCTGTTTGGCGAAGGTATGGATTCATTATTCGGTTAACGTTTGCCTTACTTAATTTGACTTGCTTTGTTCCGCAGGTTATATGTATAAACTATGTTAATTACAAAACTATATTAATTACAAAATAATTAAGTTACTTGATGTTTTGGTGCTTTTATGTAGAATTTTAATATCGGTGATTTAACCTAAAAGTAGAGATTTCAAAAATATATACATCAAAATGACAAAGATAAGAAAAGGAAGAAAGAACATGAAAAACAGGGTCGAAATGTATGTGGCAAAAAAAGGAGAAAAACACGGAAACCGTAATCGAATTGGGAGATGTAACCTTAACGATATTGTATTTCTCGAAGTCTACAAATGACCTCAGGGTACAAACAGGGAATATCGGATGGCACTGGGACGAAATGGACTCGTCTTCGTAGTCATATTGCCGCGCCACTGCTGCCAAGCGTATTTTTTTATGTAAATTGACACCACAAGAATCCAGTCCGGGCTAACGGTCAACATGAGCAGTTGTTTACCGGACTGTGGCTTCGACTGCCCCAGAGACTTTATGATGACGGTTTTCTAACCCTGTTCATATTAACTCAAGTAGCGGAGTATAGACGCCAGTGGTGTATGTACAAGCGCATTTGATCATAGTAGTTGTAATTAATTTTCTCTTCTATTCAAATTAATGAAGAATGGTATATGTTTAACAACGTTGTCTATACAGCAACGAATTAAATAAATATCAATATAAAGACACAAATTTTAAATTTTTACTTTACAAAAAAATTTGTCACAAGTATCTGTTAATTAATATTTTATAATTAAAAGCGTTTTGGAATACATGACAAAATTATTATAGTATTTCAAGCGGAAGTGGTTGCTGTACATCAGGGTATTGGAGAAATTAGTAGTCAGGGTGTGACAAGTTGCAAAAATAAATATTAAAATAGTTATGAAGAAGTGGGCTTAAAATATATCTCGGGGGAACTCTTTAAGTCAAAACCGGGTAAAACAGTTCCTTAGGGAACAACTATCTACAGTTACAACAGACTGATTGCGGGTCTATTAAGAGGGCGTTGTAAACTCAACACGCATTTGCATAATTCTAGTAAATAGCAGGTTACGATAGTACCGTTACGTATTACGTTAATGTGGGCTTAGCAAGAACATGGTTTGTATAATGAATATTTTAAAGCGGAACTCTATGCAGAAAAACTGTTTCCGAAGCTACTAAGCACAATCAAAAAGAGGAACGGTCGTAGTGGAATAGTCTTTATGGTCATCTCAAGTAATGTAATCAACTACAGCTTTACAGTCTCATAGAATAATACAACAAGGTTCTTATTAGAAACAAAACAAATGGTTGATACATTTTAAAGAATAAAGCGCAAATTATTTGAATAGTAACATAATTACATTTATTCGAATAAAGGAAATGTTTATTAAAACCCATACACATAATAAATGTTGGTATATGTACTATCCTTGGTATTAAATCTACACTAGTACATGGAATCCTACACAAAGAGTTGAATGTTAAGAAAATGTTTTGCGTCTGACGCAATGCTCTCTAACGTAACACATGGATCAATAAGTCCCGAGACTAACCCATAGATGGCGCTCATAGTAAACCAGTAACCACGTCTTTCTAGAGTACTAACCTTTGCTTGAAACGTGTCAAAATTTTAAGTCGATCGGACCAGAAACAGCTGAGTTATCGAGGTTGGAGTAAAGTCGTTTTGTAGTTTGTTTAAACAATGGAAAAAATCGAGTTTCGTGTTCTGATAAAACATTGTTTTTTAATGGGTAAAAACACCACGCAAGCAAAACAATGGATTGAAAAATGTTACCCGGACTCTTGTCCATCAAAAGCAACGATTTGTCGGTGGTTTGCCGAGTTTAAACGTGGTCGTACCGACACAAATGACGCGGAACGCTCGGGTAGACCTGTGGAAGCCGTTACACCGGAAAATGTGAGTGAAGTGACAAAAATTATAATGAAAGATCGTAAAGTGAAGCTCCGTGAGATTGCTGAGATGACACAGATATCATATGGAAGTGTATTTACTATCCTTCATGAAAAATTGAGCATGAAAAAGGTTTTTTCCAAGTGGGTGCCGCGATTGCTTTCGATGGAACAAAAACAGCAACGAGTCGATGATTCAGAAAGCTGTTTATCGCTATTTACTCGCAACAAAAAAGATTTCTTGCGTCGTTACGTGACCATGGACGAAACATGGATACATCACTACACTCCAGAGTCGAAGCGGCAGTCATCTGAGTGGCGCACAGCTGGCGAAAGCCGTCCGAAACGTCCGAAAACGCAGCAGTCAGCTGGCAAAGTCCTGGCGTCATTTTTTTGGGATACACATGGCGTGATTTTCATTGACTACCTCGAAAAAGGTAAATCGATCAACAGTGATTATTATATTGACTTACTGGTGCGTTTGAAGGAGGAAATCGCAAAAAAACGACCGCACATGCAGAGAAAAAAAATCCTTTTTCACCAAGACAATGCACCCTGCCACAAGTCGATGAAAACAATGGCAAAATTGAACGAATTGGGTTTTGATCTGCTTCCCCACCCCCCATATTCGCCAGATTTAGCCCCCCGGTGACTACTGGCTCTTTGCTGATCTTAAAAAAATGCTCCAGGGAAAAAGATTTGGCTCAAATGAGGAGGTCATCGCTGAAACTGAAGCTTATTTTGAAGCGAAAGATAAATTTTTTTATAAACATGGTATTGAAAAATTGGAAAAGCGTTGGAACCATTGTATCACCCTAAAAGGTGATTATGTTGATGAATAAAAAAAAATTTTGCAAAAAAAATGTTGTTTTCATTGTTAGTCTCGGGACTTATTGATCCATGTGTTATAGTCTGTATAATAAGAAACGCAGGCCAATATCCTACGAAGGGTAGGTCAGTTATAATTCAGTTATTCGTTGTATGTGATGTAGATAACTGTTTTTGTGGAAACGAGTGTAGCGTATGCAAAACGTTCCAAAGCAGTTTTTTGTGTGAGCACCGTGTGTAAAGGTCGTAAAATGACAATCGCAGCAGCATCTATGTACTTATATAGGTTCGAAGACTTAGCAGACGTAATCAACCCAAAGTGTACGTGATCTTTAGAATGTCGGTGGGGGCACTATAACAACGCGGAAAGATAAGGCTATTATTAGCTTACTTAAGAAAAACTCAAATTGAGATTTTGTCAAGAACAATTGCCAAGAAGAACATAAATACTAGCTTAATGACATTTACGAGCATTTTTTACGCGAACGCGATATTGCATATCCAGCCACAAATTATTAAACTGTTGTTTCCGATAAATATTGATGGGTGTGGGTTACCTGGGCACAAGAAAATTCCAGTAGAGGTTAGTCCGACGTTGTGTTTACAAATGGATCATTTTCATAGTCCTGGTTATCCTGAAGGAAGGCAAGATCAACGCGCAAAAATCATCGACGAACAGTGTACTGTAAAACACACTATGAAGGTTCATTCTGAGGAACTTTAAGACATAAAGTTTCGGAACTTTGTATGTGTTTATCGTGAAATATCGATAAACATGCACAATGTCCGAATGCGTATGGTTAGATTATACTAGAATGGAATTCTAAGATCGGTAAGAGTGTGGTTTAAAGATAGTAATATAGATTGGATCATACAAGAAGACAATGATCCTAAACATTGAACTAAATTGTTTAGGGAATGGAAGACTGAAAATTGTATTGTATCAATGAAATGGGTTTCGCCAGATGCCAAACCAATTGAAAATGTTTGGGTTCTTGTCAAGCAGACACTTCTCTGAAAACTTGTATATAAATTTTTCAATTATTTCGCAATATGAAAAAGATATGGCTCTCATAACCTATGGATTATGCGGAAAATTTGGTCGCACGTTTGAGAAGTCTCTGTGAGGCTATTCTTAAAAGTAATGCAACCTGAATGCCGTATTCAATATAATATATAATAATATGAAACCTACTTTGTAACAATATACCTATTTTTTCTATTAGTCTCCATAATATAGTCTGCTCGAAGTTCTTAAAGCTCGAGAGTAAGGCCCTTTATACTACTTAATCTATACTTAAACTATACTCAATCTCGATAACACCTCTTTCTATGCTGCTACGGTAACTTTAAACTTTTTAAAGGAAAATAAGTTAATACTCGTAGTTATAAAATACTGACTATATTCATGTCATTTTTGTAATATGTGATTTCGATTTATTTTTTAATTCTGAAAGAAATGTGGGTGGCTGCCCATTTTACTTCTGCAGAAGAAATCGATATTGCTTTAAGGAAATTTGTACTGCATTTTGGAAAATGAGTAGTCTGACGCCTTTCATTTTGACCGGTCTTAAAAAATGCGTCGATGCTAGAAGGAATTATTTTGAACACCAATGAAGTTTCGTACGTCTAGCTTATATAGTTAACCCGTTTCTCAATACTTTCAATGTCTCTCGTGTATACAATCTATGTTAGATATCTGAGAAGTTACATAACTACATGTACCTTCATTATTTCACTATTTTTGTGGTGTGGAGAAAATGAAAACACCGCCGTGACAGGATATTGAGTCATGAAAGTGACGATCTCAATTAAATCTAATGAAATTGGAGACTGTAGCTCATTATATAAAAGTTTTTGGCTTTAATATGTGCTTAATCAATTGAGTTATCATCATCAGCGGTAGAAGGGGTGATAAAACTTCGAGCACTAGCGCACGCTTTCTCTCTCTGTGTGAACTATAACATCAATGTATTAATACGTTGGTGTTATAGTGATCTAATTTACTCATGTAAAGTGTGTGCTAGTGTTCCATTTCTTCGGATTTAGAACTACATTGTGGTAAAGGAGTTGCTTTTAATCAAAGTTTATCTCAAGAAAAGTTTTAGGAGAGTTTTTAAATTTCGAAATTATAAAAAAAATTACAAGAACTTAAGATTATGCAACAATTTATTATAATTCAATAGAATACACTGGCTAGCAAACTGAAATAAACATGTGATTTTACAGTTAAACATAAAGATGCTACTCTTTATACAAATAATAATACTCAGGGCGATTCGTATGCGAAGAAGGATGCACATATCATATATAAATATAAAGGGTTTTCCAATAGGGACTTGACAACTTTTAATTCAATTTGTGAACGCACCCTTTCACTAATCATCGAACTGTCACTGTCAATTTATTCAGTAAACTTAACATTTTCATCACGGTAAAGTACACGAACGAACCATTTGCAGCGACGTATGTTGTCCGATTGGGCTCTGGAAAAGATACGCCAAGATGATCAATTTCATCGCAAAATCATTTTCAGTGACGAAGCTCATTTTTGGCTCAATGGGTTTGTCAATAAGCAAAATAACGCATATTTTGAGATTTTCAGTGACGAAGCTCATTTTTGGCTCAATGGGTTGGTCAATAAGCAAAATATGCGTTATTGGTCGGGTGAAAATCCACATGTGCTTGATGAAACACCACTTCATCCACAAAAAATAACTGTTTGGTGCGGTTTGCATGCCGGTGGCGTCATAGAGCCATATTTTTTCGTCGACGATAATGATCGTCACGTTACTGTGAATGGTAATCGTTATCGCACCATGATTACCGATTATTTTTGGCCCGAATTGGAAGATATGGACTTGGACAACATGTGGTTTCAGCAGGACGGTGCCACAAGCCACACAGCACACGTTACAATCGATTTATTGAAGAGTAAGTTTGATGAGCGTGTTATCTCAAGAAGTGGACCAGTCGATTGGCCGCCTCGTTCGTGCGATTTAACGCCTCTAGACTCTTTTCTTTGGGGCTACGTCAAGTCATTGGTCTATGAAAACAAGCCGACAACGTTGGAAGAGCTCAGAGCCAACATTGAACGCGAAATAGCAGCCGTTTCGGCCGAATTGTGTGGCCGAGTCATCGAAAATTGGGTCCAACGAATCGACCGCTGCAAATGTGCCCGCGGTGGCCATCTGAACGAAGTCGAGTTCCATTCATAAATGTTTTGATTGTGCTTCAACCCGATAATAAAGTTTTTGAAATATCTCAAATAGTCTGCATTTTATTTTGAAAAAAAGTTGTCAAGTCCTTATCGGAAAATTCTTTATAAATTCCCTTTAATTCGAATAGCGAAAAAAATTCATCAAATATTTATACCTTCAAAATCAGAATCGCTTTAAGAGAATTTTTTGCAATATAAAACATAAAATTAACAATGATTAAATAAATAACTGTCCCAATGTAATCTAACTATATGCAAGATTAATTATAGTAATAAGGAAAATACAACCAAATTAATATAATTCACAAATACTACTTCAAACCTTCTCTGTAACCAGTGACTCAAGCTCTTTGTATTAGTTGTTCCCTAGTTGTGGGAACGTAAACAGCTCACTATGCCTTTTTGCTCAAAAACGGAGTACTGGGATGTCTTACACTACAATTTTGCCTGTGGATTGAATGTTGATTTAGAGGAAATTGTTCTTGTTTTAGAAAGTATTGTCTACATCATACAGTCGTATTAAGGTGGTATAAGGAGTTTCTGAGAGAAAATTTCGGTTTGAAAGATGCTTCTAGGTCAGGACGCCTCACATCATCCGTTAATGAAGAAAACAATGATGTCAGAGTTATCGCGGGACAAAAAAATGTTGGAGTATTCATGCACAGAAGATTAATACATTCTACATGAACATGTTTGAGTGAGGAAGGTACACCATGGCTTAATAGAGGAGTAGATAGCATGACGTGCTTCATGGTGCACCGAGATACTGAAGAAGTTTAAAATTGGAATATCTCGTTATTTTAACGGCATTTTTTCCTGACTTTACTATTATGACGTGTGCAAAAAAAAAGGAGTGATGGAATGCATGGTACTGGAAACACACAATCATTATAATGTGGTATATACCAAAGAGTATTTACCAAAAACATTCGTCCTCTCTTGAGACCAGAAATTACGACAACGCCCCGGCTCATGGCTCGAACATCAGCGCTACAGTCCAGAACACGCTCTATATGATTTTGTACTGTTTCTCCATGCGAAGAAGAGGATGAGGGAGGAAGTTTTTCAGCGATGATAGTCTTTTAAGGGCGTTAGATAATGAGTGTGCCTAATTTTTAGAAGAAACGAGTTTCGATGACTGGCTTCAAATAATGGATATACAATGTGGTGAAAATTATTTTGAAAGATTTTGGATATTGACGTTCTATTGTTTATTACGTAGTTCCTTTAGTGCATTTATATATATATATATATATATATATATATATATATATATATATATATACATGTGTATGTATGTACATATATGTGCCTCTATGTATATATGGCTACGTAGAACATACTTAGAAATACCAATGCAACCAACACCCATTGCGTTGATTTAATTACAGAAATATTTAAAGAAATTGTCAGCAACTAGATTAAAATCGAAAAATACATCTTTTCTAAGTATTTTTGTGTTATTTTCAATTGTAAACAGTAAATTAATTTTCGTTATTTGTCAATAATTTTTTATTTCTTTAAAATTGAAGTTTGACCAAAAATTGACTTTTGGTTTAAGTAAACAGTTTAAGAATATAACTTTCGATACCTTTTCTTACCCTTTTGATAAAAGGTATACAATTGCATATGTGTAGGATTTTTTAAACGACTTGTATATTTAGAATAAGGTTCCCATAGTTGTATATGTGCTCATTTAGTCAATTAAATTATTTTTCTCATTTTGCTATTTCTGTTTTTAATTTTCTTTTATAATATATTAATTTGATTTTTTCATATTACTGTATGTGGTATAATATGTAAAAACGATGCTGAAAATCTTTTTAGTAAAGAGATTGATAATTCTGTTTTAAAAATATCCCTTATATCCACTTGACAAGCAAATTTTATGGTAATGTGAGCTGTTGAAATACATCGAAGATCATCAACAACGTCTAAATCATCATCGTTATTATTATTCACGTCATTTTACAATGAAAGATTACCCTCCTTACTGCAGTGGACGGATTTTATTTCCACTTCTTTCCTTACTCGAAATCTGAATAGACGATCTGACCATTCGTTCGATTTCAATTTCCAAAGTGGATTAATATGTTGTTGGACATTGTATGATATTGAGTTGAAGCAGAGAAAATAATGGGTACTCTAGGAATTTATTTTTGGGATTTGAAATTGCATAAGATATGAAATTCAAAAATAGCATCTTTCAGTTTGTAATTGCCTAATATCAGTACTCTTAATTTTTCTATTTAATTTCCATGTTTTAATTAAAAACAAATTTTATTAAAGCGTTAATAACAATGTTTTTATTGTATAAATATATTAATGACTCTTGTTTCGTAAATCAAATTTAATAATTAGTGCATCTTAATAAATGAATATATCTTGAACAAATATCTAATAAAGGATATGTTGTTTACTTTGAGTACATTTCATTAATTTCCCAGAGGAGTAGGCGACGCATCGGTTCAAAATTAATTATAACGCATATTTTTCAGATATGGAAGAAATTTTGTACTTATGCTTTCATAATATTTCATTCTATAAAGCAAATTCCTTTGTTGGCAGTTATTATTTTTTTAATATCTTAGATTTTATACGAAAAGTAATGTACAATTTTATTGCAACGTTCGCGATAATGAAAATTATTGAAAGTGTGTACTTTTTAAAGAATTTATTTCTATTCGTGTTTAAGCTTAAATTTGTGTTTTTTTTATAAGAACGATAGAGTACGCTGGATATCACAAGAAATTAAAGTGCGCAAACGCTAACGCGTACGATATATATTATATAATTATAATTATAATTGTAATTTGTCAAGTAGTGAGAATGGAAAAGAAAAACGAATTTTTTAAATACAAAATAATTTTTATTTTTCAATATATTCTCCTAAAAGAGCAATACATTTATTCCAACGGTGTTCCAATGCCCTTATGCCATCTCTAAAATGCTATTCTGGAAGGCTTGCAAAATACTCATTTACGAAGATGATAAGCTCGTCGTTAGACGAAAATTTCTTTCCACCTAGTGCCGTTTTCAATTTTGGAAAAAAGTGTAAGTCGGAAGGGGCTAGATCCGGCGAATAAGGCACATGTGGTACTAATTGGAAATGCAACTCGTGGATTTTGGACATCGCAACTGTGCTGGTATGCGAGGGAGCGTTGTCTTGGTGAAACAAAATCTTTTTCTTTACCATTCCTGGCCGATTAGCACGAATCTCAGCATTTAATTTTTGTACAAGTTCTGCATAATATTGTCCGTTTATTGTGGCACCTTTGTGAAGGTGATCAATTAGCAAAATGCCCTTTGAATCCCAAAAAATTGATGCCATCACCTTGCTTGCCGATAAAGTGGTTTTCGCTTTCTTTGGAGGTGCAGAACCACGTTCTAACCATTGTTTCGACTGTTTAGTTTCTGGTGTACTGTAGTGTATCCAGCTTTCATCGCAAGTAACAAATCGGATTCCGTTTATAAAGGTCCAAACACTCATTGGAAATGCGCAAACGAGTGAACTTTTGATCAGTCGTAAGCAATCGTGTCACCCATCTTGCCGAAACCTTGGAAAGGCCCAATTCTTTCGTTAAAATGTGGTGTACGCGTTCTGTTGAAATGTTTACCATGTCTGCTATCTCTCTCACTTTGAGTCGTCGATCTTGCGTAATAATATTATGGATTTTTATAATCATTTCCTTAGAAGTCACGATCTTGGGTACTCCAGAGCGCGCTTCATCAACACAGCTTGTTCTACCACGTATCAATTCATTTACTCATCTACTTATTGTGGTGGAAGATGGAGCAGATTTACCTAATGTTTCCCGTAACTCATCTTTTATTTCGGTAGCTTTCATACCCTTAATTACGAAGTATTTAATTACCGCACGATACTCTGCTTTTTCCACTATAACAAAACGACGTGTTGCTTCTTTTTCAATCAGCTGTCAAAAGTAAACTAATCAACCGATTTATCTAAATATCGGAATGTAAACATATAAATAGTCAACCTAAATTACAGTGCATTTATTTTACCAATTAGAGCGCCACCTATGTGTCATTCTCACTACTTGTCAAACTATCCTCGTATTTCAAAAATGTTTTACTACTCGTAAAAACTATACATACGTATATTTTGTGTAAAAAATAAAAACATAACCTTAACATTATAATAAATAGTATTGCTCTTATACAATTATTTATTATAAGATGCGTACTAATATCTTGAAAATTATGAAACAATGTCCAAAGTAATACCATTTTGAAAGAATGAAGAGGCAGCGACACAATTAGAAACATTGTTAAATGGTAATTTATTTTTAATTCGTGAATGCGTTATTTTTAGAAAATTCATATTAAAATTATTATTCATTTAAATTGCGAAACCAAAAAATATCCCTGTAATTTGATGTGGAAAACGAATAGATGAACACAATCTATAATACAAAAAATTATTGGACGAATACTGTGGAAAAATAAATAATAATAATTGCTATTACGTCTATTTGTTTGCCAGCTTCAAAACTAAATTTAAAATTATTGCATAACTTAAAGAAGCATAGTCAAGCAAAAAAATTGCGCATAAAGTAATAGCGTGTATTTCGCATTGATCAAAAAATGAATTTTGAACAAAGAGCAAACTCAAGTTCTGTTTTAAACTTGGTAAATCGTTTATTCAAACGTTTAATTTGACGAAACAAGTTTATGGTGATGCGTGTTTATCACGTACGAGTAGGTATGAGTCGTACAGACAGAAATGACAACGAACATCCTGGTTCAAAAAAATCTGTGGTTACGGAAAGTAACATCGAACTTGTGCGTGAATTTAAAAGGGATGAGCCGAATTCCTCATTGCGTTACGTGAGAACGGAATTAAATATTTTCGAAGACTCAATTCATCACATTTTGACACTGCATTTGGGACTGAGAAAGATTTGTACAAGGTGTGAACCACACAAGCTAACTGAATTCAAAATTGTACAGACTTAATTAGTGACTCAAAAAAGGATGAAAACTTCAGGTATTCTTTTGTAACTAGCGATGAGACATGGTGTTTTCAATATGATCCAGAAACCAAGCGTAAAAACTCTGAATGGAAGCATCTAAGCGAGGAAAGACCGAAAAGAAGCCATTTGGAACTGAGAAAGATTTGTGCAAGGTTTGTACCGCACAAGCTAACTGAATTTAACATTGTACTGACTTGATTAAAGATTCAAAAAGTACGAAAACTTCAGGTACTCTATTGTAACTGGAGATGAGATGTGGCGTTGTCAATATGATCCAGAGACCATGCCTTAAAGCTCTGAATGGAAGCATCCAAGCGAAGAAAGACCGAAAAAAAAACCGGTTGGAGAAGTCAAAAGTGAAGACAATGACATTTGTTTTTATGATTTGACAAGCATAGTGCACAAAGAGTTTGTACCAACTAGTCAAACAGTCAATCCTGTATATTATCTTGGTGTTATGAAGCGTCTTTTGGCGCGTGGAAATGGTAACTGGCGTTTGTTACATGATAATGCATCCCATCTCATCGCTCGACGTTTATCGCTGATTTTTTAACTAAATATGTCATTTTAACCATCAACCATTCACCGTATTCGCCGAATTTGGCCCGCTGTGATTTCTATCTATTCTCTGAACTACATTTGCCGATGAAAGGGCAGCGTTATGCCGACTTCGAAGCCTTTAAAAAGGCGTCGTCAGCGATCTTGAAGGACGTCTATAAAGATGAATTTAAAAATTCATTCTACATGTTAATTGACCGTGCAAAACGTTATACTGAAGCCGAAGGCGACTACTTTGAATAAAATATATGAATTTGACCAAAATAGTTTTTATTTTAATGAAGTTCTGTTTTCTCTGCGAGTAAATAGAATCGATATCGATTCGTCTATGTAACAAAAAAACCCTCTTCATCTCGGAATTTTTTTATGTCGTTTAAATATTCTTGGGGTAATTTTTGTATTTTCGGTGACTTTATTATAACACGTCGTTTGTCTATTGTACCAAATCGGAAACTGTTTTGCTTTAATGTTTCCCATATTGTTGTTCTGTTTCGGTATTTTCTTTAATTTTTTGAAAGCTATTTAATGTGACAATTCACCCTGCTTGTACATACTATAATATATACTGTTCGTCCAATGATATTAATGTCCTCACTTGGTACTTTCTTTATCACTTCTTTTCACACTTCACTATATTATACACTGTGTTGTAGCAGACACCAGTTAACTTCGACGTTTTTCTGTAATGGCCTTTCCTGTACCTTCTGCATTTTCTTCTCTGAAATTATTATACATATTTAACAGTATTTGCTTCACTTGTACTACCAGATGAGAATCATTTTCGCCACTACTTCTATTGTCCATCACCGAGTCACAGTTATCGTTATTTATTTCATATTGCATTCCCTGTCTGCGTCCCAAGGTCCCCACATTTTCTTATAACAAACTATATGCTTTCTCATCCTACAATTTATATTTTGCTACCAATTAAAATTTATATATTTACTTAAATGTATGAAATGTTACGCTGTAGTGCCATTTTTATTATACGATGTTAAGTAATGACTATTAAATTTAATTCTCAAAACTAATATAAATAAGCAAATCAGGTACGTTTGCTCAAACACAAATTATTTAATACCACTCTTTGTTATATATTTTTATATTTTAATGGGCGCCGTAAATAATTGATACTGGGAAACCTGAAAACCTGAGATAATGTAACAATTTATTATAATTCAATAGAATACGCCGACTAGCAAAATGAAATAAACATGTGATTTTTACAAATTAATGTTAAGATGCTACTCTTTATATAAATAATAATTCTCAGTCCGAATCAGATTACGAAGGATGCACATTCATAAACACCCTTTAATTTAAATGGTGGAGAAATTTCGTAAAATATTTATGAGTTTAATGATAATCAGAATCACTTTAGAAGGATCTTATAAATAATAAGAAAAGGCAACAAAATTAACATTACGGTTTTACAATTACAAATATAATTTTGCTTTATTTTGTGTCTCTATTTGTATGTATAAGTATTTATCTTGTTTGAATATAGGTGGTCTGTGCTTCGAACCTTTTCTCACCTAATGCGTTAGTTCGCGCACTCACTAATTATTTTGTGGAGTTCAATATATATGTACACGTATATATTTCATAATGCTCGCACTAATTTATCTTTGAAAAAAAATGACTGATATGCCTAGTATCAAACGACACACACTCTGGACAGAATGACCTGTTATCCAGATCTAACCCTGCCTCCTTTTTTCTTGAGTTCCCTCTGAGCTCTTAGGCTGCTGTGTTCTCTGAGGTTCTAGGCTCATGCTCCCTTTAAAATTTCCCAACTAGTTATATAAATACCAATTTTTTTATTACCCCCTCTATAGACAAATGAATTATCCTCTTTCACACACAAAATTCAATTGTCTTGGGTGCTGTGTGCGAACTTGCATTGTCGTGGTGGAGGATAATTCATCGTTTGGGGTTGGTTTTTCGAAGTTCAGCGATAACGTGTGGCAAACAAATGGTTGTACACTAATCGGCGATAATAGTTCTTTGATCTTGCAGAGGAATTTTTGCTACATAATTTGCTTTCGAGACAAATGTGGCGACCATCGCTTTGGGTACACGTCGAGAACGGATGACTTTTATCGGCTTATCTCCACCTTGGAACACTCAAACAGATGTTTATTTTCTGGCTCGTATGAGTAAATTCAAGATTCATCACCACTGAAAATGTACACGTTTTTAGAGTTTCCTGCGTTGAAGCGATCTAGAGTTTTTTGACACCAATTGACTCTAGCTGCTTTCTGTTCTTCGGTCAACACATGCGGTATCTAACGGGAAACTAATTTTTTTACACACAATTATTTACGAAAAATTTTTTGAATTAAGGTCTTTGAAATCCCCAATAATGCTTCAATTTGGCAATATGTTAAATGTCGGTCTTCGTTGATGATCTCGCGCACAAGATCGATGTTTTCCCGAGTGACTGCCGTTTTTTGTGAACCTTGCCTTGGATCGTCGCTAAGACTAATCCGTCCATGTTTGAATTCTTCATACTAACGAGAAATTGTTGACCCATGTGGTGTTTCATTGACGAAATTGTAAAAAATTATTCCGCGAAAATGTTCTCGATTTAATTCCATTTTCAAGTAACTTGTCAACTTTGATAGTTCGTTATAGCTACAACACTACACGTATCGCACTGAAACTTTGGATTTAGGTTAACTAAAGATGGAGGTTAATTTATAATATTGACGTTTGATTAGTGGTGCCCTATATGTCCCACTATGCAAAGCTTAAAAGACATCCCACATACCATAAGACAATCAAATTTCTTGAGACAGACATTTTAATGACTTTGGTGGTTTTCGCTTCATACTTTTACGAACATTTTCAACAACCTCTTCTATCTAACTCACAAAAATCCTACGGTATTACAGCTAAATCTGGGAAGTGATCGTGAAAATCATCCAAATACAATCGCTGGTTATAAATCCAAACTTCATTTATTTACACGGCATTTCGAGAATAGACTACATTTTACAATGTATTGTGAACACCATAATTCAAAAAGAGCTTAAACTGTTTGTCAAATAAAATTGACAAATCAGAACATGATCAAGCATACGCTTTCTTCACTATGAGATCTAATGATTAGAATAATTTTTGATATCGGTACACGAGTAACACACTAAAACAAAACGCTAACGTCAACTGACAGATAATAGCCGATCAACATTTTCAGTTATGTTTTTACCTGTTGAATGGTGTCCTCTCTCAGCTCCATCATTGCTTTTCCTTTTGTTGTTCAAAATCGTTTCCGCCCTGGTGTACGATTTGAATCGTACTATACAACTAAATATAGAGCAAAATCATTTTTCTTTAGGATATGTATTCAAAGATTTCTGTATGTCGGGAAATTCTCCACTACGTGGTAAAAATCTCGTAGTGGACAATTCCTTCAAGGGTTTACTAAGTTATTGTCGTATTCAAATTTTGAATATACATACATGATTCATGAGAAAGTGAATTTAAAAGTAGCTATTATGAGGTTACTCTATTATGATTGAATCAATTTAGATTTTACTGTTCCTAATTTCTTACAGTAATTTATTAACTTCGTCTTTTAGTGTAACAGAAAATGTTAGTAGTGATTGTTCTTACATAATTTCAACCGTAAATGAATTATTACTCAAAGTAATCATTTTTAATGTTAGTCCAAATTAAATATTCAATTGGAATTAAACACGCGACAACACGCAGTGGAAGATGTATGTGGGGGTGAAACTGTGTAAAATTTTGAAAGCGACATTTTTTTGATAAAAGAGAGCCAAACACCTTTTCTACTTGAAAATCATTTGGGCTATGTGTTCCTTCTTCTATCAATATGAAAGAGTGAGCAAAAAGATGTGTGAAACAAACATTCTTCGAAGATTATGGCCGGTTTGCAGAAATATTGACCATAGAGAATATAATCTTTGTTGAAAATCTGATACTATTTGCTTCTCCAATTAAACTTTCGACCAGTGTCTTAGCTTTTGGATACAAGCGTTAGAGTAATTCCCCTGAGGGGAAATTTCGGTTGGTTATTAAAGGCCAACAACGTGTCGATTATGTTCGCTCGTTTTTGGAGTTTTGTATTCTTAGCTAAAGTGTTTAAAGTAATGTCAAAATGTCTTGAATAGAAAGAAAATTCGTAACAAAAATTTTCTGTAATCGCGTGTAAACACCGAGATATAGTAAAAGGAAAACTATAGAGAAAGAAACACTACTGTAAATTCCTAATAAAAATAATAGACTCGCTCACTTGCCTGGGTTTGTGTAAAATGCCTTCAGAATTATACTTTCTGGTGACCTTTTATTCTTTCTTAAAAATACTACAAGGACACGACTTCATTGTCTCAACACTTAAATAGCAAAATGCTCTATTTTATGTGTTATGTATGTTTATGAGGATAATAAGGCGGAAAATGAGACTTGTATGCTAGAACCATCTTTTAAAAAGCTTATCCTTTAACTCCAACATCTTTTTTATGGTGACGGACGAAATTTGGTTAATTTCTTACATTTGATTTGAAGACGTCTAACGGGTAATGCTAAAATGCAACTTCAGTTCGTGGAGCAATCCAATACTTATTTTTTTTTAAGAACTAAAAGTCATTTTGGCCGATAATGCTTCTTCGAAAGTCAGAATTTATCGCTAGGTTGTGTAATTTAAACGTAGCGACATGAACATTGAAGATGATGGTGCGATTAGGATCATCAAAAATTTGAACATGGTGAAAATGATCAGTAAACCTAATGATATTGTTTTGAAAGACCTGCAAATCGACATTAACTGAAAGCATACATCACGTTTTGTATGTAGAATTAGGCATGTTCAACCTGTCAGTAAAAAGGATACCGCAAAACTTGGATTGTGGTCAAAAAAGTGAAAAAATGCGAACGTCAAACTTTAATTTGTAGCCTTTTAACAAGAACTGAGTTCAGATTTTGTGAAAACTTGTTATGATTAATAAGATTTTGCCTCAGCATTATGTGCTTGAATCCAAAAGGTAATTTCGACAGTGGTCAAACACATCATGGTGATCCTTCACCATAGCTAACTAATTGATATCCATCGATGAGTAGGATAATAACTATGATTCCTTTATCATTCTACGAGAGTAATTTACATAGTCTACCTTGTAAAGGGCTAAACCAGTAATGTTTTACTCCAGCCAAGTTTCTCGTGAAAAATTGGTGTAATAGAGATTTTACATTGCGCCCAAACATAAACTTTTCGTTGTTGGAAAAGAGTTTTGATTAGATGAAAAGCTTATTGCAATATTTTGAAAATCACGAAAAGGATTATTACAAAAATACATAATGGCCCTCCAGCATTTTTTGTGTGGTGAAGCTGAAGGAGAATATGTTGAAAAAGAAAAAAAAAACTTTGCATTAACTCATTTGTTTTATTTCGAGTCTTGCGTCAAATCATTCTGTTATATATTCTGTTCTTATTTGTTGTTATGGATTTTATTAATTTACAGTTTGCTTTAAAGTTCCTTCTTAAATAAATATTTTACATTAATCCCTATGTTAATCGATGATATGAACAGAAAAATTGGTTTGTTACATATTCTACTATCGGCTATATGAATATAATGCTACTATTATTATAGCTTATATTTATCCCAGTTCATTTCATTATATACAGTGTTCGGTGTGTTTTACTATTAAAGTAACTAGAACTAATTAACATGGTAATAGAGGCTTTAATATTTACTGTATTAGAATAAATATTACGATTTCGGATTTAATTTGACTGTTTTATTTAATCGATAATTATATTAATTGATTCGTCTTTCTTTCAGTGGACGTGCTACACATGATGGAGTTTAATGTTCCAATTAGTTTTCCTGCAGCTCCATTATTGACAGTCATTTTGGCTTTGGTTGGTGAGTACATGCCTTTTCTTAAAAAATAAAAATTTTTCTCTCGAATCTTTCATTATACTGCCCAAAGCAACATTCACACAAGCAAAAAAATTCTCTCGTCATCACTTTAGATTCTTAGTATTTAGCGATTAGGACTTTTATGGACTTCCTTGTATTTTTTCTTACTATTATCTTTAAATTTTGTCCAGATGAATGCATAGCATGAGTAGCTTTAAGTTTTAAGTTATTTTTATTAAGATAAACGAGCGAGGTCCATAATGTCACCATGATTCCATAATTTTGACTTTTGATTAGACATTGCCCGGTAATATTTCCGTATGGAAATGGTTAAATTATACATAGTTTGTTTGGTTTAAATCATTTATATTTAGATGCGAAATGATCGCATTCGCAAATCGAGTTAACCGGTAGATACACCAAAGCTATAACTTATGATATTTAGTTGTGTATTTATATATAATAAGTAGTTCTTTCAAAGTATTCAACTTTTAAAAGCTTCCCGAGAACAACTTTATTAAAAAGAGAATCGTAAATAAATATTTTGATTGAAATTGAAATATTTTGGAATTTTAAATAGTCGGTTTTTAGAAGTTATTGATTCGTTATCCCTTTTAATAAAATGTCAAAGTAAATAAAGAGCAGAGAGACTATATATTTGTAATTCATATTTCATATATAATATGCCCTTTTATAAAATTTTATATAATAAATCCTCTAATATATGTATATGTGAGTGTTTCCCTATGTATGTACATATGTACACATTTAATCCTTTAATTATAGTATTTGCTAAAATTACATCTTAGTGCTGTCCAAAAAACGTTTTGTTCCATGCTTCTCTTTTCCTGTTAATTTTTATTTCGTTATTCGAGCGTATGTATTAACGACTCTTAGAGACATTTTCTTAGTGGAAAATTCTGGCACTTATTAGATTCTAATGTTTCTACGATATCGAGGGGAATTTGGCGGAAAGTGGGACACGGATATTAACATCTTTCATGAGAACTTAGCATTGTATTTTAACTGTGGAATCTTTTTATGGCTACAGGTAAAATTTGGTTAATTTTTGGCATTTAATTTAATTAATTTAATAATTTTAATCCAGTATTTATTTTCGAAAGCACTAAACATATTTGAAATTTTGGCGATAAATATTTCCGTATAATGCTTCTCCAGAAGTCGTAATTTGTCATCAAATTGCGTAATTTAACGTAGTGACAAAAGATGACCTGTGACCAAGACCATAAAAAACTGAAACAATTGTGTAAATGATTAATAAAATTAATGATATCATGAACGGTAGAATAATTGACATCAAGAAGTTTTTAGTTTGACGACTATATCGAGTGAACGCGTGCGTTACAGTTTACATATAGAATTGGGTATGGTTAATTTGCCAAAAATGTGAGTACTGCGAATCTTGAAGTATGTTCAAACGATGAAATGCTAACACCAAGAAATAATAAAAATAATAATGAACTTCATTGTCCAACGGAATTTCAAATTATGCGACAATTAATACTAACTTAAAAATAGAACGTAAAACGTAAAGCAAGAGTAGCTGTAAATAATAAGAAAATATACTAACTCTTCATGGCAGTGTTGACAAATGACATATGGAGGGGGTTTCAATGATATGTGGATACTGTAAATAGAAATGATCAAGACGTATATCGAATTAAGAAACTAATCAATTAGTTTGCCGTGGAAGACTATACGAATCGATATAAAGTAATTTACAGATAAAAGTAGTACTACAACAAATACGCGTAAACTGTAAAGATGGTAAATGGAAGCGACAAAGTAGGTTTTTATGATTAACATTCTTTTCAGGATAAGTATGATCCAATTAAAAGCACATAAACTTAGAAAATCTGCGCTGCATCATCTCCATTAATGAAAAATTTCAAGTTAAAGTATAAGTGGAAGTCATTTGAAACTAGATCGTGGAAATAAAATGGGTAAAGCGCAATCTGAAATCTTAATTGATCCAAATTTTCGCAAATAACTTGACCGATTTAACCAAGAGCGGTGTCATGGTGAAAGAGGACGTCATTTTTCGAACATTGCTTTCTTTAATTTAGTTTTTCCGCGTATGACTTTGGTAATCAGGGTATTATGAAAAGAAAAAGAGTTTGCTGAGCTTGAATATTATTAATCATTCAGCAGTTTCAGCTATTACTGGCTGCCAAGGTAACAAAAGTAAGGTGATTATGATAAAAGTCAACTTTATGTCAAAGAATATGCCCAAATCCTTAACAAATTCAACGTGTTGTAAATCTACATTATCCAGTTTGTAACTAAAAACGGTGACCTCGGGTCTTCTGGTAAAGGACATTACTTTATATTTACCAGTGTTTAAAGAAATATTATTTACTTTATACCACTCAGATATGCTCAGATACACACCATATTATTAATGAAAGTATTAAATAATAGGGGAACTACGACATAATTAGTAAGTGAATAGCCATTGTAAAACAAGTCTGTAAACGTTGGAATAATTAAGATTGAAAGAGAATAATCAAAGAGTTATTCAAGTCGAAATGATGAAATTTCAGAGCAAAGAATGAATAATGTAGACGTTCAAAGGCTTTTGAGAGGTGCATATAAAACATTTACTTTTAGAATCTATAACGGTAGCAACAAATCGATTGAAATTAGTGATGGTCGAAATAATGCCGACAGGCTAAAGGTAGGTAAGAGTTAACTAGGGGTTATGAAGCTGAATGGATACATTGTTTAAAGGTTTTGGCAAAATTAAAAAAAATAGCAATTGGACGATAATTTTATATACTACTGATATTTTCATATTTTAAGGTAGGAACTAGGCCAGATGTTAATTGGTTGTCCAGTTTGTAGATAGGCGCTAAAACCTTCTCGTCAGAGAACTTAGGAACTGCATTGCAAGGCATGCTATTGGACAAACAGGAAGCTTCTAGTTTGTCGCGTCGGCAATTCACGGAGAATTCGTGAAGACATTCTCGAAATATTTCGCGAAACCTTTAACTATTCTCTGAGAATCGTTACCCGTTTCATCTACAAAAGTTATGCATTCAGAAATTCGATTTCCTCTTTTTTTTGTCACGCAAGTAAAACCAAAACTCTTTGAGATTCTGTGAAATGCTATTATTCTGTATGATATGCAAATAAGTAGAATAAGTTATCGATATTTAACATATAATCAGTTTGCAGTCATCGAAATTCAACGATAGAATATTGATTGTTATAAAATTTGTTGTGAAGTATGTTTTTTGATACATATTTTTAAGTAGAAGCACAAAATTTGATAGAAGATTCCACAAGCAATCTCTAGTCTACATCATACTGTCACTTATAGAATTCTGAAAAGTTTGGCCTTTTAAAATTTTTATTCCTGATCTTATTTTTATTAAAATTAGGCGAAGCGGTATTGATATTTGTAAGAGATAATTTAAAGCTGTCAGACAAGAATGTTATGACGAAACATGGTTTCGGCATTCTTAACAGTGGACAAATGGTTGCCCCCAGAAAGAAATTTTCATCGGTGTGTAAAATAATGGCTACAATTTTTTGGGGTTCGAAGGCCAATAATAGACTGTCTTGCAGTGGGTCAAATCGTTATTATGCTGCTCGACTGGAAAATTAAAGAAACCACTGCTCGAAAAATGACGTCCTCTTTCACCATGACACCGCTTCTGGTCAAATTAGTCAAATTATTTGCGAAAATTTGGGTCAATTAAGATTTCAGACTGTGCTTTACCCATTTTATTTCCACGATCTAGTTTGAAATGACTTCCACTTATACTTTAACTTTAAATTTTTCATTACTGGGAAGAAATTTCGATCGGAT
The DNA here is from genome assembly GCA_031893035.1 of Dermolepida albohirtum. NCBI lineage: Eukaryota > Metazoa > Arthropoda > Insecta > Coleoptera > Scarabaeidae > Dermolepida > Dermolepida albohirtum. Next base: position 351,356 of record JAVIWB010003491.1, on the reverse strand, counting down.
GAGGAACTTGCAGCAACGGAATAGTCTTTCAGAATCTTGAGAAAATTCGTGGCAAAGTATGTCGCAGTATGGGTCAAGTGTGTCGAAGTTGAAAGGGAATATTTTGAAAAATAGTTAAAAATTAGCGACCCAACTGATTTGCTTAATTTGGAGACAAATTATTCTCGTAAATATTGAAATCGCCCCATATTACTTTCTATAAAATCTCACTTCAGACTTTAAACCGCAATATTGATGCCGCTGCATTTGAAAGTTATAACCAAATTTTTTTGGCTTCATTTCTTCATTAGTTTTGCAATGACATTTAAAAATATTACATTTGGTCCATCTGTTAATTATATATTTTTGCAGATTACCATTCCTCTTATAGATGCTCTCGTTTTAAAAAGTTTTAACGGGTAGAAATAATATTTGAAAATTTTTCGTATTACAGAATTTTCAACTACGTTCGTTGATTGTATAACTTCTGTTATAAATCTAGAAAATCATATTTTAGGAATCTTTTGTACTGTCATTTTTTAGTCGACCAGATCGGCATTTAGTAACTACAGCGACAATGAAGTAATAATTATTTAACCACAGTATGAATTGTGATACGACCTTTATCGATAATTTTGTTACATCGTGAAAAAATAAAATTTTCTTTCTTATCCCAATTTCATTATTAAGTTTCATACTTTAAACGAATCTTAATTTCCAGGCTAGTTACTAATACTATTATCTCTCTATAAGGGCGTCTACCAATTTAAATGATTCGAAGGCAAAATAACGAATTTGTTGGTTGATTCGCTCTTGTACAAACCACGCGTAAAAAGTGACACATTAGATCAATCTCCTCTAATATTATTCAGCAAAATATAGCGAGCTTCTGGATTGCGACAAGGTAGTTGTTTCTATTACCCTGTCATGATAAAAAAAATAAATTTTTGGCTAAATATTTAAATAAAAAAATTGGTCAAGTACGGTGAATGAAATGCTGGACGTTTACTAACTTTAACAATGACTAAATATTATTGGTTATAATTGGGATTGTTACTTGTACATTCAACGCAATAGTATTTTGCACGGTTTTGTATAACATTAGTTAAGAATAACGTTTCAATATAATTCACACGTCTAAAATAATATACGAATATATACAACATATGTCGACAAAAAAAGTTACACAGTAATAGTTACCCATAAATCTATAATACAATCTGTCACTGATTATTCATGAAATGGATACGTCATTTGTTCATATGTGACGCTTAAAATACTATCGAGCACATCTGCAGTAAATTATAAATCCAATACTGATAAATACGTCGAAATTAATATGAACAATTAACTTCTGACACCGACAGCGCGAGAAATATTTGTTTGATCGTCTAAAACATGTATAGAGCATATATTACACTGAAATGAACTTTCTTTTTCGTCTATTATTTTCACCATTCATATGTTTCCGGTATATACACAGTCTATCGCAAAGGAAACCGAATTTTTTTAAAATAGTAATTGTTAGTGGCGCTATCTATTAAAAAACATGCGTTGGTAAGGTAGGTCTCTTACCAATGTTATGTCTAAATATCATGACATTTACATCATTAGAAGCAGAGAAATTGCGCATAAAATATCAGTGTGTATTTGGCATTGGTCCAAAAATGAGTTTTGAACAAAGAGCAAATATCAAGTTCTGTTTTAAACTCGGTAAATCGTTTACTGAAACGTTTAATTTAATGAAACAAGTGTATGGTGATGCGTGCTTATTACGAGTGCGTATGAGTGGTATAAACGATGTAAAGACGGTCGTACGGACATAAATAACGGCGAACATCCTGGTGCAAAAAAATCTATGGTTACGGAAAGTATCATCGAACTTGTGCGCGAATTTATCAGAAATGAGTCGTCGTCACGATACGTGGGAATGGAATTAAATATTTTCAAAGATTCAATTCATCGCATTTTGACACTGCATTTGGGACTGAGAAAGATTTGTATAAGGTGTGAACCACATAAGCTAACTGAATTCAACATTGTCCCAGACTTAATTAAAGTCTCAAAAAAGGATGACAACTTCAGGTATTCTATTGTAACTGGCGATGAGATGTGGTGTCAAAGCTCTGAATGGAAGCATCCAAGCGAAGAAAGACCGAAAAAAAGCCGTTTGGAGAAGTCAAAAGTGAAGACAATATTGATTTGTTTTTATGATCCGAAAGGCATAGTGCACAAAGAGTTTGTACCAGGTAGTCAAACAGTCAATCTCGTTATTATTTTGGTGTTATGAAGCGTCTTTTGGCGCGTATTCGTCGTGTGCGCCCTCGATATCGTGAAAATGGTACTGGCGTTTGTTACATGCTAATGCACCAGCTCATCGCAAAACGCTTATCACTGATTTTCTAACTACAAATGGTATTTTAACCATCAACCATTTACCGTATTCACTGGATTTGACTCCCCGTGATTTCCATCTATTCTCCAAACTACATTTGCCAATGAAAGGACAGCGTTATGCCGACTTCGAAGCCATTAAAAAGGCATCGTCAGCGATCTTGAATTCATCCACGTTAATTAACCGTGCAAAACGTTGTATTAGAATTGAAAGCGACTACTTTGAATAAAATAAATGAGTGTTACTAAAGTAGTCAGCTTTTGTTTTTATTTTAAAAAAGTTTGGTATTCTCTGCGACAAACTGTGTAGAACCGTTTTGCATACATATGAAAATAATAAAAATGTATTAATTTTCCATTTATAAAATTTTCTTAAACGTATTTTTTTTTAATAAACCATCTTTATTTGTAATATTAATGTCGATTAGCCTTTGGTTTGTAATAAGCTCAATACAATGAAATATATTAGTAAAGGAAAGTACAGGAATTGTTTCCCAAGTCCCAGAATAATATGGTATAATATCTATATCCCAGTTTCAAAATCAGTTAAAGTATGAGGCAGAAGTACAAATAAATCGTGATACGAGTAATTTTAAGAGAGGTATGGCAATTAAATAACGAGACTGCGCTCCTTCCATCGCGTAAACGCATTGGGTGAGGCTGTAATTGGAATGCCATCGACCTTGATACTTCCCAAGCAACAACCTGTAGTTTTATCTCTCATTTCTCTTTTAAGAAAAATCACTCGATGCTAGACATGGTGAATGCGGTGGAAGAGGTAAATTGGTATCCCAATTAGATGAATTTTGGGGTTACCGCAGCGGATGAAAGAGGGCGCATTATCATGATGGAACAAAATTTTTGTCTGAATAAATGTAGTCGTTTTTTTTCCGGTTCTACATCGAATATTAAAGCTTGATGCAAAATATTGTGTACCTATTCAGTTCAGATATTTACGATATTAGCTAACTCACACTTTTATTCGACGACCGCTCTTCACAATTGTATAGATTTTATTAATAAATTCTGGAGAAGTTACTGTAAACGAAGGTCCCCTACGTTTAGCTACCTTCTGTGCTTATACGACCTCTTCTAAAAGCAGTGGTGTACTTGCAAATTATTCTATGGGAAGGAGTAGATTTATCATAATATTTCTGTAATTTTTATTCAGTTTCCCTAATGTTTTTTCCATGCAAAATTCTTTTTTCTCCATACCAATGCAATAATTAATAGTTTACTTTTAACGGTAGGTGATTTCGATGGAGCCTGTGGTTGATTCACTTAAGGTTGATATATATAACCCCTTTCCACATTAGCTTTCCTATTCTATATGCGTATTTCGACAACTTAAATGATTAAATTTATTTTCCAGGATTGTTAAAACTCATCTATCCGATAGATTTGGGCTTTGACAGTAAACTTTTAAAATATGATCGCAGTCAGTAATATACTTATCTTGACGAAGCTATTCCCAATTTTTGAAAAATCACTCTTCCGTAAAATCACCACCGTACGTAGAAAAATATTTTTTTACCTTCAAGTAGCTTATATTAAAAAAAACTTTAGAATTGTTGGATTTATTCTCGCTGAAGTTTCAGATTTGAAATTAACTATATCTGTTTTATAAAGAAAAAGTTTTCTATATTATAAAAAGTTCACATATATGTATATAAGTATGTATCGCGATATTTTCGTATGTTTTACAAGTATAGGTATCTGTGTTTGTCACATCTTGAAATTGACAAAAATGTGTATGTATATATTTTGCGACTCGCTTGCGAGGGGAACGTTTCTACACACACGAATGATGGATATGTCCATTACTCATCCGTTCGATATGTCGTTTTTATAATGATCCATCCCTCTCGGTACGAACCCCAGCGTTAGATCTCGTCACGATGTGTCTTCGTCGCGTCCATACGTAATTAATCAGCACCGTCACCACGATCGCAGTGGTTTGTAATTCCACATCGGGGCCGTTCGTGTTTTGACAGTGCAATGTAGGATTACTTCACATTATTAAATCATTGGAATCCATTTGCTTCTCACGATATTTTATCAATTGCCCCTTGTATGTCGGAGTCGGGAGCAACACTGTCTATCACTTTTTGTTTCCTTGTTTGGAACAGAGAAAACTGATCATTTGTTTTTTACATGTCAACTCTGTTGTGGTGGACCTATATTACTGCTGAATGATTTACATATGTGGTCATAGTGCTACTGAGTTGGAAGAATCTACATCGGTTTTGCTAATACGCGTCATGATAATCGACACATCTGACCGCAAATTAATGAATTCGAACTGTGAATGCGGGACAGGTTAATTGATAACCAGCTTATTTTAATTACGAAGAATATATTTACGCCCAATCAATTTCAGCTGAATGCTGTAAATGTATATTAGTTATATAATGCGTGAACCAAAGCGTAAAACATTAAAATTTGAAATTTAGAGATATTAATATATCTAAGTAACAAAAATTGGAAATGATATTATTCAACAACATTGATTTTCTATTACTTATATATATTCAGTAGTCCTACTGTGAGTTACACAGCATTTTTTAAAATTATACGAACATAAAAACAGTTATCAACTACAAGTATTTATTAGAACTAATTGCCGGTAAAGCTCAGGTAGAAAATATCCTATACTCTCTATACATTGATATTTTCCCTCTAAATTGGTCCACAATTGATAGTCATACAGATTTAGATCTACGGTATCTCAGAACCAATTTTCAATTATAATAAATTTCGAACTTCGTTTCTTAATCACTTTTATATGTTTTTTCTTTATTAACACATAACTCTGGCCTTCAAGAAGGTTATATAATGGTTTAATGCTAATCTCTAATTTTAACTTCTTTTTCGCAAAAGAGAAATACCCGTTTTGATAAAATATCGACAAAGCGGTATGGTGACTAGGTTGCATCCTTGAAACCTTATTTTTACTTATTGAAAAATTCTATATTATCAATTTTTATAATTTTGCTTATTGAACTTTTCTTCAATTTTGAAAATTTTCTCGTACATTAAGAAAATATTTTGGTGGCTATCAGTCAATTGCCACTGTAACAATTGATTATAACTTTCAACGTCGCTCGATTCGAATATAAATAAGCTCATCGGCTCCTCTATTTGCATTTTATTAAATGTGGAAAATCTTTTTAAAATCTAAGTAGCAGTATCAACGATATTCGAATGGATTTATACATTTGACCACTTCTGGATGTATGTAATTATTTATAATTTTACTTCTCTAATGTGAAATGCTATAAATTTACCAGTATGCTATAAACAATAAATCATATTTAATCTCAAATATTATTTAGAGCTCTCAAATTATTAGGTGCGCAACTAAGTTCTCGTTGTTTTTTTGATGAAAATGCAACTTTATTGTGAAAAAATGTTTACAAATGAATCATTCAAAATATTGCCCATCGTTAGCGACAACTTTTTCGCATCTTTCTGGCAGAGCTCGAATACCGTCACGGTAGAAGTATTCGTCTTTTGCAGCTATCAACGAATCAAGCCATTTTGAAATGTCTTCATATGAGCGGAACTGCTGATTAGCCAGACCATGTGCCATCGAGCGGAACAAGTAATAATCGGACGGCACAATATCTGGGGAATATGGCGGGTAGGGTAGGGCCTTCCATTTGAGCGTTTCTAAATAGATTTTAACGGGTTTGGCAACGTGAGGCCGAGCGTTGTCATGCTGTAGAATCACTTTTTCGCGCCTCTGCTCGTATTGTGGCTGCTTTTCGTTCAGTGCTCGTCTCAATCGCATCAATTGAGTTCGATACCGCTCCCCAGTGATGGTTTCGTTTGGTTTCAACAGCTCATAATAAATAACACCGCCCTGGTCCCACCAAATACACAGCAAAACCTTCGCAGCGTGAATATTCGGCCGAACCGATGACGTAGAAGCATGACCGGGCAGTCCCCATGATTTTGTTCTCCTTGGGTTGCTGTAATGAATCCATTCTTCATCACCCGTAACGATGCGATGAAAAAAACCCTTCCTTTTTTGCCGCTGGAGCAGTTGTCCACAGGCGAAAAAACGACGCTCAACGTCTCTTGGCTTCAAATCATAAGGAACCCAAGTTCCTTGTTTTTGAATCATTCCCAACGCATGCAATCGCTGGGAAATGGCTTGGCGGGTAACTCCTAATGCGGAAGCAAGCTCTTTTTGCGTTTGGCACGGATCCTCATCGAGCAATGCCTCCAATTCAGCGTCTTCGAAGGTTTTTGGTCTTCCTTCAGGTGAACGGTCGTCAACATCGAAATCACCGTCTTTGAAGCGACGGAACCAATCACGGCACGTTGTTTCACTTAGAGCGGCATCTCCGTAAACTTCTCGCTTCAGCCGCCGTTTTCTTCCAATGAAAGAAGAAAAGCAACACTTTCCGCAAATAACGATTATTTGGCACAAAATCAGACATTTTCACACAACCAAAAGTATATGACGCAAAAACAAAATCACTAATGTGTCAAAGCGGTTTGTTTACCATATGTCTAAGCTTGGTTCATGACGTTTTGGTTATGTCACAATCGACCAGCACATACTACTAGAGCCATCTCTTGAAAAACAGCGATGACTTAGTTGCGCACCTAATATTTCGACAGAATTATTTCTATTTATTGCTTTATTGTTATTAAATACCTTGATAAGAATATTGTTTCTACTTTGCTACAATAACAAATACTATTGAAGCATTGAAAACGATGCGTTTGTAGATTCCAAACACACTGTTATAGTCTACCGTAATTTAGTATTTCAAGCGTGGTCAAACGAAATTTTATATTAAATCTAAATGTCAAAAAACGTAAAGTCGAACTCTCAGATGCAAATTTCAAATAATCATGATTCGATTTAATCATTTAATAATTTCTTCATATAGTAAAGGATATAAAGAATATTGCCAATGAAAATGTGCAGGAAAACATTTTCTCATATAATTTGTTTATTTTCTTTACATCATTTTTCAAATTTCAATCAATACAATACGAGGTTTTATGTGAAGTAAATTATTTATGATGTTTTCGACAATTTCTCTACATGGAATATATGAAAAATTATCATTTATTTTACTTTGAATTTAACAAATATAAAATATTCAATACAAATTGATAAATTTTAATTTGATAAATATCGTGTATTGCCAATTTATACGAAAGTTCCTAAATTGCAAATTTATTATTATTTATCTAGAAAAGACCATAAAAGATACAAATTAGAAAAAAAAAGCATAAAAAAGCTTGTGCCATAAGACACTTATCGCACTCAATCTTTAGTGCCCTCCTCGCTGCGTTCGTCGTACCCTAAACTGGCCCTGTGCAATGGGACCTATCTTATGACACTCGTTCTTTAATATACTATTATATGTTAGACTTACTACCATAAAAATGTTGTTGAACCGAAACAATTGTATTTTAAACATTTGTACTGAAATAATAAGGATAAGGGAGCCTAATGGATAATCTGCGTCCAGTGTTTGCAATTAGTAACTGCAAATCTGTCGGGATTTGTTTGGAAAGCGAAATGTTGAAGTGGTATTTCAGTCGACTTATCGTATTCCAAAGAAACAGAACAATTATTATTCCTGAAAAATAAAAACCCTGCAAGAATTAAGTGTTAGATTTTGCATAATACTAATACGGATTCGCAGTTTGCCATTAAATTAATGCACTAACAAAGAACACTTTTTAATAAAAATTCTATGATCAGATGAAAGCTGTTTTACAGTTTACAGTTTATTTATCCGACATTACAATCGATTTTGGGAAAGTAAAAGTTGACCTGTTATCAGTACAGTATACAGTACACACTTAGTAAAATTTAATATTCGGTATGGTGTTTTAAGAAATAATTATCGTCTTTGTTTTCTTTAATAAGACTTTAAGCTCAAACCTGTATTAGATGTTTTGCGGAATGTGTTAGTGGATTTAGTTTATGATGTACTTTTGGTGGGTAGAGTTTGTCTTTTGTTCCAGTAACACGCACGTCACCAAATAATCCACATCGGGCAAACGTTTATTCTATCATTGCTTTGATCATATCTGGTTAGGTAAACGTTCAATTATAATACCGTGACTTTCTTGCTCAAATTTATCTCCTTTATATTTCTTCTTCCGGAATATGTGAAAAATATAGTATACATTCATATATAGAATAACATTAACGAACTTAGTAACCATTGCTAAATACTCGTGAGATCATCTAATAGCGAATATTTATTTGGAGACTAAGCATTTATTTACGGTTAAATTTTTAATTGTTGATTAAACTCTTTTCTTCTAATAAAATATTATACATTTCTATACTACTTTAGATAGATAGATAGAGAATATTTTCTCTGGCCTCATTCCTTTAACTAGACTTAACTTTTTTGAGAGCGATTTTTTAGTATAAACTTCTGCTTTAGGATATCTATCCCTATTTGTAGAAACAGCTTTCTTGGCAAATCCTTGCATTGGCATAGTATGAGGATCGCGGTTTCCTCTTCTACTTGGCAGAACTTTTTCTTTCAAGTTTAAGTTGTTCATGTCTACTACTATCCTAACAGACTTTCTGTCTTTACTCGGTAGGTCTCTGAGGGACTGTTTTCCTGTCTTTCATCTGGAGAGTTTTTCCACCTGTATTTGTCAAGATCTGTTTTCAGTCTACTTTTGAGTTCATTCAAGGTGTCCACGTACTTCTGTATAGTTTTAAATATCGCACCGAAACTAGTGTCTTTTTTATTCCTCTCTTTTTCATATAATTTTGATCAAAATTCACGCTTATGAATAATAGCACGATCCGACTTTTATATAAGGGGTCCGCTTTAAGCTCTTTTATCGACTTATGACGGGAGTCGTTTTTTAACAATGGTGGATGCAAATCTTGAAGCGTGTCTAATTTTTTGAAGATAACTACATTTGTTTTTCTGAGCGTTAATTGACAGTCGCTCTTTTCTATACCAACTTGTTTACTACATTTTGTCGTTTGTGTTCGTTAAGAAATAATTTATGCAAAGTGGCTTCTAATGACGATTGATATCATAGGTTTACCTACAGAAGAGGTGACAGTACATTCCTATACCGTAATGTTGACATTATTCTTCTTTCTAAGCTAACTCTTGTCAACCTACCTAACTCAGGCGTAACTTTTCTCCCTACCAGGGCTTCTATAACAGAATTCTTTGTCCTAGATTGTTTAATAGTGTAAATTGTTTAACGAGTTGGTTGATTTTATTTTGGTATACGCATACCAACCGAAAACCGAGAAAATCTACTGACTCATCTATTGCTTAATGTCTGCTTTATTACGAACTTCTTCCATATGTACCTTTCTACCAATTTCTTTAGAGTTTTTAAAATAAAAGACTATAGTTCGGTTTGCTACTCTAACTACTTTGGGTAGGTAGACGACCCTAACCTTTTGCTACTACAGTAATTATGTATTCCAGGGGAATACAACCTTCGGAAATTTTATACAGTTATGGTATTAATGTATCGTTTACATTTGCGGAAATGCAGAATAAATTCTATCCATCACCCGAGATTGTAGGGATTGTAGCTTGCGTATAACCCATTTAATTCTATTTGGTTTTACGATTTCTACGGTCAGCTCTTAACTGCGTAGATTTGGTTTTCTTGATTTTTAGTCGCAACCGTCCGACCGGTTCAAATTCGCTAGAATTAATGAAACCACAATATTGACTTTCAATAATTCCTTAATACTTAGTTACGGACGTACCTTCTTTGGCTAGGACTTTGTTGATTGTAAAACATGTGAGGTTTTATTCATCTTTTCACAGACCTTCCTCGGCGTATATCTCTTCGCCTCGAGAATTTTCTTGTATGCTCTGTGTGTTTGGCCTTGTAGATATATCAGCTTTGGTTGCCTTTGACCTTGTTAAACAGCCTTCGCACTTCGGTCCTTGGCCTTTTGATTCCGTCAAACTATTTTGTTTCTAAAATCACGTAAATGAAAAATCGAATATTTTTTCACTTTTTAGACTGCTATAACAAACTCCTACATTGTGTACATGGAAGCAGCTCAGCAACAAAAAATTTTCGAAGAAGTGTTTGCTAAGGGATTCTGGCAAAACTCAGGTGAAGAACTCTGAATTATGCTCTAAATGCTCTCACAATAGCTATGCATTTTCTCCTGTACAAATAAAGCGGCACAAACCAACTGTACCAACAGAATTACGTCTAGCAGGCAACATGCATCAGCCAGAGCGAACCACTTCTCGAAGATGCGCATAATGCAGCACTAAGAAAAGTCCGGTGCGTACTATATGGCAATGCGGCACCTGTAAAGTCCCTCTTTGTATACGAAAATATAAAACGTGTTTTTCAGATTTTCATAGAAAATAAATTTGCTTATATATTATACTAAACTTTTCTTAATGATTTGTTATGCCAACAGCCATGGTGGTTAGTATGCTAACCACCCTAATTTGTAAAAGCCCAAACGGGTTTTTCTTTTTTTACATGTTTTTCATAATAAATAAACGTTAATTAACCTAAAAATGCAATTGTTTTTATTCTGAAGTTATGTATAAGAAAGCGTGGCTGAAAGAGTTAAATCTGATTAATTTCTTGGCGGTCGTAGGTTTACTGCTTTTAAGAAATCTTTAATTTGAGCATATGGCAACGTGGAATCCTTCATTTCATCGTTAACGTAGTTTATATTATCTTTGGCCACTGTAATGTTATTATGTTTTACAATGGACAAAGTGTAAGCCTAGGAGCTTCCGATGTTATGCACACATACGGTGGATGTTTTACTGATTTTAGAACACAATCTTCATTAAGACGTTCAGAGGTACGACTTTTTTTGATTAAGCTTTTTCAATCACCGCCTCTATTCTTGTTTCGTTGCTGAACACAAGAAAAAGATATACAAAACTACGTGATTTAAATACAAATTCATGTTTTATGTTAACTTACCTTTTTTTTGTCCATTGATAACATGTTTTTTACATAGGAATTATCAACTTTGGTTCTTTAATAATGCGTCTACACTTTAAACCGATTTCACGAGTTAGACCCTCAAATATTTGACGTTTTTTTTGAACTGTCTCTGTTGAATAAAATTAGATTTTCTGTTGCTATTTTCAACATATTCTGAATAGATTAACGGGTAGTTTCTTTTTGTATCTCAAAACGGTCTTCACTATCTATAGTGAAAATGTTTTCTTCTATTAAAATGGCAGAACGTTGCACCGTTTCTTAGGAAACTCGTTCTTTCCTTGTAATTTTACGTGGTGAATTATCTCCTGCATTTAGTAATGTCGAAATTCTTAGTTTTTTATAATTTGGTGTCTTTCACATTATTCATAGTTATTGAATTTTATTCGAATGGAATTAAATAAAACATAAAATTAACTAGTAAGAAAATGTTCACAAGGAGGAACTATAAATATATTGAATTCTAGTTTCAACTGTTGTTTTAGAAGACGGTCGTTATGTTGTCGAAACATCACAATGCAAAAGATTCATTCGTGGACGGAAATAATACGAAAAACCACTGCTACCCCAGAATATTAGAATATACGTGGACAAGGTGAAAAGTTCTCGGCCTGACACAGAGATGGCGTTACAATTAACAGAAATTTATTTTCCTGCGTGGCAGCATGTGTCTTTAGTTCATATGAAAACTTTCAACTTGTCTCTGAAGTAGTTTGTTTGCAAGAATTTTTGTAGTAGATATCGTGCGTGTTATTTTTTTAAATGGATAAATTGTCGTGCTGTTATAAAATTCTTTGTTTTGGATGGTTTAACCCCTATGGAAATTCATCTGAAGTTGACAAAAGTGTACGGGACTCTGCTTCATCGATGTCAACCGTTGAAAAGTGGGCAGCTGAACTTAAACGTGGTCGTCCCTCGAAGATGACCCACGTGAAGGACGGCCAAAAATCGCAACCACACCAGAAATCATCGAAAAAGTACATGATATTGTGTTGGACGATAGGCGAGTGAAAGTGAGTGAGATAGCTGAGGCTGTGGGGATATCGGAAGAAAAGGTGCGAAACATTTTGCACAAAGAATTGGAGATGAGAAAGCTCTGCGCGAGATGGGTGTCGCATTTGCCGAATGTCGATCAAAAGCGAATGCGCAAACGATTTTCGGCGCATTCTTTGGACCGATTTAACAAGAATTCGACCGATTTTGTGCGGCGATTTGTCACCATGGACGAGACATGGGTCCACCACTACACGCCAGAAACGAACCAGTCGAAGCAGTGGGTGGAAGCCGATGGTTCAGTGCCAAAGAAAGCGAAGTCGATCACATCGGCCGGAAAAGTCATGACCAGCGTGTTTTGGGATGCAAAAGGAATCTTGTTAATTGATTACCTTGAAAAAGGCAGAACAATTACAGGCGCATATTACTCTAACTTTCTTGACCAGCTGGATGCCTAAATGCGCGTGAAGAGGCCTGCTTTGGAGAAGAAAAAATCATTTTTCATCAGGACAAGGGTACAATTTGCTCGGCCATCCTCCCTATTCTCCTGATTTGGCACCCTCAGACTTCCATCTATTCCCAACTTTGAAAAAATTTGAATATTTTAACAGCCTTCCAGACTCTCACTTCCGGGAGGGAATATTTATATTAGAAAAACACTGGACCAAGTGTGTTGAACTCAAGGGAGATTATGTAGAAAAATAAAATCATTTTTTAAATTTAAATCGCAGTCTTTCATTGTTAGACCGAGAACTTTTCACCTTGCCCACGTATATATTTTTATTATTCCATATATTGCTTTCATAATTTTTCGTGTTTTCCAAAATTTAAGTAATTTTAAGAACTAAAAGTTTCTTAATTTACATCCACTTTACATTTTTGGATGTATAAACTTGCACGTGCTGTTGTTTTTCCTTACCTATAATATTATCAAGAATATGTTAATGAACACGTGCACATATAAAAATGATTGCCATTTCGTTAGTTGCAGTCAGAGTATTAATTACGCAAATAACTGATTTAAATTTTAATCTTGTCGAATGCTCTTTATTTTTATAACAATAAATGGATATATAAGCAAGTAAAAATAAGTTAATTGATATACTTGTATCAGTTATCATTTATTCTTTTTCGTGCTTAAATAAAAATTGATCTAAAAATTGAGAAATTTGAAAGACTTGTCTGACTTGAAATTTGCATTTTCTAAAAACACTTTAAAGAAAGTCACCTCTTTTTACCGCAGTTAAAATTTTTAATGAATACTGGTGTAGCTTGTTAAAAGTAAGTCTTAACACTTAAAAATCATTTAGCCTAATTTGATTCCTAAACATTGTATGAACTTTTTATAGGGTGAATTAATCTACCATTGAGATGTGGGATAAATTTCGAGAATTATTATGACATTAGGCATATTATGAAATTTCATAAAATTAAATAGCCAAATAAGAGTTAATAGTGTTTTCAATAATAACATTCAAACGTTATAAACGATTTGATTTATTTACTTTTTAGTCTTATTTATTATTTATTTATTTTCTGTTTTAAGTTACGCTATACTGTGTTTATTTTGTCACTTTTACATTTCTGTTAATTTTATTTAAGCATTTATAATAGTATTCTTACTTCTTTATTTCATCTGCTGTGTTTTATTTATTACAAATTGTTATCCGAGTGGTTTTATGGAGGCTTTTGGATAGGAGTATCAACTGGTGGCATACTTTCCGCCAGGTCTATACATTTTGCTCGCTGGTGCAACAAGTAGCTGGGGCGATGACAGCAACTGGTAGCGTTGGCGTCGGTCGTCTAGCGCCCGCCCTTAGGCGTGCAACAGGCGACGCCATCGGCATCAACAAGTATCCAACTTCCTGGTGTTCTACGAACGATGAACGGGATTTGGCCCATTGCCAACAGCAACCGGTTGCTTCACTATGCGAAGTTTTTCTGTGCTGTCTTTCATTCTACTACACATCTATTGTTCCTTAGAGAGAGTAAAAAAGTGTCAGAGTTCAGCATTCAACTTCATGGCGATTTGATGTTCTTTTTCTTTCGCTTTTTTTTCTCTCACTCTTTTGTACGTGACCGGAGTTTTCCATTGCATTTTCTGTTCACTTTCTCAGCGTTTTCCCAAACGCACTCTAATAGAAATTTATTTCGTTTGTCGTCGAAGCTCGTCATTAAGGAAAGGAATCGGACGCGCCCCGTGGAAAAAGTTAATGGCGATTAAGAAGCAGATGAAAAAATTGAGAAAAAGATTTTCCGAACAAGTTCAGGCTTTTAGAAGTTTCTACCATCTTGTCGAGACTGGAATCATTTATTAATTTGTTTTTGTTGCGAATTAAGAATAAGGTGGTATACATAAAATTACATATAGTTTTTGATTGAGTTTATATCGAGAATTACCTTTACATGTATCTATATACAAAATATTATACAATTAAATGTTTTGATTACACTAGATTTTGTACTCTATTTGTATGCATTATAAAACCAAAACTAGAAAGCTTTAAGGCTTTGCAAGACAAGCAACACACAGGCAAGAATAGTTATTATTTTGTAGAAGGAGACTACACGATTTATCGACTCATCAACAAATTTCTTGTGAATTCTAGCATTACTGTGCTTAGAGTTTCAAGTGTGTGCTATATCTCGTTCAAAGTTTACTAATTTGCATTTCTAACGGTGTTTACATATCAATTAATTAAGTCTTGCGAAAATATTTAAAATAGTTGCGATCAAAGAAAATGTTAATTTAGTTTATGAGATAGTGGAGGAACTAAAATAAAATTTATAGGAGAAATATATTGTGATTTTTCAGTAGCCACAGTTGGACAAATCTCACATCACAAATTGGTTTTAAAAATCTTCGCTCATTAAGTGTTAAGGATGTTAAGGGTCGATCGAAAACGCTTCAAGTAAATCTGGGAATAATTAACGTAGACCCGGAAAAGTTCTTTGAAAAGACTTGACGGTGGATGAGACTTGAATCCATCACTTTGATTCAGAGTCAAAAGTACAAAACGTAGTACAGTTCATCATCTATTCGAAAATTTTAAATGATTTTTTTTTATAGGTGAGAACATAATGACGATTTTTTGGGATTCCGAAGGAGTTTCTGCTAATTGTTTTCCATGTCTACACATAATTATGAGCCAACGTCATGTGAATGTTATATTGAAAGTTCATGAGGCAATAAAAGAATAAAGATGGGAAATAGTATATAGTTTCAATCTTTTTCTGACCTAAAATTTCACTTTTCTTGTTCATCTCTTAAAAAATCAAATGGTAAGGCTATGGTCAATATAATAAAACATGGAATTTTATATTCATATTTGCAAAGACATTTTAAAGCAAATAAAACAGTTCTGTATGAGGCAAAATGATTAAAAGGAACGCATTCTATTTAAACTATACATAGTAATAAATATTTGATCATGCTGCTCACACATGCGATTACTTGAGTTATCGACAATCTATCCTTGTTAAACACACACACACACACAATATATATATATATATATATATATATATATATATATATATATATATATATATATATAAAGGGTTTTCCAATAAGGACTTGACAACTTTTTTTCAAAATAAAATGCAGACCATTTGAGATATTTCAAAAACATTTATTATCGGGTTGAAGTACAATCAAAACATTTATGAATGGAACTCGACTTCGTTCATATGGCCACCGCGGGCACGTTTGCAGCTGTTGATTCGTTGGACCCAATTTTCGATGACTCGGCCACACAATTCGGCCGAAACGGCTGCTATTTCTCGTTCAATGTTGGCTCTGAGCTCTTCCAACGTTGTCGGCTTGTTGGCCTAGACCAATGACTTGACGTAGCTCCAAAGAAAAAAGTCTAGAGGCGTTAAATCGCACGAACAAGGCGGCCAATCGACTGGTCCATTTCTTGAGATAACACGCTCATCAAACTTACTCTTCAATAAATCGATTGTAACGTGTGCTGTGTGGCTTGTGGCACCGTCCTGTTAAAACCACATATTGTCCAAGTCAATATCTTCCAATTCGGGCCAAAAATAATCGGTAATCATGGCGCGATAACGATTACCATTCATAGTAACGTGACGATCATTATCGTCGACGAAAAAATATGGCCCTGTGACGCCGCCGGCATGCAAACCGCACCAAACAGTTATTATTTGTGGATGAAGTGGTGTTCCATGAAGCACATGTGGATTTTCACTCGACCAGTAACGCATATTTTGCTTATGGACGAACCCATTGAGCCAAAAATAAGCTTTGTCACTGAAAATGATTATGCGATGAAATTGATCATCTTGGCGCGCCTTTTCAAGAGCTCAATCGGAGAATGTACGTCGCTTCAAATGGTACATCGGCTTCAATTCTTGAGTCAGCTTGATCTTGTATGGGTGTAAACCAAGATCCTTACGCAAAATTCGCCATAAAGTGGTCTGGGCGATGCATAACTCTTGAGAACGCCGTGGAATTGACTGATTTGGATCATTTGCTACGGACGTTTCAACGGCAGCGATATTTTCGACACTTCGACCAACCCGTTGTCTCACTGGCACGGCAACATCACACAACGAATATGTAGACTCAAATTTTTGCACTAAACTTGTTACTGCCTGTCTACTAGAGCGAGAATTACGACCGAAAATCGGAGTTAACGTTCTTAAAGTAGCGGTCACCGACTCCGAATTTCTGTAGTAAATTTTTATAATTTGCAGACGTTGTTCGTTCGTGTACTTTATCATTATGAAAATGTTACGTTTACTGAATAAATTGACAGTGACAGTTCGATGATTAGTGAAAGGGTGCGTTCACAAATTGAATTAAAAGTTGTCAAGTCTCTATTGGAAAACCCTTTATATACATATATATGCCTTCGTGGGTGTTCGATCAGTTCCTGAAAGAACCAGTCAATCGACGTTTCGGCAAGACCTTATTGGTCTTCATTTAGAGTTGAATGGCGACGTAGATGGAATTCATTCGCTTGGCGGGCGAAGCCGTTTTTTATGCTGCTGTTGACGTGACGGAGGGCGGAGGAACCTTCTAGTGTGGACTATCATACGAACACGGTTGCGTGTAATGGATCCGGTGTTCTGTTGTCGGGGCGTGTATTGATTATGTCTTTCGCGGTTGTCGTTTCTTTGATGGTTGCCAGAAAAGACATCACCCTATATATATATATATATATATATATATGTTAGTTATAAAGGAAGAGTGCCTTGCTAATTTTAATATAAATTGTTTTAAATGTATTAAGATGTTAATGCATTTACTTCGATCAATTCTATAGAGATGCTGACTATGTAGTAGGTAAAATATAATACTTGCAAAAACTCTCTTGTACTTTACATTAATTTAATTTCCTTTTAAAAATTCTGTCTATGTTTTTTAAAGAAGCGATGAGACCCTCTACAGAGCACTGTGTGTGGCGAAAGCTCAGTTATGTGTTGATGGTACATATGTAGATTCAGATAGAAAACAATAGATATAAAGAAAAAGAATCTCTTATCTTATTTATTTTGACATATTATAGCTACTCAGCAAACTTTTATTATTTTAAGAAGGAAAAAAAAACTGTTACTGTATTAAAGCAAATAAATTCTTTTCGAAAATACTTGTTAATGATTGAATCATTAACATGTGTTATTCATAATCTTTAAAAAAAATTTGATATATTATTACTTTCCTATTCCTGAATTTATGCAACAACATCATTTTTCATAATTCAGAAGTAATTTGGAATGTATAGATATATAGAAATTATTAAATCATTTTATTAGGTGCGCAACTAAGTTCTCGCTGTTTTTCAAGAGATGGCTCCAGTAGTAAGTGCTGGTCGATTGTGACATAACTAAAACGTCATGAACCAAGCTTAGACATATGGTAAACAAACCGTTTTGACACATTAATGATTTTGTTTTTGCGTCATATACTTTTGGTTGTGTGAAAATATCTGATTTTGTGCCAAATAATCGTCATTTGTGGGAAGTGTTGCTTTTCTTCTTTCATTCGAAGAAAACGGCAGCTAAAGCGCATCGAGAGCTCCAAAAAGTTTACGGAGATACTGCTCTAAGTGAAACAACGTGCTGTGATTGGTTCCGTCGCTTCAAAGACGGTGATTTCGATGTTGACGACTATTCGCGTGAAAGAAGACCAAAAACCTTCGAAGACGCTGAATTGGAGGTATTGCTCGATGAGGTTCCATGCCAAACGCAAAAAGAGCTTGCTTCAGCATTAGGAGTTACCCGGCAAGGCATTTCCCAGCGATTGCATGCGTTGGGAATGATTCAAAGACAAGAAACTTGGGTTCCTTATGATTTAAAGCCAACAGACGTTGAGCGTCGTTTTTTCGCCTGTGAACAACTGCTCCAGTGGCAAAAAAGGATGGGTTTTCTTCATCGAATCGTTACGGGTGATGAAAAATGGATTCATTACAGCAACCCAAAGAGAACAAAATCATGGGGACTGCCCGGTCATGCTTCTACGTCATCGGTTCGGCCGAATATTCACGCTGTGAAGGTTTTGCTGTGTATTTGGTGGGACCAGGGCGGTGTTATCTACTATGAGCTGTTGAAACCGAACAAAACCATCCCCAGATATTGCGCCGTCCGATTATTACTTGTTCCGTTCGATGGCACATGATCTGGCTAATGGGCAGTTCCGCTCATACGAAGACATCTTAAAATGGCTTGATTCGTGGATAGCCTCAAAAGAAGAACACTTCTATCGTGACGGTATTCGAGTTCTGCCCGAAAGATGGGAAAAAGTTGTTGCTAGCAATGAGCAATATTTTGAATGATTCATTTGTAAACATTTTTTCACAATAAAGTTGCATTTTCATCAAAAAAAAACAGCGAGAACTTAGTTGCGCACCTAATAATTTAAGAGCTCTAAATAATATTTGAGATTAAATATGATTTATTGTATATAGCATACTGGTAAATTTATAGCATTTCACATTAGAGAAGTAAAATTATAAATAATTACATACATCCAGAAGTGGGCAAATGTATAAATCCATTCGAATATCTTTGATAGTGCTGCTTAGAGAACTTAGTTGCACACCTAATAATAATTTTTTAAATTTAAGTTAACAGCTGTTACCTAATTTAGAAAGTTACTTTTGCAGTATAGTTCTAGTAAAGTATTTTGTAAACATATTAAAACAGAGTTATTTCTACATATAACACATACGAGGATAGTTTGACAAGTAGTGAGAATGACACATAGGTGGCGTTCTAATTGGTAAAACAAATGCACTGTACTTTGAGTTGCCTATTTATATGTTTACATTCCAATATTTAGATAAATCGGTTGACAGCTGATTGAAAAAGAAGCAACACGTCGTTTTGTTAAAATGGAAAAAGCAGAGTATCGTGCGGTGACTAAATACTTCGTAATTAAGGGTATGAACGCTACCGAATTAAAAGATGAGTTACAGGAAACACTAGGTGAATCTGATCCGTCATCCGCCACAATAAGTAGATGGGTAAATGAATTTAAGCGTGGTAGAACAAGCTGTGTTGATGAAGCGCGCTCTGGAGCACCCAAAATCGTGACTTCTAAGGAAATGATTATAAAAATCCATAATATTATTACGCAAGATCGACGACTCAAAGTGAGAGAGATAGCGGACATGGTAAACATTTCAACAGAACGCGTACACCACATTTTAACAAAAGAATTGGGCTTTTCCATGCTTTCGGCAGGACGGGTGCCGCGATTGCTTACGACTGATCAAAAGTTCACCCGTTTGCGAATTTCCAATGAGTGTTTGGACCTTTATAAGCGGAATCCGGTTGATTTTTGTAAATGATTTGTTACTTGCGATGAAACTTGGATACACTACAGTACACCCGAAACTAAACAACAGTCGAAACAATGGTTAGAACGTAGCTCTGCACCTCCAAAGAAAGCGAAAACCACTTTATCGGCAAACAAGGTGATGGCATCAATTTTTTGGGGTTCAAAGGGTATTTTACTCATTGATTACCTTCAGAGAGGTGCCACAATAAACGGACAATATTATGCAGAACTTCCACAAAAATTAAATGTTGAGATTCGTGCTAAATGGCCAGGAATGGCAAAGAAAAAGATTCTGTTTCACCAAGACAACGCTCCCTCGCATACCAGCACAGTTGCGATGTCCAAAATCCACGAGTTGCATTTCCAATTAGTACCGCATGCGCCTTATTCGCCGGAGCTAGCCCCTTCCGACTTCCACCTTTTTCCAAAATTGAAAACGGCACTAGGTGGAAAGAAATTTTCGTCTAACGACGAGCTTATCATCTTCGTAAATGAGTATTTTGCAAGCCTTCCGGAATAGCATTTTAGAGATGGCATAAGGACATTGGAGCACCGTTGGAATAAATGTATTGCTCTTTTAGGAGAATATATTGAAAAATAATTATTTTGTATTTACATAGGTCTTATTTAAAAATTCAATTGATATAAACTCCGTTAATATATATATATATTCACCTACCTGTATAAAAGATAGGTCGATTCTCTGATCTAAAGATCTAAATCTTGTAATTGCTTTTGTATTTGCACATCGAATTTCATTACGTTCCAATAGAATAACACGATTATTACTTGCTTGTTCCATCTGCAAACATAATTTTTACTATATTTACATTTCGTTTCATCATAAAAATCTGATGCCTATCTTCTTTTTTAGCAATTTTTTAAATAAAATGGTTTTTCCAGAAATTTTAATTTCCCTCGTCATCTTTAATTTTGTTTAAAATTACCTGTACTGCTTTTCTGTTACATGGAAATTCTGTATGACACGTCAAATGACCTACTCTCCACACTCATCTACTCTTGATTTCGGAGAAGTTTATTTTATACTTCCTCGAGAAACAAATGTTTATTTTTCACCGGTTTCAATTTTCCGACCCTCAGTAACTAATTCTTTATATTGTACGCTATGAAATTCCAGTTGCCTCAGCAACTGTTTCAAGAACGTTACGTAGAGGTGATGACATTATAAATATTAAAAATACTTATATACTAGGTTGGGTAGTATCTGGTGAAGGGGTTTTTAAAATAATTATACACTCTCCAGCATCCTGGGAGAAATTTTTTTTTTCTTGCCTTCGTTGGGGACAGCCGATGTCTGTGGCTGAGTTGAGTCCATCATTATAACCGAAAAATAAAATTTGTATTATCCTAATACATATCATTTTAATAACGCATTATTTTATTTTCTAATACTAAATGTATGAATGCTATGGTTTTGAAAAAAACAGAAAAATAGAAATAAAATATAAAACAAACAAAATGGGACAGGTAATTAACACAAACAAGTTTCTGAGATTCGTTTTGCGACTGTTTTCATTAATATGTACCTTTTTGTTTATGTTCAAAACGTGAATCTGTGTCGGTACCATAAGAAAACACGTGGACTCTGTCGGCCTTTGTCGGTCTTTGGTATCTTGACGAGACGCCCTTAATTTAACAGTTATCACAATGAAACTAATAAACATAGAAATCAGAAATTTGATAACAGATGTTTTTAAGGCGATAACTTTCCAGCATATACAAAAACACGCTGAAACTGCGCCATATATCCGTCATGATACGGACTTTTCAGCCCACTTTCGTACAATTTATTTAATTCACGGTCTAGTGTTTCTTCTAATAAAACTAAAGTTTTAGATTTTGAAATGTGAAGAAACACGCTTTCGTGCTTTATAATTTCTACTATTTACTTAAAATTTTTTTTCTACTAGGGTGCTGATATCAAAGGCTAAAAAATTGACTAGCAAATAATTGATGTAAGACTAGAATATAACTTACGTAATTTTATATTGTCGGTAAGAAATAATTGTTCAATTTTTGTCCTTTAGGTATTTGGTGTCTATTATTTCTTTTTCCATTGGCAGTTGTTTTTCAAGAAATAATGAGGGCACCGCCATCTTTTCCGTTAATTAACAGAATATAAACAAAAGCAGCTCGGTATTTATCAGTAACGTAGAGGAGAAAATGTGTAAAAACAGGAGTGGAGAGTAATCTGCAATTCCGGTCGGTGTTTTATTTTTATTTAACTGATGACTCAATGTTCCATTGTATCTAATCTTTGCTTTTAATGCTTAAAACTACAATACCAAAAAACAAGGTTGTATAAATTCAGAGCAAGGCAAGTGGAAAGCAAAATTAAGACCATGTTCAAATAATATTTTGTCATTCTAATTTTGTTTAATACATTTCTTTGTTGATAACATTAAAAATAAATGAGCTTCCAGAAATATTTTACAGGCTATTCAAATGCAATATTGAAATACATTCGTCTATTACTTCAAATCAGTCAAATTTAATTTAATAATGGAGAAAAAAGTAAAAGTTATTCATGTTAGTTTGTTGATATTTTTATAAATAGTATTTTGGGAAATCCAGCTAAACAGATATTTGTCAAATGTCAATATATAATGATAAAATAAGATTATAAAAGTAAGTTAAACCAAACCCTTAATTTCGAATTGAGATGTTTCATGTAAATGAAAATGAATGCTGCTATTATACTCGTAGTATGGCAGTATATTCTCGATTAGTAATTCCGTAATACAAAATTCACGTGATTTCAAAAGCTAGTTTTTAATTCAAGCAATTGCGTTTCTTAAATTTTATTTAATGTCGCAAGTTGTGTATCTTCCATAAACAAAGGCCTCGCGAAATACACAATCTTCATAAAGTACGAAGTGTGTTCGTGACATGTCAAAGATAAAACTATATTGTTGCTTAAAATGGACGCAAGAGCAAGAACCACAAGGTGTACCTGCATAAATAGTGATCATATTTTAGACTATGTGTTTTATTGCGTTTATCGCGTGATATAATTAGTTTTATTAGAGTAGAAGGTTTTTCACCACAAAAAAATATAAGATCCATAATAAGTAACAACCGTCATCTGAGGACGCTCTTCAGAAATCTTAGACAGAATGCAAACGGTTCTAAATATAATAGTAGTGTACAAAATAGTTCTTATCAACTCATGCTCAGAAAATATAAGTAGTTTCTTTCAAGAAAAGGCAACGCCACTAGGGTCATAACTAGAAATTCAATTGGCAAAAAAGCTACTGGGAGGTACTATTTGGCCCAAGGCTCACATGATATTCTAATATTTTAAAAGCCATTAGAGAAGTAATTATTGTCCTAGGCAGAGTGTGGGCGTAAGTTTGGAAGAAATTGAAAGATGAGTATTTGGCTGTGCACAATAACAATTTTCTTCATGAGAAGCTATGGAGCAATCGTAGGTTGACCTAAAACTAAACTAAAGTAAGGAGAAGTTGGCAGGCTACTAAGTGACATACAAAGACTTGTGTGCTACGGGAGTCATGTCAACAACCCATGCAGCTGTGTTGCAGGTGGAGACTAATGCAAGGTTAATTTTCTATAAGACTTAAGGACTTCAATTTAATAAGAACTAGATAGAAAGGAATAGATGAAAAAAAGATGTACATTTACCGGGAGGCTCCATTTTGTACACATATAAATTTAAGACAGTTCTAGGAGTAGGGTCTGGAATTTATGGACTTAAAGAACGAACGATAATCTAGGTGGGATTACGGAAAGATACCGCGGAAGTAGCTGCGCTACATCGCTGTGTTCAAGAAATTAATAGACAGGGTGAGAGAAGTCGGATGTGTGGCCATTTTTCCGTCTGTCAAGTTTTGGTAAAGACACAAGATTCAATGAAAGCACTAAGCTCGTATGGTATTGTGCGGGCAACCTCAGTAGACGCGAAAAGGTGATGGTAGTCTGGTTCTCGGAGTATGAATACATTATGGCTAAAGAAAAAGCAGATGAACTGGTTCAAAAAGTTTCGTTTATGGCTTTCATATGATTAGAAGCTTCTTGTAGTATTGACAAAGTCGTCAAAATATCTATTAAAATATGCTCTGAAAATAGATCCTAGGATGGGCAAAAGAACCAGATCAGAAGATCAGATACAGACAAAACTTCTTTAGGGAGCAGTTGCCCGAATTTCCAATGGACCTTAAGTGTAGTAGGGACAACAGATCTGTCAGGATGATAGTGAATCTATTAGCAGGGGAATGTAATCTTAACTTATGAATAATATGAGTACTATGCCAATGTATGGGCTTGGAAAAAACGCTGTTCTTACAAATGGGAGATGCATATCTTGAACTGGAGCTCTATGTAGAAAAAAAGCTTTCGAGCTGCGAGATCTAATTAATAAAAGGAAGTTAGAGCGAGCATGTATTTTAACGAGATATAAGAACAACAATAGATCTGGAAAGGTCGGTAGTGGAGTAGACTCTATGATCGCTTTTAGTAATTTACCTTTTAGAATTTCTAATGCGTTCAGGAAAAACATAACAAGTAAGTTTGAAGTAGCTTTTCCAACCATCGATGCCCAGACATAATAAATTGCCTTTAAATTTATTGGTCGTGAAATAAGAAGCACTTCTGAGGGTTGTCGAATAGCATTTGAACGACCTTTTCTAGCTTGCAAATTTGACTGAATGAATGCATTTGGAAGCAATGAAGAATTAACCGAGAATGGATAATAGAAATTTAGAATAATAAGAAACATAAGCTTCCAAAAAGTGATTATTGCATTGAAAAGAAGTAAATGTTCTATGTATTTTCTTCATAGAAGATGTACTATCAATTTAGAATAAAGTAAAAATATTATAAAACGCTTTATGCTCTTACAGTTTCGTCAATTCATCATACATGCCTATTATAAATATTTATTATACTTAGTTCGTATGGAAAAAGTCATATTTTTAAAATTTAGTTTTTATTTAGAAACTTACAACAAAATATTGTATATTCGGAAAGTTTTGCCATGGGATATTAAATACTACATAATTGATCTCGTATTATTTACTTGTTGAATAAATACGATTGTATTAATAGTAATAATAATAATTACACTGTTATTATGACTGAGTTCGTCTCGATGAATTTATGAAAATATATTATATAATAATTAAAATGACACGAATTAAGTATACACGCACAAATTATGTTAACGTGTACAGATAATTTTAAGGAGCAGTTTTGTTGAATTATTACAAAATTATTTCTAGGAAAATGGGTAATGTGTCAAATTGTGAATATTTTTTTGTAAATATGTGTATATTTCTTAATCCTTTGTAATAATATATACATTTTTTGTTTTTCAATATATTATTATTGTTTATAAAATAAATTCTACTTAGTTTAAGTGGAAAATTATTTTCTTTATAAACTTCTTCGCGCACAATGTTGTTTACTTGCTATTTGAATATTTCAATATTTCACCTCTTTCGCACTTTATCGACTATGAATCATGTTTGTTTTTGTTTCTAAGGTAAATATCAGAAAGGAAAAGTAGTGCACTTTACAATGTCAGGTAGGAGAACGTATAAAATAGAGAGCGATAGAAAACATTAAAAGTGAAGGTATAATTTTTTAATTTGAACTGAGATGAAACGCATTAGAATTGTATGTTTTCATTTTGAATATGAAAACATTTAAGCACTTTTGATATAAGAAAAATAAAGTACTTATTTTATAGCAAATAATATATGATTTGACGAGAAGTTATACTCTAAATGAAACAAATGAATTATAGGATTAGATCTTTCACATACGTTCTTTCAATCGACGCACTTGGACCAACGATGTTATTTTTGTAATGATCTTTCTTAAGATCTTCAAAATGCTGTTCCGTAGCTGCAACAAGTTCTTAATTAAATCGAATTTTTTTCCAGTAAGGAAAGGTTGAAGCATGGCGAATAAATGGAAGTTACTTGGGGCTAGGTCTAGCAAGAAAAGCATAACTTAAAATCTCAATTGCAAACAATTTGACCAGTGAAATTCCTTTTTTAGATTTTAGATTTGTCTAATAGAACGGCATACTACAGTCTGTTATCAGTTTGCCTTTTACAAAGATATTCTATAAAATTTTCTTCAATTACCAAAAAACCTTCTTTGGAGGAAGGCTAGCATAATGTGTGAGATAATTGTTTGGATTCAGGAATATGGTGGTGAAGCCAGGCTTTATCAACCTATTGAACGTAAAAAAATCAACATAGCTATTGTTAAATAGCTATGTAATAGCTAATGTGAACCTATCTTGCTGATAGCTTGGATGTTCGGTGTCTCAACACTTTATTATGATATTTTACCACGCGGCATCTTATCACGAACACTTCATTACGTTGAGAGTTCATTACTGCAACCCTTGATAACAGCCAAACTTACCATATAGAATTTCACCACATCATTTTGCAAATGATGATTTTATTGTTTTAAAAATAAAACAATTCAATGAAACTTATAAAATTGAGTATTATCATACATATTATTTAACACATACCAGTTGTATCGGAAAGTCATTACCAGTTTTTTTGTAAAAAAACTACATAATTTTCAAGAAAATGGAAAAATTTATTTATTCAAAATATTAGCCATTTGATTCTACACATCTTGCCCATCTTTCAGGCAATTTATGGATGCTATCCCACAAAAAACTGTTTGTCCTTTGAGCAAAACCATGCGTCGAGATATTTTCTTCTAAATTGACGAAGTGTTGAGTGTCCCATTCATGCGAAAATGTGATAACCGGACGGGGCAAGGTTTGGAGAGTACGGCGGGTGCGATACTATGTCCCATCCTAGTGTTTTTAGTGCTTCCTTGACAGGTTTTGCGCGTTACGGTACTGTAAAATCACTTTAACATGTCTTCGGGCCCATTCTGGACGTTTTTCTATCAATACATGGTTCAAATTGATAATTTGTTGTCGGTAGCGATTAGTATTAACTGTTTCATCAGGTTTTGGCAGGTTGTAATACACCACGCCCCTCTGGTCCCACCAAACACAGAGCATTGTCTTGCGAACAAAACGATTTGGCCTTGGAGTTCATGAACCGGCTTCGCCAGGCGATAACCATAATTTTTTGCGCTTAGGGTTTTCGAAATAAATCCAGTTGTCTTTGAGTTTGGGTTAGGCTTTTATTCAATAACTCCTGCAGTTTCGCATCTTCAAACTATTTCGGTCTACCAGAACCTTCTTTGTCTTGCACATTTTTGAATTGTCGAAACCGCGCCCTACAGTTAGAGCATGCTCATCGTAAGTTTCTACCAGCAAACGGTGACTTTCAGCCGCTTTTATTTTTTGATTAAATATACACTTCTTCAGGCACGAAACTCGACATTTTCAAAGATGTATAAATCTATAACAGTGTTATTTTCGCAAAATATAACATATATGGCTTTGAAGCTTGATATCGGCAGAATAAAATGACATGCGTCAAATCATAACATTTCATACTTAAGACTAGCGACATCTGTTAGAAAAACCGGTAATGACTTTCCGGTACATCTGGTATACATAATATGTACTTTTAGAATTTGATGTAATAGAATAAGTGTTACCATAAGATCGATTAAAAGACATTATTATTTTTTTAAAAATTATTTACTGGTTTGGATTATGTTGTCAGATAAATCTTCAAGGTATTATTTATTGAGAGTTAATTTAATTATCCGTTTGAAGATTTGAATTTTTATTCTCGCTATTGTAACGGTTAAAATTTAATTACTAAACTGAATACGAGGTGCGATCCAGATATTTCCAGATTGTTGTTATAAAAATTTGAAACTTAACTTTTATTTCTGACTGATGCTTCACCTTCTAAGTAGTCTCTTTGCGTACATAGCTATGCACCGGTTTCAGTGTTATTTCCAGGTCTAGAAGATATTAAGGAAGTGGTTTTGTGCGAACGAGTTGAGTACTGTTCGCGATTCCTCTTGAATTTCTTCAATGCTATCAAAACGTCGACCTTTTAACTATAGTTTAATTTCACTTTCAGGAAGAGACCAAAGTCGTAGGTGCTAAAGGCTCGTGTGAAAAATGAATGGGGAGACGGCGCATTGTCGTGATGCAACGACCAATTTCTTACTGGCCAAAGTTCGGTCTCCTTGCGTCTGATATCCTCACGGAGTCGCCTTCAAAATATCTCAACTGGAACGAACTATGCACTATGCTTTTCATATCAAAAAATAAAACAATGAGCATGCTCTTCACATTGCTGTTCATTTGTCCGCATTTCTTGGTTCTTGGCGAATTTGAATTTTTCCATTGACTTAATTGTTGTTTAGTTTCTGAATTATAACCATAAATCCAGCTCTCGTCGCAAGCAATCACTTTTGACAAAAACTTTTCATCGTCCGCGGCAAGTTGTTTAAGCTCAATCGAAAGGCAATTCCTTCCTGCTTTTGATCGTTAAGTCAGAAGGCGCGCAATAAATATCGCGGTAGTGCGGTGCATGATCAATTCTTGAGTTATAATTCGCTCTATTCCATATCCGACTCCAAATTTATCGCAAATGCCAAGAATAGTCCGATGAATGAGCTGTTGAGCTGTTGTGACGTACGTCGCAGGTCTGGCTGTTAGTTCGTTGTCACTAATGGACGTTTTTCGTCCTTAAAACGCGTAAATACAAGTTCGGCTCACTGATTGTTCACAGAATGCTTGCTGAATCAATGGATATGTTTCAGTGGCCGTTTTCCGAGCTTAAAACAAAATGTAATGCACGCGCGTTGCTTATGTTTTTCATATAATGATCGCGACAGGACACAATTATCACTTTACGCAATCGCATATAACCTAGCGAAAACTGTATTTTATGTTCTCGTGCTACAGCATCAGTCCGGGAACATCTGGATTGCACCTCGTATGCATAAATTCTTGTGTTTTGATTAAATATCTATCAATTACGTTAATATTACTTTACGAATATAGCAGTTGAGGGCGACAATATATGTAAGTTTTACATATAAAGCAAAAAACGTTTAGTTGGAGATATCGGCCAATTCAAAAGTTTTGCTCAGAAAAATAGTCAATTAGAATAACTTACTCGTAGCTACATTCTTAGTCTTTTATTAATTTCAGAAGTAACTATGAACTTTTATTCGTAACTCCTATGTACGAATTCCTCTCATGTAAATATTTCTCAATTTTTGTCCAATCATATACCAAAAAATATTGTCCCACGTTTTCCAACACGAATGAGGTGTAGGTAAAGATAGAGCAATTTTTAATAAAAGGTAAGCAGTGTGAAGTTATAGAGATTTCCGCGAGAAACACAATTTTAATCGTATATATGTCCCCAGAACGTTAACTATATTTTTTTGACGAGCTATTGTCATACATTGATAATGAAATACTAAACAAAAACCTATATATTACAAGAGATTTTAATATGCATTTTCAAGAAAGGACACACCATCTAAAATATTAATATAGATTTATTGGAATCATAGAATGATTAAATTTTTTTCAGCAAATATAATTTCATTTTTTTTCAATATGTGGTACACATATATGATTAAATGAACGCGGAATAATGTGATCAAGTAAAGGAAAAGAAAATGTAATTATTTTTTTTAAAGAGGTGAGTTTTAACGCCTTATATATATATATATATATATATATATATATATATATATATATGCAAAAATAATTAAATTCCGAAATTTTTAGCAAGAAAATGAGGCGACACACGAAGATTTGTTCGCAGGCAAGACGACGCCGGAACGTCGTTGTTGTCGCTTCTTGGCTCGCAAATATTTACGAAATGTGTTATGTATGACGTACGAAAAACCGAATTATTATATATAAAAACATGCGCGAGTCTTTTGTAATACATGTTTGCGTGTTATGTCAATTTACTTTATGTCAGGTATTAAGTACGCGTGTTTATTATAACAAATAAATTACAAACTTTGTGTGACCCGAATATAGTAGAAATTCAATTTAAGAATCGGTACATACACAGTCTGTCGCAGAGAAAACCGAACTTTTTTAAAATAGTAATTATTAGTTGCGCCATCTATTAAAAAATATGCGTCGGTAAGGTAGGTCTTTCACCAATGTTATGACGAATTATCATGATATTTGCGTAATTAGAAACCGAGAAATTGCGCATAAAGTATTAGTGCGTATTTGGCATTCGTCGAAAAATGAATTTTGAACAAAGAGCAAATATAACGTTCTGTTTTAAACTCAGTAAATAGTTTACTGAAATGTTTAATTTGATGAAACAAGTATATGGTGATGCGTATTTACCACGTACGAGTATGTATGAGTGATATAAAGGATTTAAAGACGATTGTATGGACATAAATAACGACCAACATCTTGGTGCAAAAAAATCTGTAGTTACGGAAAGTAACATCGAACTTGGGCGTGAATTTATCAGAAATGAGCCGAAATCCTCATTGCGATACCAGCGAATGAAATTAAATGTTTCCAAAGATTCAATTCATCGTATTTTGACACAGAATTTAGGACAGAGAAAGATTTGTACCACACAATCTAACTGAATTCAACATTGTACAGACTTAATTAAAAACTCAAAAAAGGATGTAAACTTCAGGTATTCTATTGCAACTGGTGACGAGACGTGTTTTCGATATGATCCAGAGACCAAGCGTCAAAGCTCTCAATGGAAGCATCCAAGCGAAGAAAGACCGAAAAAAAAACCGGTTGGAGAAGTCAAAAGTGAAGACAATGTTGATTTGTTTTTATGTTTCGAAAGGCATAGTGCACAGAGGGTTTGTACCAACTAGTCAAACAGTCATGCTGTATACTATCTTGGTGTTATGAAGCGTCTTTTGTCGCGTATTCATCGTGCGTGCCCTCAATATCGTGAAAATGGTAGTTTGTTACATGATAATGCACCATCTCATCGCTCGACGCTTATCACTGATTTTCTTAACTGCAAACGGCATTTTAACCATCAACCATTCATCGGATTTGGCCCCCTGTGATTTCTATTTATTCTCCAAGCTACATTTGCCGATGAAAGGACAGCGTTATGCCGACGTTTTCTCTGAGACAGACTGTGTACATCAGTTTTGACACGATTTCATTATTTTCTATATATACATATATATATATATATATATATATATATGTATATATACACATACATACACATTAAATTTCGTCTCTAATGCTTTCGCGGTTGTTTGTTGAAGCGCTATTCTCGGGTATATTTCGCCGCGTTTGGATAATTGTAGTAAGTTGTCACCGCTACGAGAAGAAAAATAAAAGAAGTGTTACCGAAACGTCAGTACAAAAGATGTCCTTCTCAGGAAGAAATCATCCAAACGCGGCCAAATATCCCGAAGAGCAACGCTTTATATATATATCCTTTTCGCTTTCTAATTTCGCAGGCTTTCGAGGGGATAAAATATATTTGCCTAGTTTTGGGTTTCTTCTCCTGTAATAGTTCTTTTGTCCTGAAAAGAATCTGTGGAAGGTTTCGGTAAAATTTCATTTACAATCTTTAACTGATGCTTACTTTTTAACTCAATTTCATTACTTTCTCTATATATTAAATTTCAACTCTAAAGTTTTCTCAGTCGTTTGTTGAAGCGTTGTTTTTCGATATATTTTGCCGAGTTTGGATAGTTGTAATAACTTCATTGAAACTATAACCACTATAAGAAAGTCCTCAAGAAAAAGTTGGGAGATGTTGCTGGAACGTCGGAATGAAAAATGTCCTTCAGCGAAATATCCCGAAAAACAACGCTTCGTATATGTTTTCGCTTTCTGATTTCGTAGACTTTCGCGAGTGTTATATATATATATTTCCGTGGTTTTAGGATTTTTCTTCTGTAAAGGTGCTTTTGTCATGAAAATAACCTGTTCCAGATTTCAGTAAAAAACTCATTTACCATCTTATGATACCTCCTGTCGAAAACTCAGACAGGCGAACTGCATTCGCCTAAGTATGGTAAATAACATTTTAGCGATGTTGCTCCGGTCATTTAATGTTTTTTAATTTATAAATTTACTAATAAATTTTATCAATGAAAGTTCTTCTATGGATGTTATTGACGTTCTGCATCGTGTGATAAATATGGTACAGAAGTTCTACAATAGTTTCATTTAAAATAATTTATTTTAAATTAGTATTTGAAAAAATAAGAACGCAAGCTTCACACTAGTGCTATCTATTCGCAGGAATTGTTTAACCAAGACAACAGTCAAGATAAGGGCGACGGCAAAGTTCAGAAACAAAAACAAGGACAACTACATACGCGAATTTCATTCATTTTCATCAGTTTTTATTTTAGATGTTACTATTGTACATTAAAAATATTATTCAAGTTTGTTTCATATTACGCTGAGTAATAATCTACATTTTAAATAAGTCACTGATAAATGAGTTTTTATTTAAAAATAAAAGTTAACGCTTAATAATTTGTTTTTAATAAATTTGTTGCAGGTATGGAAGCTATAATGTCAGAATTTTTCAACGACACAACAACTGCTTTCTACATTATCTTAATAATATGGATAGCAGATCAATACGATGCCATCTGCTGTTATACTCCAATTACTAAACGACACTGGTTACGGTAAGTGACTTAATTTTGTTACATTGTAAAATCTTACTTACATCATTACTTTTAATTATTTATTATTTCCTACAAAGTCGTTACCCTAAAATTTCTAATTTCTTGGTGCGTCCAAAATAGCAAAAATTAACTATGGCATTGCGCAGTCGGAAAGAGAAAAGTAGAAAAAGTGTAGCCGCTGGACGTACAATAAACTGTTGTTTACGTAAGCCGTTAGCATCGGATAAATGTTGACGAGTTTATAAGAAAGCAATCAAGCTGTGCGCCTCAGGTCGCGATCAATCTTTCGACCTGATCTATCGTTCGTTTCTGCCTGCGCCAGCCTCTTGGAAAGTATTTTCACCGCCCCCTGCGATGTCTCCTTCTTACTTGTTCAGATTACAATTTCACCAGGTTATGAACGGAATTGCAACTGCTGTACATTGCTCTGGTGCTTGTTGCTTCCGTAATAGGAGGAATACGATATTTTAGCAGACAATTGCGTGGAATTATAACAATAGATATATTTCAATTCTTTATGGGAGTCTTTACTCGCATCTATAAAAGATGTATGTACATTCAGTACGGAATTGCAATTATATTTGTATAGTAATTGTTTATTTTATAATTTACATATATTTTCTTATATTTTCGCATTTTCGCTAATACATGCATTTATCATTTCATACTAAATAGAACGCTGATTTCATTGGTTCTTTTTTAATTTCTAGAAAATTATGCATTGATTGTTGATTGATGTAAGTCAATTCAATGAATTTTATATGAAATTTTGTTATTTTCGAAAATTATCAAGCACCTGAAGGTCCTTTTTATAATTTCCTGTATAATAGATAATTCTAAGATGTGAATGACGTTCAATATGTATATTTTAGTTGAACTTGTATCTGAATTAGTACCCAGCAACACAACGTGTAGTATAAATTATACTAAAAGTTCAAGACAGGTATGTACAAAGGGTACTAGGAAAGTTTTGCAATATGACGCAACAATGAATCGTAGGAAGCTGTTTGTTGCTACGTGTTGAGACTTGTCGATCGGCTCAGTTATTCATTAGCAGTGAGAGTGTAAAGTGCTTGTGATGGCATCATTGTCATGAAATGAGATAAGGGCTGTTTTGCGTTATAATTTCGTGCGTTTTTTAAACATAGACCAGTGCTTCGAAGAAATGACTCTTGCACTAAGTGATGTTTGTCCACATCGCACAGCGATATTTAGGTGGTATAGAGAATACCAAAAGAAAAATTTACCTGCGGAGGATGCTGAGAGGCCGGGAAGGCCACGAACGTCAGTTACGGAGGAAACCGTTACTACTGTGAAGAAAATGCTTGGCGAGGACAGGCGCGTGACCTACCAACAGATAGAGGGTACTTCAGGCCTAAATGCACTAGCAATTCGTTCGATTCTGCATGGTAATTTGCACGTGATGAAATTTTATTCTCTTTGGGTGCCGTATCGACGAACTGAAGAGCAGATGACACGACGTGCGACTTGGTGCCGGGAAATGCTAAAAAGTTTAATAAGTGACAATCTCGGTATGTGAACAACATCGTGACAGGTGACGAAAGTTGGCTGTGCTACAATGTGCCGACTAAAGCTCAAAACAAAGTTTGGGTCTTTGATAATGAGGTTGTCAGAAAATCCCGATGTGTAAAGAAGAAAATGTATCGTAATGGAGGAACTAGGTGTCCATTCTTGACTTTATCCGCAGGTTCTTCTTAGATCCAATGACTTTAGGCAGGCACTGTTCAGTATACTACTTAGCTGTGACTATCTTCTATGTGTCCAAAACGACGCGTTCCACAATTCCACTCGATTTGAAAAATACAGCTATCATTTTCTTCTTTACGGATCGGGATTTTCTGACAACTACGGGTGTGTCCTCATCATCAAAGACCCAAACTTTGTTTTGAACTTTGATCGGCACATCGTAATAGTACAGTCAAGTCTCGTCACCTGTCACGATGTTGTTCACATACCAAGATTGTCCCTTATTAAACTTTTTTAGCATGTCTCAGCACTAAGTCACACATCGTGTCATCTGCTCTTCAGTCAGTCGGTGCGGCACCCAGAGAGAACAAAGTTTCTTCACGTGCAAATGATCATCTAGAATCGAACGAATTACTGGTGCATTTAGGCCTGAAGTACCCTCTCTCTGTTGGTAGGTCACTAGCCTGTCCTTGCTAAGCATTTTCCTCACAGTAGTAACATTTTCCACCGTAACTGACGTTTTTTGCCTTCCCGGCCTCTCAGCATCCTCCACAGTTAAATTTCCCTTTTGGACTTCTCTATACCACCTGAATATCGTTGTGCGATGTGGACAAACATCACCTAATGCAAGAGTAATTTCTTCGAAGCACTGGTCTATGTTTAAACCACGAACGAAGTTATAATACAAAACTGCCCTTATCTCATTTCGTGACCACGATGCCATTGCAAGCACTTTACACTCTCACTGCTAATGAATAACTGAGCCCATCGACATGGCGCAGCGGCTGCTATGAACATGTCTCAACATGCAGCAACAAGCAGCTTGCTACGATTCATTGTTGCGTCAAATTGCAAAACTTTCCTAGTACCCTTTGTAATTTATTGTCAGAGTATAATTGAAAAATTTAACATTTTATTATTACAGTGGTAGTGTAAGTTTGAATTATTAATCTAAGGTTTTGTATTTCCTCAACCTCTTCACGGTAAAAGTTTGAGTGTAGTTTTTCCTTTTGTATGATGCTTCTGGAGTTGCTCGTAGAAGGGTCCAACAATATTCTCCCATCATATTGATATTCCAACGACCCCGATACTGTTTCTCCACCTTCTTTATATCTTGGTGGAAACGCTCGCTCCCCGTGTTCCTCACTTCAGCTGCAAGATTGTCAGGGAAAGAATTTAAATGTGAGTGTAAAAAACGCACCTTCACAATCATGTTACAGCCAAGTTTTCGAAATGTCTTCGACATGTTTTGAACTATATTTTCGTAATTAGGGTCTTTCTGATTGCCTAAAAACTTCAAAATAGGTATTATTATACGCTTACAATGCATAAATAACGTAAAGTAAACATGCGAGGAAACTTTACGTCCTGTGGTATTTTAAAGTTCATTTTCGGATTCAGCACGTCAAAGAGCATAAAAGGGAGCCAAATTTATAAAAAGTTGTTTGATGGTTGCCTGTGTAATTGATCTTGAAGAGCCTGTTTCAGGCAGTATGATCTGTTGACTACTTTCCCAGTTTATATCTTGCAGTACCGTTATTTTTATTTAAGAAGCAACAAAGTACTTTTTTACATGGACATATATGTATATATTAAAAAATAATATCGACCAGCATCGTCGACGTGGTAATAGACTGATACGGTTAGTGACTCTACTGATACGGTTAGTGACAGCCTGGATATAAGGTAAATAGGCTTTGGAAATAGAAACGGTCTTAAATTGAGGTATAAATTTATGGTGCGATTGATATACTTTTTGGAATATTTGTTATTGATTAAGATTTTAGTTACATGATTTAGTTTTCGGGATAGTAAATTAGGTTCAGATATGGAAAAGGCTCTTTGGATTAGGGAGTTTATAACATTTCGCACTGCTGATATTACATTTTTATGCTACTGATTTCAACTATTTGCTTTTTCCTGTTTTTAATATCTAAAGTAAGGTTACTTAATTGCTCTATAATATTTGTATACCGTTACCACATATTCCTGTGTATTTTATATAGAAATAATCACAGAATATGCAACAACATTAGAAAGTACAGAAAAATGAGGTTGAAATCACACGTTATGCATTTATATACACTAATTCACTATGTAAAATGTTTAAAATTTTAGTACAAATGTTAATTGATTCTAAATCTTTTTAAAAATTATTAGATACAATTTCTAACTTCAATTTTGTAAATAAATAAAATACCATACTATCTGCTTCTGGGCTTCCGGGTTGGAACCGCTTCACTGGTATAACTGTCGACGTTTCGTACCCACTCATATGGAACATCTTTAGGACTCAGCTACTGCTACTGTCTGTCGCACTGAAACTGAAACAGTTAATTAAGTTATTTCTATATTATGCAGATTATTATTATGGGATCACTAATGGAAATAGTGCTAACAAACGCAAAAGAAAAGGAAATATATTCCACCAAGGCAGTTTTTGTTGCTTAAGCTATTAAGGGGTATATGTTTAAGCTATTAAGGGGTATTATAGATTAATTTCTCATTAAATGCTGACAGCTTCTTTCAAAAAAGGTTTGTTCTTCCTTTTCACAGTATTTGATATTGTTTAGTTATAGAATACATACATATAATCGAATTGTAAACTAAATATTTTAAATTATTCTCAAACTTACTAAAGTGTGATAATTTCGTGTTATATAAACTTGCATTCCATGCAAATTATGACAAACATTAAAATATCTGGTTCAAATCAATTGAGTCAGTGACGTAGCATGTTATTTAAACACAAAAAGACGTCCTGAGATGTAAGTAAATATGTGCTTTGAGAATCTTTCAATATTACTAAATAAAGTTTTGAATGCAATAGCTTTAGCAGTTATCTATGGTCTATTTGCAAGTAAACCCACTAGGGCAAATAATAAAAATTGCGGACATTCAAAAAAAAGAGTATAGAGATGTAATTAAACACCTTCTCAAATTAAACGCCAAGTGTCGTTTAATTTGAGAACTTTTGCTTTTCTTATGATTGCGAAAGTCTGACAGACACTTATCAATAGAATTTCGGATCAATGGTGTTTTTGTCGCTGCTTGTTCTAAAGAGTACTTGAGCGACTTCATATTGGAATGACGTTTACACCGGGCTTAGATATCCAGAATGGATCATAACTCATAGTGCAGG
Source organism: Dermolepida albohirtum (assembly GCA_031893035.1). Classification (NCBI taxonomy): domain Eukaryota; kingdom Metazoa; phylum Arthropoda; class Insecta; order Coleoptera; family Scarabaeidae; genus Dermolepida; species Dermolepida albohirtum. The sequence goes on along the minus strand of JAVIWB010003491.1, from coordinate 313,776 downwards.
GGATTTAAATCCGGTTTGGGTAATGAATCTACCTTTATTAGCTATGAAATTTGGCACTTTGTTTTTAACCAATCCTATGCGATTTTGGCTTTATGAACTGGAGTAGAATCTTGTTGGAATGTCAATTGTTGGTTGTTGAACAATGTCTTGTTCAACAATTTCATCCTGTACTTTACAACTTTCTTCTGGTAAACTCTGGCCGATGTTTTTATTCCTTTTGCTGTAATTACGAGAACACTCGCCACCAAATCATCATTGACGTCGACGATATCCGCTTCTCCAGCCTTCCTGGCATATACCTTATCATTTGTTTATTAAAATTCTCTTCAATTGTAAAAATTTGAAGAGGATTCGTTTGTGCTCTTTTTTTGCTGTATTTTTTTTATTTTGATCTGTACTGTACGCTGACCGTAAGTTGAGATAAAAGGAAATGTTTCGTCGAGCATTGGAAAACCACAAGTCCCAAGTCTGTGCAGTGATAAAACGTGACACCGTCCTTGTCAAAATCTTCATTTGATAATGAATTTTGGGGCACACTGCTGTAACTACTGTTGTTGTACGTACTGTGTGATCGTGGGTGATTTCAAAGTGAGATTGCTTTAGATTTATTTTGTTCTAACTTTTTAATTATAAATTTATGAATTATTTTTCCTTATATGATATGCAGCTGAGATTGGTTAAATAAAGTGCAAAATATTGTATCATATTTATTCTCTTTCTAGATTTATATAATCTTTTTCAAAGTAGTAGCTTTTCGAAATGAAACTCTTATTTCTACATCTTTTTTAGTCTTCGTAGGAGTTTTGAAAGTCGATTTCCTGCATAGTCTGCAGAGCGCGTTTGGAATTTTGTTTTATCTCTCCAATTGTTTTGAACGGTTTTCTTGGAGAAGTCTTTTCAGTCGTGAAAACAATAATGTGTATTGAATGCTTGACTAAACAGTATCAAACAAGAGATGAAGTGTGACATGACGAATTTTCGTGAGACAAAAACCACGAGTTACCTTTCTATAATTCAAGGCGTTTTAGTCGCATGGCATGAGACAAATGACGCATAACATATGAATAATATTCCTTGTTATCAGTTTGGCCAATCAAAAGAAATTTATAGTGCACTACAACACGGTAATCGCAGAAAATTGTTTATATGGCTTTGGCTTTTGAATGATTTCGACGTGTCTCTTCAGCCTTGCTTCACCATAGTTATGGATCCATATCTCATCGTCCCCGCTATGAAGCTTTTTATAACAGATCGGTAGTCAGAAATAATTTCTATTCAGAAGCAATATGGTGTTATTTTGTTGAAAAAAATCAAGCGATTAGGAAACCAATTGATATGAGATATATTACTGCAAGATTGCATGAATCGATCAAAATGAAATCCTGATTTATCTACATTGACTTGAATTGACAACCGAGAATTTTTGAGCACAAGGTTTTATTTTCTTGAGGTGATTTTCATCAGTTGATATTGAAGGTGGTCCAGATCGCGCCTATAACGCATGCCTTGTCTTTTTTAACATTTTGTATCACCCAAACACTGTTGTCCTTTAAGTGCATTCACCATCAAAACTTTTCTTTAACATTTTCGCGTATTCGTGGCAGAAATTTCATTCCACAAACAAAATTTATTGCAAATTCTTTGCTTAACAACTTCGGACATTATGAAAACCGTTGAAAACACTTTTTCCGTGACAGAAATGTTTACTCATTAACAGAAATAATGACATGAAACCTTCTAAGAACAAAATATTGAGTTAGATTGACTTATGTATCTCGTGCCGTTTATGTGCACCATTTGCACTAGTATATTTCTTCCTTAGTTAAATGGTTCGATTTGTTCACTAGAGAATTTAATATAGTAACGAGAGAATCTAACATTTTTTAAAGAGGCTACAATAATAAGGTGAGAATAATTTTATGTATTTTGTATTTTTAATGTAAGTACAATTACTGAGAGCTGATTTTATATTTTATTTAAAAAAATTGTATAAAAATGACTGAAGATTACGGTCTTGCTGTTAGGACAAAATTATATTGTAATTATATCGGGAAATCCGGCAACGAAATCGATATATTTTTATTTAAATTAAGTTTTTTTTTGTACCAATATTTTGCCCTTTAATATTTAGGGCTTCTTCAGGGTCAATTATAATACTTGTTTTTTAAAGTAACACTTGAAAAATGATTTAAGATGCATAAAATATTAACTGGCAACGTGAAGGATCGAGTAAATAAGACAGTATCGTTTTTGTTTTAATCACTTAAGGTTGATATATAACACCTTTCCACAATAATCTTCGTTTTCTGTATTCGTATTTCGACAATTAAGTTGTCATCATCGAAGCGAAGCGAAAGCCAAAATGCACACGTGCGTTTTAGCTTTCGACGGTACTGTTGTGTACGGAATTTATTTCGTGGGGAGTTTCTAATTGCGACACTGTTTAATTATCTGCTAATGATGACAACTTAGTTGTTGAAATACATATACAGAATAATTTAAAATTATTGTGGATAAGGGTTATATATCAAATTTAAGTGATTAAGTTTGTCAACCACATTCCTTATTAAACTTACCTATCGTTTTTTAAGCATTTTCCGAAATTACGTACAGTTCCCATTATGAGAATACAGAACTAAAAAAAAATATCAAAAGTTACTTTTCTGTTCATAGTTTTAATAATTAATAAATATTTAATGGTAGTTGACCCTGAAGAAGATCAAAATATTAAAGGCCCAATTATTGGCGAAAAAATAAAGAACTTAATTTAAATCAAAAATATCGGTTCAATTGCTGAATTCCTCAATATAATTACAGTATATATATATAATATTCTTTATAATTTACGAAAATTCTAGTCAAATTTCATTCGCAAAATATATTTATTCTAAAGGTAATTTATATAATAACAATCCAAACTAATTACTCGTTATCTGTGACATTGGGTTTAATTGCGTTCCTGATACCTAATGTAGCGTGCCTTTTATGCTTTCGCAGGACACCGCGGCATTTCGATAGTGAAATACAAATAAACGGTTGGTTAACTTCGACGTTAGAATGATTGCCTCCTTCCTATCTAATGGTATACGCTTCGGAATGTGATGTTGGTAATGATGACAATGACAATGATTCGAGCGAAATCATCACAGTAGCGGATGAGAAGCATTGCATGATTTAACGATCCATTATTTAGGTTATTGTGGCCCCTGAAACGCACGAATTATCGTACTTAATAGAAAACCGAATCGTCCGCTATTATTTAGACTATATCTTCAGTTTCATTGTATAATAGAATAATTAATCGTCTAGAAGATAAATCTATTTCTTCTTGACGATAGTAGGCTTTGATGCCCATTAACTTTAGGCTCCTATTTTTTAATTTATTTATCAATGTTTTATTTAATCAAGGAAGATATTAATTTATATATATTACTATGAAATGTTCTTTAAGGTAAAAAAGAGTTCGAAAAGAAACTCCTTATGGTTTGCACGAGCATATACAAACATCTCTTTATTTTTATAGTTTATTTTTTTCAGGGTAAGTTCTTTCTAAACGAATTCCAACATCTAATAGAGTATATATTTTGAGATAAATAGTAGGTACAATAATTTAAATAAAATAATACTATAATATTTATTCATGAACATATTACTTTACTATTTTACTTTACAGTTTATCCAGTGGATTTTTCAATACACATTCTCGATTTTTATCCATATGAATTAAATCTATACTTCTTGGTCAAACCATGTTATATAATTATTTTGAATTATTATATGACGTAGAAAATAATAAATGCAAGCAAAGCAAATTAACCAGTTAATGTCATACTTCCATCAAAATTTGACTAACGCAGTCAATAAGTAGTAATTTATCAACACTCTTCCAGTAGGCGGCCATTTTGTCATCTGTTAAGTGATTTATATTTAGTTTGGTTTGTCATTTCAACATGAATAGACTGACGCCTGAACAACGCTTGCAAATTGTGCAAATTTATTTTGAAAATCATGGTTCTGTTCGAAATACGTATCGCGCACTACGTCAATATTACGGTCAACATAATCGTCCATCAGAGCAATTAATCCGATTAACTATGGAACGTTTTCGCACCACGTATACTCTAAATGATAACACGCATCCAGAGAGACGTCGTACAGTGCGTACAGAAGAAGTCATTGCTGCTGTAGAGCGTAGGGTAGAGGAAGACCCGAATCAGACTATCCGCCATCGTGCACAGGAATTGGATATGTGTCCATCCACTTTATGGAAGATTTTGCGGAAAGATCTAGGTTTGCGTGCTTACAAAATCCAACTCGTGCAAGAATTGAAGCCACACGATCACCTAGCAAGGCGTAGATTCGGTGAATGGGCCTAAAACAAGATTGCCGTTGATCCCGATTTTCATAATCGAATTTTGTTTAGCGATGAAGCTCACTTTTGGTTGAATGGATACGTCAATAAACAAAACTGCCGTATTTGGAGTGATGATAATCCTCAAGTGTATGTTGAGACACCGTTATATCCAGAAAAACTGACTTTTTGGTGTGCTTTATGGGCTGGTGGAATAATTGGTCCGTACTTCTTTAAAAACGAAGCTGGCCAGAACGTTACAGTCAATGGTGACCGCTATAGAGCCATGATTACTGACTTTTTCGTTCTTCAATTGAACAATCATGATGTGCAGGAGTTGTGGTTTCAACAAGACGGCGCAACATGTCACACAGCTCCTGCCACAATTGATTTATTGAAGGAAACGTTTGGTAACCGCATAGTTTCACGTTTCGGACCCGTGAATTGGCCTCCAAGATCGTGCGATTTAACGCCACTTGACTATTTTCTGTGGGGATATGTGAAGTCGCTAGTCTACGCGGATAAGCCCGAAACGATTGACTACTTGGAGGACAACATTCGCCGCGTTATTGCCGATATACGGCCACAAATGTTGGAAAAAGTCATCGAAAATTGGCCCTCCAGATTAGACTACGTCCGAACCAGCCGTGGCGGTCATATGCCAGAAGTCATATTTAAATTATAATGCCAGAAGATTATCTTTCGAATAAAGTAAATTTCATGTCAATTTAAAAAAATCATATTTGTTTTATTCCATTTCAAAGTTCTATACCTCTAAAAAAAACACCCGTTACATGGGAGTGCCAAAGATATATTTATGTATTTAGTTAAACATATTATAGTAGTAGTATTTATTGTTACTGCTGTTAATTTATAAGTTCAAATATCTTAAAAGACAATTACACGTTGTTGGTAAAATATCGTGACGTAAACGGGAAGAGAAAAGACTACTACTTATTATTAATAGTAATAAAAGACAACCAAGTTTGCAATCTCTTCCAAACCTACCCGATCCCGGCCCAGGAATTCCTCCCAGCCTTCAAAGTCAAGGGTGGATTCAAAAAACTAATAGACGTATATGGACTCTATAGTATAATAAAATCTCCAAACACTGTCCAATACTGAAGACGGATAACGCTTTTCCAGAACGAGTTACAATCCAATTTTCAGGGAGCAAAGGAGGGCATACGTATTCATGACAACACAAACAAAAGGCTAGGGGAGAAAACAATAACAAAAAAAAAGATAAAACATTCATATACACTATTGTATAATTGCGTAAATAACGATGTTCTGTAATAAGAGAGAAAGAAAATAAGGAAGTAATAAAAAGAAACTTGGATAAGAAATAATTATACGTTAGTAAATAATTTTCGCTTAATGGTTGTTGACTGACCGAGTCAGCAAGAATTAAATAGTATAACAAGTATTTTTTACACAAAAAAATTAACCTGAATAAATCCTTTCCCCAAATATATTTATATTCAGGTTCACATTAAAAAATTACAATTCAAATTTATGTACTCAAAAACTTACAACCTGAATAGAATTTAAATTATTAATACAAACAATTATTAATACAAAAATTAGTGACGGTATGATGTGAAATTATTAATAAAAAAGCTACTGCATAAATACTGAATTCTTAACGTTAAAGCAAATTACTGATCATATACTAGTAAATTATCAATATAAAAAATTCCATTAATATCCAACGTGCAAAAGTAAAAGGACAAAACAAAAGTCGCAGAGTTTTTACGATACTTGAATAATGGACAACAACGTTTATTCATTCCAGATGGCAATATAAAAAAGAATTAAGGTTAAAATTATTAGAGCGATTGGAAAAGAAATAAAAATTTTATTGTCTTTCTATCTACTTCTGGGTTTCCGGGCTGGAACCGCGTCACTTGTATATCTGCCGAAGTTTCATACCCATTTGTATGGGACATCTTCAGGGCTGAACTACTGCACAGTGCAGCAGTTCAGCCCTGAAGATGTCCTACAAGAAATACAAGATCTTACGAAAAGAGTGACATTATGCACTCTTTTCATAAAATCTTCAGATGATATCGATCTTCTTATTATTCTGTCTGTTGTTTTTAGCGGACGTGTTTATTTTCGACAGAAAAATGTCTTTATTTAATTTATGTAATGCATATCTGATATTTTTAATAAAGTCAGGCATTTCCAAACCTTCAGGCAATAAGTTCTCTTGGTCTAAAGAAATAATTTATATTGAATAACATATCATTTTAAAAAATAAGCCTATACTTAGACAAGATGTACATTTGACTTTTTATGCACATTGATAATACAATTTTAGGAATTCCTGTGTTGTAACATTAGTTATGTGAGTATAGACATGCAGTGTGTTTCAACTTTAATCTCACACCACGTATATTATATATTTCTGTATTGCTCATATAAAGGGTGTTTTTTTTAGAGGTATAGAACTTTGAAATGGAATAAAACAAATATGATTTTTTTAAATTGACATGAAATTTACTTTATTCGAAAGATAATTTTCTGGCATTATAATTTAAATATGACTTCTGGCATATGACCGCCACGGCTGGCTCGGACGTAGTCTAATCTGGAGGGCCAATTTTCGATGACTTTTTTCAACATTTGTGGCCGTATATCGGCAATAACGCGGCGAATGTTGTCCTCCAAGTGGTCAATCGTTTCGGGCTTATCGGCGTAGACTAGCGACTTCACATATCCCCACAGAAAATAGTCAAGCGGCGTTAAATCGCACGATCTTGGAGGCCAATTCACGGGTCCGGAACGTGAAACTATGCGGTTACCAAACGTTTCCTTCAATAAATCAATTGTGGCACGAGCTTTGTGACATGTTGCGCCGTCTTGTTGAAACCACAACTCCTGCACATCGTGATTGTTCAATTGAAGAACGAAAAAGTCAGTAATCATGGCTCTATAGCGGTCACCATTGACTGTAACGTTCTGGCCAGCTTCGTTTTTAAAGAAATACGGACCAATTATTCCATCAGCCCATAAAGCACACCAAACAGTCTGTTTTTCTGGATATAACGGTGTCTCAACATACACTTGAGGATTATCATCACTCCAAATACGGCAGTTTTGTTTATCGACGTATCCATTCAACCAAAGGTGAGCTTCATCGCTAAACAAAATTCGATTATGAAAATCGGGATCAACGGCAATCTTGCTTTGGGCCCATTCATCGAATCTGCGCCTTGCTAGGTGATCGTGTGGCTTCAATTCTTGCACGAGTTGGATTTTGTAAGCACGCAAACCTAGATCTTTCCGCAAAATCTTCCATAAAGTGGGTGGACACATATCCAATTCCTGTGCACGATGGCGGATAGACTGATTCGGGTCTTCCTCTACGCTACGCTCTACAGCAGCAATGACTTCTTCTGTACGCACTGTACGACGTCTCTCTGGATGCGTGTTATCATTTAGAGTATACGTGGTGCGAAAACGTTCCATAGTTAATCGAATTAATTGCTCTGATGGACGATTATGTTGACCGTAATATTGACGTAGTGCGCGATACGTATTTCGAACAGAACCATGATTTTCAAAATAAATTTGCACAATTTGCAAGCGTTGTTCAGGCGTCAGTCTATTCATGTTGAAATGACAAACCAAACTAAATATAAATCACTTAACAGCTGACAAAATGGCCGCCAGTTAAAAAAGTGTTGCCAACTTAAAGTTCTATACCTCTAAAAAAACACCCGTTAGCAATTTACACTACATACCTCTTAATGGCAAAATGCACAGCAATATTTTTTTCTAATCGAATTTTCATTCCTTTTGAGATTTTTATCGGGAGCAAAAAGTTAATAAAATCGGTGTATTATAAAACCATTTTGCTGAGCCAATTAATATTCTGAAAAATTAATTGACTATATTTTTCAAACCAAGTATTTGAACTAGCAATATGTAACAATTATTTCAATTAAACGTTTTGGAATTATTATTTAAATAATAAACTTTTAATGGCAAACAGTATTTCTCGATTAAATTACATAAATACAGTAATTATCTTGGTGACTATGGTAAGTAAATCAAAATTAAATTACTATATAAAATAATTATAATATTAGATATCTAACGAACGAAAATAATAGCGAATGAACTATTAATTTAATAAAAAAAATTACTGGAATTTTTGACAAAAAGAATGGTTAGTTTCATTTTTTATTAATTTCCATAAAAAACGTGCACCGATGATTTCTTCTGTTCGTCAAAATACACCAGTGCTATATTATGATGTTGCGGCAAATCCAACTGAGTTGTATCAATTGGTGAACACATTTCATCAATTTTAAATTGCAAGAATTTGAGAAACCGTGTATTTCCCAAAAGTAACCGATGTAAGGCATATAAATGATACCAAATAATAACTGCAGACAACATTTCATTTGGCTGGATACATAATTTGGAATAAACATTTTTATAATTAATTTCGCAAAAAATTTGGACTTATTTCTGACGAAAGTTGTGTTCAAGTTTTATCATCGCTTTGTAACTTTTAATTGATTTAGTTGAGCTTTTGAAAATCTACGTCAATTTTTTTTTCGCCAACGCTATTCTTCTGCAATATTCTAAGCGATTACATACATCTTAATACTTAATTTTGTTTCATTCGTCTTCTTTCAACGGCTATGGTGGAAATTAATTAACAATTTTTGGATTTTATGGGCAGAATGTATTACTCTTAAGCATATTTTTCATACATATACTTATTTTATAATTGAATTCGTAGAAATCGGGGGACCTTGGTAGTTTGTCTGAACTAGAGAATTTACTTTCACAACCTAAAGATATGCAATTGTAGACGTGGAATGTGTGTATATGTGGGTGTACGTGCAATTAATAACGTGTAATCATATGTCATACTTATGTACATATATATGTGTAAAAGTTTGTATGTATGTGTGTAAATAATGAGTCTCCTTTGATCGGGTTCGGTCCTTAATTACAGGGCACATAACATCGCCATGAACATCGTTGGTTTTATTCCAGAAATTTCCGCACACATTAACAAATCAAACAAATTATTATAAGTGTAAGCAAACAAGTTTGTCGTTGGGGATCGGTCGTTTATACCACCGCCCAGGTCAGTTGCTTCGTGTGTGCGAATTCGCTTTGCATGCGAAGTAAATGGGTGACGCAGGGAGATGTGTACATATCTATATGTATGAAGTGAAATTAGGCTCCATTGAGTCCTCATTAGTTAATGATAGATTGCAGTTCGTCGTCCATAAATTACGGGTAATCAGTGTATAACAAGAGGAGAATTGGTGTTTGGCGACGGTTTGGCTGTGAGTTGTGGGTGACACGAGCGAGGGCTCTGACCAAAGTTGGTGGTCGAAGCTATTATATATCAAGAATTGATGGCTTGGTTGGCATCTATAATTAAAACTGCCTAATTAATTATTAATTCTTGTATTTTACAAGTATAATTGATACTTACGTTACGCAAACTTCTAAATTTAGTATTTTAATTGTGGGTAATTCCTTGACACTTTATCAAACGAAAATAATAGGCGAATCTTGAAACTAGACGTTTCAAGATTTCTATTATTGAATTACTAAAGTTCTCATTATTTACTGTTGACTAACACAGACTAAATATTAACTTATCTACTAGAAAAAAGTATTAACTTCTTTGCTCTATTGCATATTTTTAATTTAATTTTTGTATACCATTTTTAATTTAAATAAATTTGTATATAATGGTGATAAAGTTGCTGATATGGAATGAAATTGTGGGTAAGCTCTTCGTTTTTCTGTCTGTAAATTTGTTTAATTTTCGTCTATTCTGTTTTGATAATAGATATTCAGACGATATATATTTGTTACCCTAAAGGTGTTGGCTCTCTCCTCGCTGAGAGGCCAGGACAGTGATACGTCACCGTAAAGGCATCGGTGCCTTACGGCGAGAAAGCTGAGGAAGAGCCATCATCATAAAGACTCTGCTCCACTGCTGGGGTTGAGGTGTCCGTCAACGTATGGTCGCCAGTTCACTTCGAATAGTATTATTCCGTTATCGTAAAGACGTTGGCACATCTGGCCATTTGCTATGGAAATGCGGCTTTCTTTACAGTGTCCGGATAACGTTGAATGTCGTGTTGTTCATATGCACGTAAGTCCAGTTTGGCATATCACGAATGTGTGTAACCGAGCGGGGATAACATCCTACACGGTCGCTAAAAACTTAATTGTTTCTGTGCGAAATATAATTATTCACAATATTTTGGGCACAATCACATGCACAATTACGCTTCTACGAACGCGATTAGTTACAATTCGTTACTTTCAGCTGTCCGTTTTGTTAGTCTGTAACTACCTGGTTTTTGAGTTGCAGTTCACGGAATTTCTCCATATATCATTAAACTATCTCGCAAACCACCATACGTTATTGTAAAATGTGCAAATTCTTCATATTGTATATGGCTTCAAAGAGTATAGCCATTCAGCATTTTCTACTTTTGCATCGTTTCAAAAGTAGCTAAATAATGAAAACCTTGTGATTTATTGTTAACATTTCTTGAAAGGTAACAAATAAATGCAGTACACACAGTGACGGTCGAATTTCGTCAATTTATTGTCAATGTACATAATATTTTCGAAAAAATAATTTTATATCCTTCTTGTGGAAACAAATATTCGATTATTTGTTGAAGTTGCTTTTTGATATTAAACTTTATTTTTTTTGAACTGAAACGCGTGTATGTCGTTATTTGTTTCATAACTTAGTTAAGTTAAGTTCGAAAGAAAAAAAATATAATATTATATGTACATTGGCTTCCTGGAGTATAAAAGCCTTAAATCAGTTGATATTACCAAAATACAGAATTGGAGAAAATGTAGAAAGTTTAAGTTAAACCAGAAAATCAGAAAGACATTTTATCATTGATTTCGTCTTGACTTGCATAAGACATCCTCAGGGCTTAAATGCTGCTATTGTTTTCGTTGTTGCACTGAAATTAATGTTGTGAATCTACAGAAGTCTCAAAACATCATAACCTAAACTGTGATGATGGTTACCCTTTACACACAAACTAGTAATCCTGTTTCTCCAAACAACTCAATCGCAATTATAACGCTTTGCTGATTCGTGACAAATAACCTGCGTATATAAGCTCATCTCGCAACACACTTATACCAATTTCAGTACAACAATGAAAGCAGTAGCAGTAGTTAAGTTCTGAGGATGTCTTATGTAAGTGAAGACGAAATGTCGGCAGTAAAAGTGCCGAGGACGTACTCCCAACCCGGAAACTAATATGACGAAACTATGGACAACGATCGCTGAAGTCTACAAGTCAGTTTAATGTACAGTAGCATTTGTTATTACAATTTGTTACATACATTGTCGATGATTTTTATTATAAAGTATACAAAAGTAAAGCATAAGCAGGTATGTGTGTTTAATATTTTTACGCGTGTATGCTTACTTTTGCGATTGTATATCACTTCGGCACATATAATAATAATTACATTTTTCATGCCAGTTTATCACCCATAAATTTATTCTATGATACGAGGGTAGTTTGACAAGTAGTGAGAATGGAAAAGAAAAAGGAATTTTTTAAATACAAAATAATTTTTATTTTTCAATATATTCTCCTAAAAGAGCAATACAGAAGGCTTGCAAAATACCCATTTACGAAGATGATAAGCTCGTCGTTAGACGAAAATTTCTTTCCACCTAGTGCCGTTTTCAATTTTGGAAAAGATGGTAATCGGAATTGGCTATATCCGGCAAATAAGGCGCATGCGGTACTAATTGGAAATGCAACTCGTGGATTTTGGACATCGCAACTGTGCTGGTATGCGAGGGAGCGTTGTCTTGGTGAAACAAAATCTTTTTCTTTACCATTCCTGGCCGTTTAGCACGAATCTCAGCATTTAATTTTTGTACAAGTTCTGCATAATATTGTCCGTTTATTGTGGCACCTTTGTGAAGGTAATCAATTAGCAAAATGCCCTTTGAATCCCAAAAAATTGATGCCATCACCTTGTTTGCCGATAAAGTGGTTTTCGCTTCCTTTGGAGGTGCAGAGCTACGTTCTAACCATTGTTTCGACTGTTGTTTAGTTTCGGGTGTATTGTAGTGTATCCAAGTTTCATCACAAGTAACAAATCGCCTCCAAAAATCAACCGGATTCCGCTTACAAAGGTCCAAGCACTCATTGGAAATGCGCAAACGAGTGAACTTTTGATCAGTCGTAAGCAATCGCGGCACCCATCTTGCCGAAAGCTTTGAAACGCCCAATTCTTTCGTTCAAATGTGATGTGCGCGTTCTGTTGAAATGTTTACCATGTCTGCTACCTCTCTCACTTTGAGTCGTCGATCTTGCGTAATAATATTATGGATTTTTATAATCATTTCCTTAGAAGTCACGATTTTGGGTGCTCCAGAGCGCGCTTCATCAACACAGCTTATTCTACCACGTTTAAATTCATTTACCCATCTACTTATTGTGGCGGATGATACAGCAGATTCACCTAATGTTTCCTGTAACTCATCTTTTATTTTGGTAGCTTTCATACCCTTAATTACGAAGTATATAATCACCGCACGATACTCTGCTTTTTCCATTTTAACAAAACGACGTGTTGCTTGCTTCTTTTTCAATCAGCTATCAAAAATAAACTAATCAACCGATTTATCTAAATATCGGAATGTAAACATATAAATAGGCAACCTAAATTACAGTGCATTTGTTTTACCAATTAGAGTGCCACCTATGTGTCATTCTCACTACTTATCAAACTATCCTCGTATGTTAATCTTTATCTGCCTAGATAGTGAGTCTTTTGTTAATTTTTGAAGTCCAAGCAGCAAACCTTTCAATGTAAGTTTGTTTAACAGCAGGCACAGATTCGTTTTTAATTAACTATTTTAAAATTAGCCAGATACACGTTAAAAGTGTATCTGGCTAATCTTAAAAGAAGTAAGCGAAGGTATATTGTAAATATTTATGTACTAATTAATCTATATATCAAACTATTTGCTTTCAGTTATAAGAAAGAAATGCTGGCAGAAAATAAAAATTATTAAAGTATTAATCTAATAAACTAATCGCTGTTGTAAAGAATTACAAAAATATCAATTTTACCAAATTATAGAACTTTTACGACATGGTATAAAAATTACAAGTTTTTTGTAAAATTTCGAAGAATATACTACGGCGTAATATGCATGAATTTCAGTTGGAGTTTGTACCTTTAGTAATGTTTATGGCATTTATTTCATGCAATTTACACGAATATTGAAAAATATGTGTTTATAAGGAAAGAGAATGAGAGAAAATATTAAACTAAGTCATTCTAACATGCTTCACTCAAATATCTTGTGAAATCTAATAACAGAAGAGAAATAGAGAGGAGGCAAGTGGGCACCCTCCAATTGACAAAAACAGACGGAAATAGTCCCTTTTCATACAAGATATTTGCGAATGCTACAGACGTTCAGAAAATTGACTTTCGAGATCTCATCTATAAAAATTGCAAAATATTTCCAGATTTCAACAACAAATTTTCGTGTGCATTTGATACAATCGTCACACATGAGGTATGATATAAGAAATTGATGCAAATATACTTACATTTAATTTTTTCTCTTAATTATTTATATTGTAGAATTAAAGTTTGTCAGAAATTTTATAACCGATATTAGATCACGTGCATCTACGTCTATTTGTTCGAATAAAATAAATAAATCTAATTAAATTAACTAATTTGAATTACGAAACCTATTCGTTATTGCGAGCATAAACTTAATTTTAGTTTAAATAATTGCAAATAAAGGCATAATAATGATAATATTTTTCTAAAATATTAAGAAGTGTTCGGTAAATGATATGAATGTGTATATGGTTATCGTTTCGTCTAAATGGAAATATAAATCATAATTCTAAAAAAGGAGAAAATGCATATTTATTATATAATCGATTATCACAGAATGCTTATGCTGTATCCATAAATACAGTAGCGTCCGGTTATAACGAACTACTACTGGCCACTAAAAATGGTTAATTATAACCGAAATTCATTATATCTAAGAAAAAATAAATGAAAAATAAATTTGTACGAACGATTCTTGTATTGTATACTGATAATTTAAATGAACAAAAAATTATTATTTAACAGATTGTTTGAAATAGTCACTTATTTTAGACTGTTTATAAGACAAAGTTACGTAAATATCATTCAAATACATTTCTGCATTAGTCAGGCTGTTCAAAATGTTATCTGGAGCTTCATTCATTTGTAAAAAATTAGGTACATCTATATTTTGCACAGCCTTTACAATGGGCACTTGTGGTAATGACGCATTAGCAGCACTACCTTCAGCTTCATTATTCTCTTCTTCATTCTCACTGTCACTCGTATTAGTTGCTGATTTTGAACGTACCCAAGCAACAATATCGTCATCTAACAAAGTTTCAGTACACATAACATTCTCATCGATACGCACATAGTCTTCAAAATTAGCATCCATTTCCACAGTTAGAGGTAGACCATCACTATTATTTTCAACATTATCAAGATGAGTTCTTTTTAGCCACTCATTTAACGGGATCGAATTTGTTTTGATGCTTAAGAAATCCTGCATGGTTGAAACAATTTGTTATTGTTTTTGCTGTGACGTTTTGCCATGACATGTGAATATAGTTCACCGCATCAAGAAGACTAATACGACTGCCTTCTGCACTGCTATTAATCATTATTTTTGAAAGAAGAATTCGCCGATAATTGCTCTTCAAACTGTGGATATCGCCTTGATCCATTGGTTGTAATTTGGAACTGGTATTAGGAGGTATAAACACCAATTTAATGAATTTCAAATTCTTTACCTCAGGGTGCGCTGGAAAATTGTCTACTAGTAATAGAATTCCTTAGTTCATTATTCCAATCGCGCAATTCGTTACTAAAAATATCTGACGTCATCCATGCTTTTTTATTAGAATTGTATTTTACAGGCAATCGTTTGCCGCGAAAACAACGTGGGTTTTGGGACTTGCCAATAATAAGTAACTTCCTTTTTTCTGTGTCTGTAAAATTTGCTGCAACCAAAACCGTCAGCCTTTCTTTTGATAGTTTTCCACCAATGCAACTATCGCCCTTGAATTTCAACGTTCTGTTGGGCATTAGCCTGTAGAATAGACCCGTTTCATCTGCATTAAAGATGTCGTGGTCTTCATAATTTTGTCGTATGTTGGGCCATTTATTTTGCAATCAATCATCTACTACTTCCATATTAATTGACGCTGCTTCGCTTACAACTTTTCCACTGTTGACATCGTGGCGTTTTTTAAATCTTTCGATCCAGCTTCGACTACCTTTGAAATCGGTATCTTTCACTTTGGTTCCCAAGTTTTCTGCTTTTGTTTGCAGTAAAGCACCGATAATCGTCGCATTCTTACCTCTTTGCTGAGAAAACCATAACAAAAGCCCTTTATCCACTTTATCGTGAGCTGATTTTCTAATTTTTTTGGCATTAGAATTTTTTTGTTCATAATAATTCATGAGTATTTTATCTCTTCCTTTCAGATTCTTACACACATCAGCTTGTTTTAAACCACTTTGTAATTTTTTAATAATTTCATACTTTCTTTCTAAAGTGAAAGCTTTGTGTTTTTGTTTTTGATTATCACTTGGCGCCATGTTTATAAACCCATAAGCTACAATTGGTAAATACTGTAACACGAACGGACAACGTAACGTGACTAATTTGTGAGACAGACTGGAGGGGAAGGACTGACAGGCACCGCGTTTTTTATGTAACGGAGTTTTCGGGGGATTCCCATTCGAGTGATAAAGAAAGTTCATTATAAGCGGCACATTGTTTTCGGTTGAAAAGTAAAATATGGTTCATTATATGCGAAAGTTCAATATATGCGAGTTCATTACAAGCGAAAAAAAAATACATTGAACTTAAGGGACGATTTATTTGGCCATCTAAAACGGTTTACAATAACCGAGAATTCAATATAACCGGGTTCATTATAAGCGGTCTTTACTGTACTACCAATATTGTGCAATTGTACGAAATTATGAGTTATCGAGCATATATAACACTTTAGTACTGATTTTGTAGCTATTAAGTGAACATCATTTACACTATGGAATGGCTCAGCAACATTACTTGCGTTATTCGCCGTAGATCTCAACAGCTTGGACAACAGGATATTGGTTTAAAAACATACATCATTGGTTCCAACAAGTTGGCGCTATTTGTCACAAAAACCCTCTGAAAGCATGGCTTTATTCCGAGAATAATTCGGTGAACATTTAATTTCACGTAATGGATCTGTGCAATGGTCGACTAGATCATGTGATGTCATATCTTTAAACTTTTTCCTTTAGAATTACGTAAAGTCCGAAGTCTATATGGATAAGCCAGCTATGATTGAGTAATTGGAAACCAATATTACTTGCGTTACTCACCAAGTACCACTTGAAATGCTCGAACGCGTCATCGAAAATTGGAATGGACTATGTTAGGTGCAGTTTCGATCAACATTTGAAGAAAATAATTTTTAAAAAGTAAATATCGAAAATAGGTCTTTTGTATGATAATGAAGAATACGCGATAAAGTCGAAGTTTTTATTTTTTTAATTTTTGAAAAAAGTAATATATGTATATCCAAATGAATCACCCGTTATATATCACGCGTTAACATAATTTTTTTTTATCTTGTTGAAGAAACTGTTATCCGGCGGTAAATGTGTCCCTTCATCCCTCAACTATCACAGTCAGATTTTACACGTTGAGGAATAAGATTACAGGCAACCTTTTCAATAAATTAATTTAATTTTGCTCAATTTGACTATAAAAAAGTAGCGGCTATTAGAAAAGTCGGCTAAAATTTCAAAGTACTCAAGTTTTTTTATAGACTTGCAAACTATGCGCAACTACAAAGAAGTACTTCAGGCAACAGAAACAGTACAAAATCTTTCATTGCCGTTGATGAACGCACTACAAATACTGAATGATATACACTCATACTTGAATACTGAGCGACATGAAAAATCATCTTATTTCAGAAAATTTCAATAGTGGCTTAAATAAAGTATCTAAACTTTATCAGATTAAGAACAATTTGTTGCGATAATAATAGTGCTTTTATAGATACCTTACGTAACTCGAAAGATTATTTCAATTATGCAAATGTTACATCAGTAGATGTGGTATGGTTGTTTTTTTTGTATAAGAACAACAAATGCTACATGTGTACCGTATAGCTGTTTGATAATGTTTCGCAGAAGAGCTTTCAGAATGCTTTATATATATATTCTATATATATATATATATATATATATATATATATATATATATATATATACACTACCGGTCATATTTATTCGCCCACCCCAATTTTATGTGTTTACTGAAATACGGATTATCTTTCGAAAAATCTGTATTATAATTATTCAACAATATTATTAGTGGAAGTAATTTCATATGAATTTCTACAAAAATCTTAAATTGTTTATAATATATCGTAAAGGTGTCATAAATTAGAAAAATACCATAAATATTATATCGGCTAATCCTTACAGTATTAACAGTTTTACCTGCATTTCCGAAAGGTATTACCAATATTGTGTTATTGTACTAACTAATTACAATATTAGGATGTGTTATTCAAAAAGGAAAATAAATTTTATGTTAGTCATCGTTCATCTTTTGTTGCGAAAACAGTGAAATAGAGAGTTATTGTGAATATTTTAATGCAATGCCGAAGACGAAGGAATTATCTGTTGAAGTGCGTGCTATGATAATTGCTTATCATCGTACGGGTAAAAGTAATCGTGAAATTGCAAAAGAATTACGATTAAATCGCAGAACCGTTGATTATAACTTGAAGAAAGTGGTACATTTTTCAACAAAAGAAGATCTGGACGACGTAAAGCGACGACATCTGCAGATGACCGGCATCTAATACGGATAAGTAGACGCGATAGACCAAAAACAGCACCAGAAATTGCTGCTGAAATGAATAGAGCGCGTGATAAACCAATTAATGTATCCACGGTACAGAGAAGGTTAAGGCAAGCGGGTTTATACGGAAGAATTGCTTTGCGAAAACCACTACTACGAAAGCAAAACAAGATAAAACGACTAAATTGGGCTAAAGAACATAAGAATTGGACGATTGATCAGTGGAATAATGTGTTGTGGACAGACGAATCGAAGTTTGAACTTTTCGGTAGTAAAAGGCGAATATTGGTAGGAAGATCCGCAGGAGAAAGAGTACTGCCCGAATGTATTGCGCCTACCGTAAAACATGGAGTAATGATTTGGGGGTGTTTTGGTGGAAGATCTGTAGGCGATCTCGTCAAAATTGAGGGAATCCTAAGAAAAGAAGGCTACAAGGAAATTTTATAAAATAACGCTGTTCCTTCAGGACTAAGGATTCTTGGCGAAAACTTTGTATTTCAGCAGGACAACGATACGAAACACACTTCTAGATTGCCAGCGATTACTTGCGTCAACTAGAAGAGCAAGGGTAAAACTCTATAATGGTATTGCCAGCTCAAAGTCCTGATCTGAACTCAATATAGCTTCTTTGGAAAGAATTGGACCGGAAGGTAGGAGAACGTACTCTATCATCAACCACTGTACTGTGGGAACAACTTCAAGAAGCCTGGGCACAAATTACAGAAGATACACTGCAAAAATGAATTGAAAGGATGGCGCGGTTATGTGCCGCAATTATCAAAAATAAAGATGGGCACATTGATGAGAGCAAAATTTAATAATAATTAATGATAAAGTTTTCATATAAGAAAAATGTAACTATTTTATGTTTATTTTACACTATTGTATTGGTACAATTAATAAATTTTTAGTACACATTTGATAGTTTAATAATTTTGGCTAAAACTAAGGGTGGGCAAATAAATATGACCGGTAGTGTATATATATTTTATATATTCTGAAGTGGACGGCTACGGTACTCCCACCGACTTGGCAACTGTATTTATACCATTCTATGCAGTCCACCCGTAAGACAACTTTATACTAACGGTGGTGCTATTGTTCAAAGAAATGATGGTGGTAATTCTTCGGGAGGTTCTTCAAAATCATTTCTGAAGTTTCAACAGCATCCATTTCTCTTTGAAACCATTGACTCTTAAGGTGTTTTTTTTGCTTGTAGGTATAGGCAGATATTGCTCAGGGTTATGTTGGAGTTATACGGAGAGTGCTGTACTCGCTTGACATTTTTATTGTTTAAAAATACTTTCATAATAATACTGGCGAGTGTTATTATGGTAAGACAATAACAATTGAATTGCTGAACTACAATTAACATTTTAAGGAAAATTAATAAGCGAAACGATAAAATTTATGACTTGCCAGGGTGATCATAATCGCACATCAGTAACATCTAATGGGGACGTGCTTTGTTGAGATTTAACACACCTTCACTTCTGCAAAAGAGGAATTAAAACTGAAGATAAAGTGTACCAGGAAGTGCTTTGTCAGCTATTTAAGCACAACTACTTTAATTCTGACTTAAGTAAGTTTGATTATTAAAAATAAACCGATTTGAACTACAATTAATTAACATTCTAGACAAGTGGGTGAACATTATTAATTAATTATGTTGTAGTTATATATTTGAATAGTTTTATTAAAATATTGTGTATTTATAATAGTAATATAACTTTTGGATAACATGTTTTATTATTACAAAAATACTATTTATATTAATTATGTATTCTCAAAAATATAAAAGTATTGATTGACGTAGTAGCATATTTTGTAGACAAGTATAAAATATTGAGTAATCCTGGTGTATTTGCTCCGGATAGCTCAATAATTCACGACTTATTCCAACGACTGACGCCATAAACTCAATTCCAACTAACCCCATCGCTAAGGTAAACAACACACACTTCATTAGGTCAGAAGATGATCCTCGGGTTTATAGTGTTTATGGACAAACATAGTGTAGTAATGTCACGTCTTTCTCGATGTCTCACATTCGTACCGACTAATTCACGTCGGCGAGATTCACTTCATGCTGAGTCCCGTTTATAGTGTGACTGTTGAAATCGAATACACTTAGATATGAAACTAATTTGGCAATGTATGAACGTGAGAAACCCGGTATAGTATGCTATATTTCATAAATGTACATTTGGACAAACAAAGTTACTGTAATTTTATTATATTTGACTTTGTAGTTGTAATTCATCAATGCTTCTGCGTAATAAGTTATTTTGTTCAAGCATTAACGTTTTTCGGATAATTTTATTAATATTTATGCTCTTGTACATTCTAAGACATTAAATTCAATATTAGCGGTTAATTTAGTAAAAATAACAACGCAGAGAAAACAGTATTTTGTAATGTATCTTTTATTTTTTTAGATAATATCAGACAATAGTATTAAAACGTTTATATTTAATGTAAAACAATAATACTTTCCGATTAAAAATATTAGGGCTGTTCTTTTTCTAATGAGCTTAGTAAAGCAATACACAATTTTTTGACAAAAGACATTTATTTATCATTTTTTAAAGCATTCCTCTCCACAGTCAGTGTATTTTTTTATACAGCGATAAGCAATCTTTGAATCATTTTCTTAATCATTTAAGTGTTTTATTTCATTTTTAAATGTATCAACCGCTTTTTAGGTCGATATAAATAAAAAGACATGATTAGGTACCATGTCTGGACTATACGGCGAATAATCCATTATTTTAATGTTTTGGGCAGTCAAACATTTAATAGTTAGAGAAGCACTGTGAGACTGAGCACTAACGTGATGGAAAAAACTTGAGATAAAGAAATTATAGTGTACTGTATTGCATTACAATATGATAGTCCTTCAACGCTCCCGCTTAAAGATGTTTATTAATTCCAAGAAACGTGGCGACCATCATTTTGTTTCGGCTTCTTTCTTGAACAGCTCTTCATGAAGTCGATTTTCAAGGACCAAAACTGGCGATTGTTGCTTTTTCTCGAGATCGCAGCAATATACTCACCTGTAATAATGTCTAATTTGGTGTAGATCTGCACCATCTCATACAGTTTTCTTTTGTACTGGAGTCACATTCCACAGAATCAAAGTTTATGTGCCTTCAAATGTTTACGTAGGATGGTGTTAATTGTCTGCACCCCAATCTTTAGGTTTATTTGAATATTGCTTACAATACGAGGGTAGCCGTTTATATTTCGGGAATAACAAACAAAAAGAAATGTTTGTTATATAATAGTTTTATTGCTTTTCAAAATATTCTTCTTGAAAACCAATGCACTGTTGCATTCGTTTAAACCAATTTGAAAAGCATTGTTGCCACTGTAAAGGCGGTATTTCCAAAATATGAGTTTTGAATGCCTCAACTGCCTCTTCCGGCGTAGAAAACCGTTTACCACGACGTTTATTCTTCACGTGTGGGAACAAAAAGAAATGATAGGGTGCTAGATCAGGGCTGTACAACGGATGGCTCATCAATTCAATGTTTTGCCCGGTCAAATATTCAATTGCTTGAACCGACCTGTGAGAGGTCGCATTGTCATAGTGGAGAATGATCTGTCGTTTTCGGTTTGTTTTCCTTATTTCTTCAAAAACTTTTGGCAAACAAATAGTTGTGTATCATTCGGAATCGACCGTTCTACAACTCTCTAAAAGCACGGTTGCAACGTGATCGGTTTTTCCGAAAAAACAGGCGACCATTTGCTTTGATGTGCTTCGCGCGCGAACAACTTTTGTTGGTTTTGGCTCATCTTGGAATACCCAAACAGTCGACTGATGTTTACTATCGGGCTCATACGTATTGATTTAAGATTCATCACCTGTGACGACTTTATAAATGGTTTTTGGAGCACCGTCATTTTGTTTTTTGTGCATTTCTTGGCACCAATCGACGCGAGTCGTTTTTTGAGCGGTTGTCAAATTATGTGGTACTCAACGAGAACATAGCTTCTTAACGGCTAAATGTTCATGCAGGATCTTATGCACGCTGGTGTTACTAATACCTAGAGATGCCTCGATCTCACGGTATGTCACATGACGGTATTGTATTATCAATTCAGATACTGCATTAAAGTTTTCCGACACAACAACATTTGTGGAACGACCTTCACGAACTTCATCGTCCAAAGAACGCCGTCCAAGTTTGAATTCACTATACCAATGATATAATGTAGTTTTCGATGGTGCTTCATCACTATATAAAGAATTCAGCTCGTCGATGCATTCTTATTGAGATAATTCACGCTGAAAGTTATGAAAAATAATTGCACGAAAATGTTCGCAAGTTAATTCCATTTTTTCGCTGACATAAAATTTTCAAGTTGCTGTCACCAATAGAAATAGCGTTTGGATAATAAAACTGTCAAGGTAAATATATTGTCAAAAATGACAAATTTTATGATGCAATCATTAGATCGGAGGCAACACTAACAGTGTTGCCAGTTCCAGAAATATAACCGGCTACCCTCGTAACATGCCGATTCTTATTCGTCATATCTCAAGTAATATCAATATTATCTTCGGCAACAGCGGTTTTTGGATTAGAAACTGCAAGTCGACCATGTTTACTCGCCTACGTACGATAGCTAACGAACATGACTTATCAAGCATCCGATTGGTTTAAGCCTTTGGAAATTATAAATAAAAAATTGCAGCTTGATGCCGCTCTTTGTTTAAGTTATTTGTTCACTATCGAAGGAAAAACGATTACGACCCATAAGTATTAAATGAATTAAAGTCCAGACAAAATAACAAATCAAATAAATGTATTTTAGTAGATAAAATGTTTTATGAGAATCAGATATCTATTACGTTGACCATACGATAATTTCGACAAATTTTAGGTCAAAATATTACGCCAACAAAAGCAAAGCCTATAGTATGGGTGGTCACAGATTGACCTAAGCTTGACTTACATTGTATTACGCTCGTATCTAAAAGTATTGCTGTTGTGCGAGACAATGTGAGCGAATGAACATCAATTCTATACAATTCTCGGGAAATTGAAATTATTCGAAAGCCTTTGTGAGAAAATTCTTGAAATTTGAAGTTGTTTCTGTACAAGATTCAGTTGATACAACAGCTAACTCCACAAGACTAAGCACGCTACGCTACCGGGTATATGATAATAAGATGCAAATAACACATTGTTAATAAGATTTGATTTTTATGAAAAGATCAGAACGAGGAATTAAATGAGTATGTTGATAAACAAACAGTCGGTTCTGGATAAATGTACATCTACAAATTATTCCTCACCTTTACGTCCTGAATGATTGTTGAGCACTATTTGGTATGGAGGAATTATTGCATCATACTTTTTCAGAAATGGAGTAATTTAAATGAAAAGTCATCGGTCAATAAGTTCTAGTAGATGGCACCACCAATCACATATCCACATCATCTTTGGATACTACCAACCTTCAAATGATATATGTCAAAATTTCATGACATTCCGACCAGTGGTTTAAGTGATGCAACTTTTGTAATTTTCAAAATAATGGAAATAACTAAGTTTTGTATGTTGCTTTTTAATGAGAAAAACTCCCGTTCAAGCTCAGCAATGGCTTGAAAAATGTTGTCCGCGTTCTGCCCCGTCGAAAATAACCATTTGTCGGTGGTATGCTGATTTCAAACGCGTTCGTACAGGCACAAATTATATTAAATACTCTTTTCGTTCAAATAAAGCTGTTACTCTAGGAAATATCAAAAGAACTCTCAAAATCGCAATGGACAATCGTAAAGTGAAGTTGCGTGAGATAGCTAACGTCTTGAAGATATCATTTGGCAGTGTTAACACTATTTTGTGATCTGAGATAGTTCTTTCCAAATGGGTGAAGCAAAAGTAACGTATATGTTACAACGAATGAAACATGGATACGCCACTACCTTCCGGAATCAAATCAATGTGTGTAATATTCACCGACTATCTTAAAAAGCGGAAAATGTCAATAGCGAATACTAGAAAGCGTTATTGAAGCGTTTCACGGCAGAAGTTGCAAAGAACGGTAGCATATGAAGAAGAAGAAGAAGGAAGAAAGAAGAAGGCGCTCGTTCACCAATACAATGCACTATGTCACAACTTGTCGATTACGAATTTATCTTCAAATTGCTTCCGCACCCATCATATTCTCCAGATTTGGCTCTCAGCGACTATTAGCTGTTCGCAGATCTCAAAAACGTGCTCCAGTGAAAGAGATTTGGGTCCAATGAAGAAGAAATTGCTAAAACTAACTCCTATTTTGAGGCCAAGGACAAATCCTTCTACACGGCCGGTATAGAAATGAGGCAGACTGTGATATTAATGAATAAAAAAGAATTTTGTCAAAAAATGTTGTTTAGTGGTTAATCCCTGGACTTATTGATCGATATGTTAGTATACCTCCTGTATAAGATGTTATATATTAAACATAAACTTATTAAGACAATATTAATTGCTTTGTCACAACTGAATCAAATTAGTTGAAGTTTGAAATATTTAATATTCGATAATACTACAATACTATGAACGCATAAAACACATGAATTAGTTTCTATTTTTTTTTCAAATCAATTTATTGATTTCCAATAAATGTTTCAGTATATAATCTCTTTCGTAGCGAAAATAAATGAGTTCAATTGAAATTGAAGTTTTTAAGCCTAAATGTATTTATTTTATACTCCCGGTGCAAGTATAATCTCTTCGAATTTATCGCGACGATCCTGCCATCATTGTTTTCATAAAACAAATTGACCAGTTGTGTGTACTGGAAATACAATTCGTTCGTAATAGTGGTTAAAAGTAAATAAGTGCCCTTTGTTTTGTCCAAATTTTGTTTTCTGTTGCATAATAACGAGATAAAGTTGTTTGTGGTTGTTAGTTATTTGCCCCAAAATGGGATTCCTGGTATAAATGCTAGAGTTTATTAAATCTAATAATATATATCGGCTTTGTCAAGCCCGGTATTAGTAATGAAAATGATTTAGATGATTTTGCTTTTACCATACTTCATTTAGTAAATTATGTGTGCTTACAGAAGTTGAATTTAGTCTTATTTTGAAGTATGGCCGTGATTTTGTGAATTATAATAGTACAGAGATTATATTTTGCACTTTTTTAAAAATAAAGCTGATTAATTGTCTATTAAATTACGCAAAATTAATCTTTACATGAACAGGTATATTGAGTTTCTTAACTTGTAAATGCAAACATGTATTCTCAATTGATGGTATTAATATTTTTTTATCTAAAATATTTTTATTAAATTTTTGACTAAATATAGCTAAGCTTAAATAAGCAGAAAAGTATACAGTGTGTTCATGCGAAGAGTTAATGGAGTTCATATGCTGCAAACTGCAAACATCCTATGTAATACGTGGGTTGTCTTTTAAGTTTTGTATATAAAACTGGAATAAAACGGTAGATAGCTTTTAAAGACTTCATTGTTTTTCGAAATATTCTCCACGAAGATTAATGCGCTTTTGCACGCGCCCGAACTAAGTCTGGAAGCAGTTGTTCCACTCGTTTGTTTGTCAAAATTGTGTTTTTGAAGGCATCGACTGCTGTTCTTGATTTTTGACTGTACGGAGGATAGTCCAACAATTCGATGTTCTAAAAATTCAATTGCCTTGCGTGCTGTGTGCGAACTTGCATTGTCTTTTTCGAAGCTACGCGATGACTTGCGGCAAACAAACGATTGTATACCAATCGGCAGTAACACTTCTTTGATCTTGTAGGGGAATTGTTTCTACATGACTTGCATTCGAGACAAATGTCGCGATAATCTATTTGGTTTGTCATACTAATCTTTTACACCTACTATGTACTAACCTTGTTAAAATTTAACTTTTCGTTAATAATAATTTGGACACTGCGAACACTTTCTTTTGACAAAGTAGTCAGTTCGCAAATTTTTGTCTGCCGAATAAGCTCATCAACTGCAGTAGCGGATTATGTAATATGAGGAAAACTTGGCACACATTTACGACACCAAATAAACGACTGCGCCAATAGAATACGGAGCTTCTTGAGGGACATTTTTAACCACTCGCGTTGGCAGCCGACGACAAATAAATTTGGTCAGCCTTTTCACCTTCAGCACATAGGAATTTAATAATAATTCGTAGTATAATAGTAATGGGAACATCGTACGATAACATGCAGAAGACCGTCACTAGTTTTATGAATAAAACACAATCTGCTATCTATAGGCTAGGTTAAATCTATATTCTTCGTACATATTTGTACAAAAAATAAATTATATAACAACGATAATATACTACAGTTCGTTTTCCGCTATTTCTTGCATTAGTTTTCTATTGGAAACTAATAATATATTAGTTATTTTCTACACGAGTAAAAGTAGATAAATTCTGCAGATATGTACTTAGTTAAATTAACGATTACGTAATTAGCCCATAGTGGTAGTACTTGGTACAAAATATGAGAGACATGTATTATGGTTTCGAATCCCAAGTAAATCGAATAATCTCAGCTTGTTCCTTTGACGTTGGTTCCCGTATTGGTCCTCTTGCAATCCCAGATTGTTTCTATGTAAGTTGGTGCTCGTTTTGGTCATATTGCATTATGTAGTGATGAAGGGCAAGTAATATATTCATATATACCGCATTTTTCATAAATATTAACAACGCAGTGCATTTTTAATCAATTAAATACTTACTGTTAATCCAACTGTAATAGTCTTCACTTTCTACTGAAAATCGCATCTTTGTTGTTGAAATATGCATATATATTTTCGCAATTTCCATTGACCGGGATGTTTATTGTTTAAATTATTTAACCATGGTTTTCGAGATAATTGCATTGTGTTACAGATTTTAAAACTTTTTAAGGATTAAAAGTAAATTTTAAATTTACGTACAGAAACATTCAATTTCAGTTTTATAATTGCGAGCCATTTACAATATATTTATATGTATATATACAATTTACAATTCGTCTTATGTATAAAATAATAATTATTTTATTTAAAATTGTATATATTTCTTGGTTAAAATTATTTTCGAAATAATAAGGTAATTTGGAATTATAAACTGCGTAAACGTTTAGTAAAGCTTGGGGGGTTTCTCTGTTTCCCACGGACGCGTCGTTGCATTTGCAATTAGTCTTAAAGTAATTGTTGGCGGCAAAATAAATCTCCTTTTTACGAAACGCGGTTGTGCGGTTCTTTTCACTTCGCGGATTTGTCGTTCAGATAGCAAGAAGGAAAATTAAGATGTCTGCAGCTAATTATTTTTCGCATTATGGCAACCAACATAATGGTCTGCCGAGGATAATTAAATGCTAAAAAGAGATTTGAAGAACCGTGTACAGCTGTAGAATGAAGAGATTTTATTCGTAGGTTGATTCTCTCTGACCAGGACTAATTTTGTAGCTCGAAGGTGTTGCGCTTTTTTTAGCAAAACACAGCAAACAATGAAGTTACGCCCGTGCAGATATTGGTGTCGGGAAATGAAATCTGCTCATGCGCCTTTTACCTATCTCTTTCCTACATATTTTTGATCTCTTTCTTAAACCCGGATGATTTAATTAGATGACAGAGCCCATTTGGCAAATGAATGTTTTAAAAAGGATTAAATTGCCTTCTTTGATATGAGCGCTCTTTTGCGCAATGTACCTGTCGTCGTTCCAAATATTACTTCCTACTTATTATTAGGTAAATTGACTTAACTCTTGGTGGTTTTTATTTGTCATCTTAAATTTCTAAGTCTGTTTTTTATGTATTCATGTTCCGAAGCATCGTTTTGAATTCGTTTCGTACCTCACCCACAATCTTTATTATAAGTGCAGTGCTAAGAACAATGATTAGAAATGTTTACATCAAACTAATTCCAATTGTATTATGTTTAAGCGTTTATTTTTTTTAATTATGAAATATGTCATTTAAAATATTAATGAATGTAAGATAAGCTGGTAGATAATATTTTGGCGAATCTCAAAATGTTGCTAAAATGTAATTATATGCTTTCGATATAAACATCATATGAAAATATAAGGACCCCTGTAAATAAATCACTCAGTAAACGTTTGTACGATTTAATAAAATATTTAGAAAGTATGTATTTTATTCCTATTATTAATAATAATAATTCCAAGTGAATGTAGCACAAACAAAAAAGAAGAATTTACAAAGTAAAAAATAAATAAAAATAGCAAAAACTGAATAAAAATAATTGAAAAATATAAATTGACTTTATTCATAAAAATATCGTACCCCTTGCTGAATCCTTGAACATATGGATAAAAGGAGCTTTTCAAAGGAGTTAACTTGCGGGTAAATGATAACAATAATAATGCAAGCAAAATAGATGTTGATTTGAACGAGCCGATGAGATTCTACATCACTACTTTGGCTTCCTGTTCTTGCTAATATTGTACTATTAGAGTGAGTGCAGTGCAATCTTAGTATAATTCAAGAAAACGATAGAAAAAGTTCTCGTACTCTTTAGGAAATTAATACGGAAAAATTATGTTTCAGAGGCCTCTCAGTTCTTTTATTTAGAGGGAGAATGTAGAGTTCGATGATTTTTATATGATTAATGTCGATCATGAGTTTTAATTGATCCAGTTAAATCATTTTCTGAAATATAAATGTCCCAAAATACGTGGTCCTTTTTCAATTGTATGTAATCGAATTGATAATAATAAATGTATAGTAACTTCATATACACAGTCTGTCACAGAGAAAACAGAACTTTTTTAAAATTAAAACGAAAGCTTACTATTTTGATAAAATTCTTTTATTTTATTCAAAGTAGTCGCCTTCGGCTTCAATACAACGTTTTGCACGTTCAATTAACATGTCGAATGAATTTCTAAGTTCATCTTTAAAGATGCCCTTCAGGATCGCTGTCGACGCTTTTCTAGTGACTTCGACGTCGGCATAACGCTATCCTTTCATCGGTAAATGTAGTTTGGAAAATAGATTCACAGGGGGCGAAATCCGGTGAATACGGTGAATGGTTGATGGTTAAAATGCCATTTGTAGTTAGAAAATCAGTGATAAGCATCGATCAATGACATGGTGGATCACGTAATAAACGCCAGCTACCATTTTCACGATATTGAGGGCGCACACGACGACAAATACGCGTCAAAAAACGCTTCATACTCGTAACATCAAGATAATATACAGCATTGACTGTTTGACTAGTTGGTACAAACTCTTTGTGCACTATACCTTTCGAATCATAAACACAAATCAACATTGTTTTCACTTTTGACTACTCCAAACGAGTTTTTTTTCTGTCTTTCTTTACTTGGACGCTTCCATTCAGAGCTTTGACGCTTGGTCTCTGAATCATATTGAAAACACCACGTCTCATCGCCAGTTACAATAGAATACCTGAAGTTTTCGTTCTTTTTTGAGTCTTCAATTAAATCTGTACAATGTTGAATTCGGAGCAATTTTTGGTTATTAGTTAGATTATGTAGTACAAACCTTGCACAAATCTTTCTCAGTCCCAAATGCTGTGTCAAAATACGATGAATTGAATCTTTGGAAATATTTATTTCCATTCTCACGTATCGAGTTCGATGCTACTTTCATTTATACCCCTCATAGATACTCGTCCGTGATTAACACGCATCACCATAAATGATTTACCGAGTTTAAAACAGATTTTGATATTTTCTCTTTGTTCAGAATTCATTTTTCACCCATGCCAAGTATACACTGTTACTTTATGTCCAATTTATCTGCTTCTAATGATGCCAATGTCATGTGATATTTTGACATAACGTTGGCGAAAGATCTACCATACCGGCGTATTTTTTTAAGTAGATGGCGCCACTAAGAAACACTATTTTAAAAAAGTTCTGTTTTCTCTGCGACAGACTGTGTATTTCGCTAGGGAATTATTAGTAATTCTCGAAGTGATTGTGAAACGCTACAATAGTATAGACCACGTAACATTGGATTAGAAAATTTTAATGTAGCTGGAATTAATGAAAGCCGTTACTACAGCTATTGATTGGCTAAGTGCATTAGATATCGAATTGTGTTTTTCATTTCGTTCCTAAATGAAGTTTTAAGTGAAATAACAGCGTTTGGAAGTTAATGTGTTTTTTTGATGTCGCAATTTTTGCTACCAGCGGAATATACGAGGGAGCGTTTTTATATTCGCGGAATAAGCGAGTTGTAGAGGGGTGAGTAGGCGCATTGGGGGCTTGGCCTGTGCAGCGACTCATGATTAGTATAAATGCGAAGTTTCATTGTTATTAGACAGTTAGTCTTTGAGCTATCGTCAACCAAGTAACATAATCAGGAGTGAAAAGTGAAATATGGAAAAAATCGAATATCGTGCCGTTATAAAGTTCCTTACCAGGCAAGGAAAATCAGTCGCGACCATAATGAATGAGATGTCATTGGTTTACGGCGACTCTTGTCCAGGAAAAACCATGGTGTACAAGTGGCATAGTTTATTTAATCAAGGAAGGGAATCCCTTAAAGACGACCCGAGGCCGGGCAGGAGCATTGAGGTGACCACGCCAGCACTTATCCAAAAAGTTGAACAAATTGTACTCAAAGATGCTCGACTAAAGAAGAAACAACTCGCAGAAATGGTTGGAGTATCCGATACAACAATTTTTAAAATCCTACACGATCATCTCGGCATGTCTAAGGTCAGCGCAAGATGGGTGCCGAGAATGCTCACGCCGCCGGAAAAACAACAGCGCGTAGAGTGTTCGCGTGCATTTTTGGACCTCTGTAATGAAGACAAGGATGGTGTATTGAGTGGAATTGTTACTGGAGACGAAACTTGGGTTCATCATTATGAACCTGAGTCCAAACAAGACTCCATGCAGTGGCATAAAAAGGGCACAGCACCTCCCAAGAAATTTAAAGTGTCACAATCAGCTGGGAAACTCATGGCAGCGGTATTTTGGCACTCGGAAGGAATATTGTTGACTGATTATAAAGATAAAGGTGTTTCTATAACCGGAGAATATTACGCTTCAATATTAGAGCGACTAAAAGAAGCCATTAAAGAAAAAAGACGGGGAAAATTGACAAAAGGTGTTCTGCTTTTGCACGACAACACGCCCGTTCACAAGAGCCGCGTTGCGTTAGCTGCCCTGCATAAGGTGGGTTTCGAAATTGTGAATCACCCACCCTACAGCCCAGACCTGGCCCCGAGTGATTATTACCTGTTTCCGAAAATGAAAAAAGAGCTGCGGGGTAAAAAATTTACTGCCAATGATGAAGTCAAGGAGGCAGTTTCGGCGTATTTTGCAGATAAAGAGAAATCATTTTTTTATGAGGGTATAAATAAATTAATTGAAAGATGTGAAAAATGTATCCGTCTTGCAGGTGAATATATTGAAAAAGAAAAATAATTTGGTTTTTTATTTCCACCCCTTGTCCCCCATTCCGCGAATATAAAAACGCTCCCTCGTATATTTCCTCAATTGACTTCTAGATTTATATTTTGTACTTCATTTATTTAAATTTTAGTGGTATTAACAATTACAATTTTTTTAATCGTATTACGTTCATACACAAAAATATACAAATTCGAGTTTAACTCGGAATATTGTGAAAACTATCTCCTACTGCGAACAATTAAATACACTAGTGTGATGGAATTGCTTTACAGTGTTATTTTGTTGGGTACGGAGTCTGAGAGTAAAGTTAATTCAACTGCCACCTGCGGTTAAGAAAACTACTTCCATTTATTCTTATTCAACGTTACATAGTATTTCGATTATAGTCTATAGTGTGCGCGAGTGAACGACAGGACGTCCTGCCAATATACCATACACATATGTATGTAAGTATATGTTAGTATACGTGTGTGCCATGTTCTATATACATACATATGTTGACTATGTATTGGTTTGTTGGAAGTTAATACATGTTCATTTTAGTTACGTTAAGATTATCGTTAGGAGATTCTCTGTCTCCAGCAAATACTTTATGTAATGGAGAGTAACTGATAAAGCTAATTAACACTACGAAGGGAATTCTAATCGGATCTATGCAGCACTGTCTTTATTAAAATACAGCTTCTACTCCCTTCTGTGGCTTACAATGTTACAGAGCATATCTTAAAGGTTTATGAATTTTTGCAAGGGCTAGTTACTGTATTTCTATTTAAAATTTATTTACAAAAATCGAGAACACACTTTACAGTGCTTATACAGTGTTTATAGCTAAACTTGCATTCATGTATTTTAACTCTATAATTTATTTACATTTATCTTTCTTTTGTAGTAATTGAAATTTCAAAATAGTATTTGTAAAACATATGGAAACTAGTGGGAAAAAATGAATTCAGAATTAATTATACACAACTTTCTGCCGGAATTTCGACATTTACTATAGAAATTGAAGGCAAGATAAATACATTACTATTTATTTGGTTAACTCTAACACGTGTTTACTTCGTTCATACCATTCTTCATCTACTTCTATCTTTAATCTTCAGCGTCGTTTCCTTCATTTTATGCCTCGTCTTTCCACTGCCCCTCTAATCCCCTCCATGTCCTTCTCGATCTTTTTCGTGTTTCTGTGTGGTCTGTTTTTGTATACTTCCCTTACTGATTTATTTCCTTACATTCCCATTATGTGTCCGTATTACTTCGGTCTCCCTTTAATTGTGTATTCTGTAGGTTTTCAACTTTTCTTTCAATCTAGTGTTTCTTATTTTGTTTCTTTTGTTGTTTCTTTCTTGAGGAAACTTCTTCAATATTTTGGATTTTTGTTTCTCTGTTAAGGTCATGTCTCCGAGCGAAATTTTGAGGTTGCTACTCGCTTGACTATTTTTGCTTATTTTTTTTGTGGCCAGCAACTGTATTGAATGGCCCTTCTGCTCCTCCTGTTACTTTGTTTATTTTTTTCATCTAATTTTCCATCTTGTGATAGTAGTGATAGCATATGTTAAAAACTCTGTTTAGCCTGCCTCTTTTTTTTTGTTCACTATTATAACCTCCGATTTCTTATTTTTATATTGATAGTTCTCATGCAGTTGTTATACAGGGTCATTCAAATAGGTTAAAACGATTTCGATGGGCTGTACTTTCTGATTGGGTTCAGTGCGCCCCCCTTCGACTGCACGAATAACATCTTGATATTAGCTTGATGAAGAATGTGTTGCATCACTGAATTTTTAGGTCATTCAAATTTTCCCGGAAAATGTGACACGTAAACTGTATCTTTCACGTATCTTCACAGGAAAAAATCGTGTGCAAGGTATGAGATCAGGAGTCCTTCGTGACCAGAACTGAAATGCCAGCTCTTAATTTCCCTGTGCGGCATTGAAGCAATCTAGCAGTAGTCAAATGTAATTGATAATTCAAATCTAGTGTATAGTGCGAGAAGCGTAGCCAGTTGACATTCTATCCATATTTTCGAATCATATTATATATCTATATTCAGATTTTCGTTCAGTATCCTAATTATTACTACATCATATGTACATACATATATAGCTATATTGATAATTTGTGTAATTTATTTTGACATATTTCTGATAGTAGCATGATTCCCCGGTCGCTAAACTTCTGTTTTTTTGATAAGAAAAGTCGAAAGTCATTAACATTTCCCTTTTTCTGTAAAAGAATAAATTTTAAACGTTTCAATCAAGGCGTCAAACAGTATGCACTCTAAATAAAAATTTATAATAAGGCGATGAGATGCTACGTAATATCCAAAATACTTTTAAATTAATGAGAATATTATCAAGACCGGAAGAACTGGCCAGCGCATGAATTGTCTTTGGTTTGGGGGTTGCAGTATTATCCCACAGTAAAAATTCCATTGAATTCATTCGTTAATCGTTCCAGGTTATTCTTAATAGATAACACGTTGACAATGTGCCTTTTAAAATGATTATTAGCTATTTATAAAATGTCTATTTTCTTAAAAATTAAAAGTATTTTATGCTAAAACGTATAAAACTTCATGACATTAAAAAGCAAGCGTTCGGAATAAAAAACTTATAGACTTATTTTATTTTCATAAAAATACATGGAAATCTACACAGGAAGTTCATCAAATAATTTTGTAATTAGTTTTTCGTACAGATTTCATGATACAAACATAGCAAATACATTTCTTCAACTTTTTTTCTATAATATTCAAGCGTGTTGGTTATTATGAATTTTATTCGTTGAGAAATGTTAGAGTAAACAAAGCTCACACTCCTATTCGCTCATACAATGTCTATCCATACATCTACCCACATTATTATTTTTCTGTTTATGTATATCTTTTGTGATGTGCAATCAAAGGGAAAAACATGGTAGTCAGATTATGCTTACGCATTTATATATAATACAGCGGGCGTCTTCTACCGGTAGTCAGCAACGACGAGAGTATTTTCAGTGTCGGATGTCAAAAGAATATTTAAGTCCGAACACAATATACAACATATTTTTCTACTTTATGTTGAACAACGAAAAATTCTTAAAATAAGGAAAAATCCTTCGACTTCCTTTTCGTGTTCGCCCTCGTACCGTCCGCGTGCCATTTCTGTATTCTTATGGTATTTTATCAATTTGCATTCTAAAGCTTGTTTTCTGTCACAAAAGTATATGCTGTTGAATCGAATATTACAATGACCGTATCATTGAAGATCATGGTATTGTTTTTTAATGACATATGTGTTTAGGTAAATTTTGAGATATATGCTGTTGATCTAGATTTCAAAGCAAACAGAGTATAGAATTATTAGATATTATGCCTATAAAGTAAAATAATATAACTTGCGATATATGTAATTTTAAATAAATATGTTTTTATTCCAAACGATTAGGTGCATTTTGAATTTATAATAGATATTATATTTGATGATTATATTTGCTTTTATAGTGTATATAATAAGCGCATAAACGCAGGCTAATGTTTCTACCAAACGAAAGAATAATAGCGAAAATAGATATATTGTTATAAAGTACATATTCTACGATAATACACTAATATTTAATAAGGCGTCCAGTTTCCATTACTTTTAAGAATAACCTTACAGCAATTTCCATTACTTGCGAACAAATTTTCCGCATAATCCGTAAGTAATGAGCGTCATATTTTCTTTGTATTGCCAGAAAATTGGGAAATTTTATATATACGTTTTCGCGAAGTTTTTGTTTCATAATATGCTTAACCATTTTCGATTATGTTGGCTTCTGGGGATTACAAGGGCCGATCTATTGACCGGTGACATTTGCAGACTTCCGCTTCCTATACAGTTTGCTTCGATGTTTTGTAGGACCCAATATACTCTGTTATCTTTAAACTACGCCTTTACAGATCTTAGAAACTTTTTTTGGTATAATGTTATCATTCGTTACGCTAAAAGGAATCATTCTATTATTAATAACACCCTATCTACTACATATGTTTCATGGATAGACCAATCATCAGGCAGATTCTGTGGGAATCGTTCATTAATAACACAGAATCTGCCTGATGATTGGTCTATCCATGAAACATACGTAGTAGATAGGGTGTTATTAATAATAGAATGATTCCTTTTAACATTCTTTAATTGGCATAAAGCCGAGTACGCAAGTTTCTGTCTATTACACACTGGAAACCTAGTTTACCGATCTTGTGAGATAGAAGCGTTTCTCGCTTTGTCGGTCAATACATTTATGTATTGGTTGAGAGAGGGAGATATGATATTATTCATCATTCGTTACGCATTTAGAATAAGGAGTAAATACTCACAAAGTATCGAAATCCTGCGTGTTAAAGCAACCCTCGACATGAACTTTCACGGAATTTTTGCTGTATGTATAACACGCTCTTTGTTTATTGACTATGCCTTCTTTTAATTTGACCAGGCCCAGAAATAGGGCTTGTCTGTAAATACAATGTTGAATCAATGTCGGCTGGAATTTTCTTGGGTTCAGATCTGTCGATGTTTACTGGACAGTAACGATTTAATAATTGTGCTTCGATAAGGGATATCGTGTTCGCTTTTTCCGCGTCCCGTAAGGTTATCCATATTTCGGGTTTCTTGATAATACTTTATACATCGTTTGACATCTCCCAGCTAGTGCAAGTAGTTATATGCCGCTGCAATTGTCGTCTTAGAACCTTTATGGTGCTCACACAAAATCACTACTTTGAAACACTTCTACCTTCTCTCTTAATCCCATTCTCCTTCCATTAACCTTCCCGGTATACAAATTGTATGTAAGAAGCAATAACATAGAATAAATTACTGCAGGTTCTGTCTTAAACAAACTAATTGCCTTGTCTTGTCCCTGTGTTATAGTGCGTGAGTTCGTTTACAATGCCTTATTCATCATTTGACCAAGTATTCCGACTTATGTACCTAGCTGTGGCTGCAATTGTCATTTTTGGACCTTAACTGTATTCACATAAAATACTGGTACCTGCATCACACATAACGGTTAATTACATTAGAACTGAGTAGACGTATTAGAGAGAAATTGTTTCTCTTACTCTCTCAGTCCCACTCTCCTATTAACTATATAAACTGTGTATAACTAAATCGATAGTAGGTTTTGCCATTAAATATTTTCAAGTAATAAAACTACTGTGTCTTCTATAAAGTTATCATCTCGAGTAGTCTATGATTTTAATATAAATTTGGCGACATTGAAATTTTTATTATAAATGTTCGTTATATTAGAATCATGAGCAGCACTTTTTTTAAGACTCTGTGTACATATGAAATCCACAACAACCAAACTCATTTTAAAGAATATGTCATTTTGTTGCAAAAAGAAATTGCACAACCTGTATTTTTTCCCTAATTCTGAGCACTAAATTCCTTTAATCAAAATGGATCTTTCGATTGCAAAGTTAGTTTAAAAGAAGAACAAAGCATTGATCGCTTGCAATCTTCTTTTGCGACGCTTTATGTTAGGCGACTCTATTTAGGTGATATAAAGAATTTGATAGGAGATGTAAGTCTTATCATGATAATTCCCGTGAAAGTAAGCCAAAACTGCAATTAATTATGACCACCATGTAACGTATGTTGAAATAGAAAAGACTTTGGGGAATTAATCCTGCGTATTGTATAGAATTTTATATGATGAATTTCATACCAGAAAAATATTAGTTATTGGGCATCTCATATGTTGAATGAACATGAAAAGAGTGAATTCGAATTTTTCCTGAAAGTCTAAACTTTCTCAATGTGAAAGAATCTCGAATTATTATTAAAATACTAACAGGTGACGAAATATAAATACCATTTTATGAATTTGGTCGTTCAGTAGTGAACTAATTTGTAATCAAGTTTCCAAGGCGCTGGGGTGCATGATTGGCACCTGAAATAGTTTAAATAGTGTACATTTGTGTCCCCGTATTATGGATTTACTGTTTTTAAAAATTTGTGCCGAAATTAGGTGTTACTAGGCAATAAAATATATTTATTATTATTATTATATTTATACTTGCAAACACTGTATAATTGTTAAAAATACCAGTGGGGACTGGTGTAAGGGTTGCAAAGAAAGTAACTTCAAGTTAATGACAAAACCTTGCCTTAATTTTATAACTCCCGAAGTTTTCCATAACATTAGAAGCCTTCAATATTTTGAATCAAATTCTTTTTTCTAGATAACATAGTTAAAGCATTTATTGTTTTTACGATATAGCAGTAACACTAATCTAACGACTGATCCAAACTGTAACAAATTACTTCTTCTTATAACTGACGGTATTAATTGCGACTGTGATCAATGCTGGAAAGATTTTAAAAGAAATCTACCAACATTCAATTCGCATATAGTACTGTTCTCGAAAAAGTGCGCGGCTTATTTCCTGAGGCCAAAGGTTAGGTGGAGTATGTGATTAGAAGGTGTTTTATATTACAAAGAATATTGTAATGATATAAAAAACTGGAAAACAAGATAGATTGCAACAAAATCTAATACATTTATATATAAAACTCTGCGAAATAAAGGTTAATACTTCAAAATATTTACATCAAAGTTTATAAAGGCTACCATAGAAAATATTGTATAATATTTAATAAACAGGAGGAAACAATAGTCTTTAAGGGGTTTTTCATTCAACATAAGGTTCTAAATACGGATTACAAAAATGTGGATACGCTGCAAATATATAAAAATTTAAATATGCACTTTTAATGTCAGTCGATGATGAAGAGTCTTTTTCAAGGTCGAGGAGTAGCGCTAGATAATAGTCAAGCGTGGTACGATTTTGTCCATTTTACCTTATACCGGTTGTATGATAATCACAGGGCACTGCAGCTGGTCTGCAAACACGCAAAAGGTTTGCCGTTAACCGCTGTGCTACAATACAAGGGGTACAGGAAAGTTCTACAATATAGCTTTGTTTATTTAATTTTTTCAAAGTAATTTCCTCTGCACTCAATACACCTCTCCATCCTCCGAAACCAATCGTTAAATCAGTTCTGCCAAGTTTCACTAGGGAGTAAAGCACACTCGTTGTCCCAAGCCCGCAGAAGGTCCTCATCACTGGAAAACCGCCGCCCTTTTAGCTTCATTTTCACATGCGAGAACAGTCCAAAGTCGTAGGGAGCAAGATCTGGACTGTGGGGAGGGTGCTCGGGAAGTTTCAATCTTGTCGTGGTCAAATATTCGGTGCAGGCTTTGGTGCGGTGAGCTGGATCATTAACGTGATGGAGGAACCAGGTATCCATTCTTGACTTTGGCCGCAGGTTCCTCATAGATGCAATGACTTTGGGCAGGCACTGTTCAGTATACCATTTAGCTGCGATTGTCTTCTGTGTATCCAAAACGACGCGTTCCACAATTCCACTCGATTTAAAAAATACAGCTATCATTTTCTTCTTTACAGATCGGGATTTTCTGACAACTACGGGTGTGTCCTCATCATCAAAGACCCAAACTTTGTTTTGAGCTTTGGTCGGCACATTGTAATAGTATAGCCAAGTCTCGTAACCTGTCACGATGTTGTTCACATACCGAGATTGTCCCTTATTAAGCTTTTTTAGCATCTCCCGGCACCAAGTCACACGTCGTATCATCTGCTCTTCAGTCAGTCGATGCGGCACCCAGAGAGAACAAAGTTTCTTCATTTTTTCGAAGCACTGGTCTATGTTAAAACCACGCACGAAATTATAACGCTAAACTGCCCTTGTCTCATTTCGTGACCACGATGCCATCGCAAGCACTTTACACTCTCACTGCTAATGATTAACTGAGCCCATCGACATGACGCGGCGCCTACTATGCAGGTATAAACATGTCTCAACATGCAGCAACAAGCAGCTCCCTACCATTCATCGATGCGTCATATTGCAAAACTTTCCTAGTACCCTTTGTACTAGCAGCCCGATTTACAATGTAACTCTTAATGCTGTCAACTATAATCGAGTATTTCCGCACGTTTTTCAGTAATCCGAACTGGGCTAAAAATTTATTTGTCTGGACAATTGAAATTTGTTTTATGTCATTTTAGTTGTATACGCTATTTTATGAAAACACTTAACCTGCCTAAGTTGAAATTGCAATGTAATGCTATATAATTAACATAAATCAAATTTTTTTTTGGTTGCTGCTAATTATTTTTGCAAAATTTAGTCAATGGTGTAGTAGTGCAGCTTTTATATACTAACCGCCACTGTAGAATATCCTATCCCTCTGAAACTCATTAACGTTTAAAGACGAATAACTGTTTACTTCTTTTGCAATCTATCACCTAAAGTTCACTGTAACACCGTTTATCATTTATCTTCCTTGGTACTACATTTTCATTCAATAGTCGTGTACATAGATCTACTAGTATCAAAGAAGTCCTATAAAGTTTATAAAATATGTTATTTAGTAGTAGGCTTGTAGCCTATTATAAAGGTAAACATTATTTAACATTAAATAAATGGGATGCAAAAATACCAGTCTTCCGGATTATCATGCTTTGAGATTGTTTCTTTAATTTTCCGCAACAAAAGCCTTAATTTTACACACATTAACTTCCGCGATTAATTACGATTTATACCCATATAACGTTTCCATTGGAGGCGATAAACTTTGAGAAAGGACCAACTTGACAACTTACACAGTAAGATTAAACCAGCTCCAGTGATAATTCTGAACGAATTGTTTTGTTTCAATTAGTGACGGCAACGTGTTCTGTATGTGTGGCAAAATCAACACACGTAAATAGGAATGACGAACAGAGACCTCTGTTAAATGCGAACGAGAGAGAAAACCGATTTATTCGATGCTTCCTTGGTGGTGGTTTGAATTAAAACGAGGGCAGCTATTGGCCTTTTGTGGCCGTCACGTTTAAATACATGTGATTTATTTATTCACGTGCTTCTCGCCACGACTTAATTCCAGTTCATTACATAATAATTCGCTCGGTATGCCTTCAAGTACATGTACATATATGTATATGTACCTACATACATACATATGGCTGTATATATGTATGTACATACATACATACGTGTATTGGATAGGTATCTAAAATATACGCTTCAAATGCATGAATGATATTGGTTATTCAGTTACTGTATATATTACATATACATATTAGTTTCAAATATAGTTAATCAATTTCGGCATATTGTTTTCATTAGTATAATCAAAGTTGAAATATATGCTATAAATAAAAAAAAATTGTTATTAGTATAATATAAAATCAAGATTTAGTAAAATATACAAGATAACAAAAATCAATTTTAAATGTATCATAACACGGCGATGTAGGCATGCGTATCTGTGTACCGGTGTCACTGTATTACATACTTTTTATTCTGAAATATAGTATTAATTACGTTTGTTTTTATTAATGTATTTGTATTTCGTTTACATACGAGGGTAGCCGTTTGTATTTCGGGAATAGCAAACAAAAAAAATTTATTATCGAAAATAGTTTTATTGCTTTTCAAAATATTCTCCTTGAAAATCAATGCACGTTTGCATTCGTTTAAACCAATCCGAAAAGCATTACTGTGTAGGCGGTCTCTCCAAAATATGAGTTATGAATGCCTCAACTGCCTCTTCTGACGTAGAAAACCGCTGAACATGAAATTTATTCTTCACGTGTGGGAGAACAAAAAGAAATCACAGGGTGCTAGATCAGAGTTGTATGGCGGATGGCTCATCAATTCAATGTTTTGCTCCGTCAAATATTCAATTGTTTGAACCGACCTGCGAGAGCTCGCATTGTCATGGTGTGTACCATTCGGAACTGACCGTTCTACAACTCTCTAAACGCACGCTTGCAACGTGACCGGTTTTTTCGAAAAAACAGGCGATCATGTGCTTCGAGTGCGAACAATTTTTGTTAGTTTTGGCTCATCTTGTTGGAATACACACACACTCGACTGCTGTTCACTATCGGGCTCATACGTATAGATCCAAGATTCATCACCTGTGACGACTTTGTAAATGTTCTTTGAAGCACTGCCATTGTATTTTTTGTGCATTTCGTGGCACCAATTGACGCGAGTCCTTTTTGGAGCGGTTGTCAAATTATGTGGTACCCAATGTGAACATAGCTTCTTAACCACTAAACGTTTATGCGGGATTTATGCACGCTGGTGTTACTAATACCTAGAGATGCTTCGATATCACGGTATGTCACATGACGGTCTTGCATTATCAATTCAGATACTCCATTAATGTTTTCCGACACAGCAACATTTGTGGGACGACCTTCACGAAATTCATCATCCAAAGAATGCCGTCGAAGTTTGAATTCACTATACCAACGATATACTGTAGTTTTCGATGATGCTTCATCACAATGTAAAGAATTCAACTCGTCGATGCATTCTTCTTGAGATAATTTACGCCGAAAGTTATGAAAAATAATTGCACGAAAATGTTTGCAAGTTAATTTCATTTTTGCGCTTACATAAAATTTTCAAGTTACTGTCAACAATAGAAATAGCGACCGGATAATAAAACTGTCAAGGTAAATATATTGTTAAAAATGACAAACTTCACGATGCAACAATACTAACAGTGTTGCCAGTTCCCGAAATATACACGGCTACCCTTGTATTGCTGTGTATTGTAAACTGGGTATTTATGTAAATATAAGCATGTACTATGTCCATCAAATGTGTAGATTGTGTGCAACGATTCAAAAAATCAAACGTAATGCACTTATATACGTTAATTTACTATATAAAAGATTTATCTTTCTTTGTAATAACATTACATTCATATATATATATATATATAAATGTACATTATACTATAATATAAAAAAGTTTAATTTGATTTGCATATACCGTTTCATATATCGATCATTTTGTTTCGAATATGAAATGGTGAGATGATTTTATATATCTTGAAAAATACTAGATCGTCCTTATTGTGTGAGACTTATATTCAACGATCTCAATAAAGGATGAAAACATTAACAAAAACATTTCAGTAATAAGTTCGGGTATAATTTCTTGTAATATTGAAATGTACAAAATATACATAGCTTAAATTGACTGTGCAAAATAATTGTTCACAAAAGTGATTGCTTCCTTATTTGAGGAAAACCTCTGTCCTCTCTGTCTCTGTCAAAAAGAAGTCGCTTGGGGCTAGATCTGGTAAGTAAGGTGGATGGTCAAGCAATTCAAACAGTAATTCGTGGATTTTCGACATAGTGTGAGATGGCGAATTGTCTTGGTGACAGAGGATTTTCTTTTTCTGCAAATATGGCCGTTTTTCCACAATTTCTGCCTTCAGCTTGTCAAATGATGATGCGTAGTATACTCCTGTAATAGTTTTTTCTTTTTGAAGATAATCGATTAAGATAATTCCACAACTATCCCAAAAAACAGTCGCCATCACTTTCCCAGCCGAAACAACAGTTATTGCTTTCCCCTTTGCAGTCCACTGTTTTGACTGTATTTTTGTTTCGGGCGTATAATGGTGTCTCCAAGTTTCATCTACAGTAATTAATCGGCCCGAAAACTCGGATTTGTCGAACACGTTTTTCGTCTAACGTTAGCAAACGCGGCACGCAACGCACGGATAGCTTTCTCATGCCTAAATCTTGATGCAACATGTGACAAACACGTTCTTTGGACATACTCATAGCCTCTACTATCTTTCTCATTTTAATTCGACGATCGTCTAGCACCAATTGGTGAACTTTAGCGATCTTATCGTCAATAGTTGCAGTTTTTGGACGTCCCGAACGCTCATCGTCTCCCAAGCCTTTACGGCGGCGTTTAAATACAGCTGCTCAAAATTTCATTGTGGTAAATGATGGCGCAGAGTCCCCGTACACAAAGTCCAACTCATCTTTGATTTGAAACAAATATTTAATGACAGCTCGATACTCGACACTCACATCGACTTTAGATAAATCGGTTGATTAGTTTGTTTTTGACAGCTGATCGAAAAGGAAGCAACACGTCGTTTTGTTAAAATGGGAAAAGCAGAGTATCGTACGATGATTAAATATGTACTTCGTAATTAAGGGTATGAAAGCTACCGAAATAAAAGATGAGTTACGGGAAACATTAGGTGAATCTGCTCCATCATCCGCCACAATAAGTACATAGATGGGTAAATGAATTTAAACGTGGTAGAACAAGCTGTGTTGATGAAGCGCGCTCTGGAGCACCCAAAATCGTGACTTCTTAAAAATCCATAATATTATTACGCAAGATCGACAACTCAAAGTGAGAGAGATAGCAGACATGGTAAACGTTTCAACAGAATGCGTACACCACATTTTAACGAAAGAATTGGGCTTTTCCAAGCTTTCGGCAAGATGGGTGCCACGATTGCTTACAACTGATCAAAAGTTCACTCGTTTGCGCATTTCCAATGAGTGTTTGGACCTTTATAAGCGGAAGCCAGTTGATTTTTGTAAGCGAT
The DNA here is from genome assembly GCA_031893035.1 of Dermolepida albohirtum. Taxonomy (NCBI): domain Eukaryota; kingdom Metazoa; phylum Arthropoda; class Insecta; order Coleoptera; family Scarabaeidae; genus Dermolepida; species Dermolepida albohirtum. The sequence continues at coordinate 269,642 of JAVIWB010003491.1, read as the reverse complement.
TTGTTACTTGCAATGAAACTTGGATACACTGCAGTACACCCGAAACTAAACAACAGTCGAAACAATGGTTAGAACGTAGTTCTCCACCTCCAAAGAAAGCGAAAACCACTTTACCGGCAAACAAGGTGATGGCATCAATTTTTTGGGATTCAAAGGGCATTTTGCTAATTGATTACCTTCAGAAAGGTGCCACAAAAAACGGACAAGGTACCGCTTAAGGTTGCTTTTATAAATAGAGAAGTTTGTGATATTTCTAATGCAATGTGGTAATTTATTGTATAATTTATATCCCATAAAATATGTTCCTTTTTGGAATATAGATTTTGCGTGTGAGGCAGGTAATAAATAATTATCAGTTCGTGTATCGTATTTATGGTTTACATTGCCACTCGAAAAAGCGTTTCTGTTACTATAAACGAAGCATAGGAGATCTAATATATAAATATCATAAATACTTAATATCGAATTACTTCGAAAATCTTCTCTGCAAGAATCCCTATAGCCTAACCCAAAGATAATTCTCAGGGCCCGTTTTTGTACAAGGAACACCCTGCCCACCTCCGGCGACACTCCCCAGTGTATCACACCATATCTCATGCAAGAAACAAAATTAGCATGATAGAAAATTAGCAGGGTACTCAAATTACAGTATCTGCGGAGCTGCTTAAGGATAAAACACACCTTAGACAGAGTTCTGCATACTTCATCTATATGTGCAGACCATTTAAGGTTTTCATTAATTAGCAAACCAAGGATTCTTGAAGAAGAATCACAGTCATTGTTAATTTGTACATGGACAATATGCTTAATCCTATTGTGAAAGTATACCAATTTTGTTTTTTGCCTATTTATAATTAACTTGTTGGACACCATCCAATCGTTAATTTTATTAAATCTTTCATTGGTCACTTCACAAATATCACCAACATTTGAAGAACTGACAACTACACTAATATCGTCCGCATAAAGAACGACTCGTTCTACATTTCGGAGAATGTTCGGAAGGTCATTTACGTAGACTAAAAATAGTGTGGGTCCCAAGATAGATCCCTAGGGTACACCTCTGTTAATATCAGTGTAGCTGGACTGACAGTTACCGATCCTGACACTCTGCTTACGGTTAGTAAGATAAGATTCAAACCATTTGTTAGCGATGCCCCTACCACCATACTGAGACAGTTTGTGAAGTAAAATATTATGATGGACCAGGTCATAGGTATTAAATCATTTTTGCCAATTTTTATATTTATGTTGTGTACTTTTATTTGCTTTTTTTACAGTCAGATTTATCCCGCTTTTTAATAATTCTAGTACTAACCTGTTTCGGACATAATTACGCTATACACAAAAACGGTGACGCTGCAGTATAATGAATATTATATATCACAGTTTCTCACAGTGGTGGAGTGATGTACTAAGACCATATTATATATTGGGTAAATGAATTGAGATTGAACTACATACATACATACGATATTCTACACGCGACACTGGTTTGTTAACATGATTTAGTAGTCCTACTTTTATACACTATTCCATGATATATTCGCAATAATTTGTAATATTTGTTGTCATTTATCAGGGAATTTGATGATGCTTTTGACGTATATATTTGGCAATTTTTACACGGTGATACCATCACATATGGTAATATTTTGCTTCCGTAAAGTTCAAATTTTTGGGCTTGTTGTGGAGATCGTTTGATAGGTTTAAAGAGCCAGTCATTTCTATATCGCGGAAGAAGGCTTGTCACTATGAATACACGAGCCGTTTTCTTCTATCTAACAATATGCTGAACTAAAACACCCAGAATGCTGATTTACACTATCCTTCTAAAAAATAGCATACGGTGTACGTTGATGAGTTTAACTTCTGCATTAATTTCTGAATACTTATGGTGTGAACTACGTTCGATCAATGATTTTTCTCATGCATAAACTCATAAAATATGCATTTTAGATCGTACCATACCAAAATGATGAAATTTATTATTTAATTCAAGCATTACCACTGTTGTAATACGACTGATGGATACATATTTACTCTTAACAGATATGTAGCCGTTAATTTAGAAGGAATAGTAGGACAATAAAAGCATCATGACAATTTTTTTCTAAAAATTGAAATTATTTAATATGTTAGCAAATAGTGTCATTTAGTTTTCATAGAGGGTATTATATCCATATATTTTTCAAAATATTTTAAAAATCCCATTCATAAAAATTTATTGCTAGCACGTATCACACCGCCAAAATGTCTGTTGAACATTTATGGAATTAATTGGAAATATAAATGCACACATGCGGCGTTCCAAAAAAAGGCTGAAGAAAGAAAGGTATAAAATCTAGTCAAACGGAATCGTTAATACATCTTTATTATAACAATAAAGATATTGTGTGTAACAAGGTATATATACAATAGCATTCATAATAAATAAAACATTCTCATATTATTTGAAATAAAAGAAAATAATTTTCTACTGACCGTTTGAACATACAGAAAGTCGATTAAGGAAATAACTACTATTTAATTATCTCCCTTTAGAAGCGAAGCCTACTGAGTCTTTGTTTTGTGCAAGAGTAGCTTAAAAGGGCGGCAGTCGAACATCGATGACACATGACAATAATATACACAGAAAAGAACGACCGTTGAATGAACTAATGTGATTTTCTGAAAGCCGCCTTCCAGTATAAAGCGGCTTACAAATCCCGAAAATATCCAGTCGAAATGGTGGAAGTAAAAGTAGTATGGGAGTAAGGAGAGGAGGTCGGTTTTCTTTATGTTACGAATTCTTTTGCCGTCGATCTTTTCTTTGCTTTTTTTTAAAGTTTAAGAGGTATATGTTTATAAATGTTCTTGATCCTACCGATCCTTTGATATCTTTCCTAGTTAACATGACAACCTTTACACTACATGTGGGATCTTTGTTCAGAGACACATTTATTAATTTTTTCTTTAGTATTTGTTTTCGTATTATTTTGTGAAAGTAACAACAATTCTATTAATAGTAACACTTCAAGAAATTTATTTATATATCTTTTCAAAAATAGGATACGAAAATCATTTCAATATTACAGCACATGTATAAAAATATTCTTTTGTAGGCATAAAATCTTCAGACAATTTTACGATAAAGGTGGTTTAACTTTTATATTGCTGAACAAGAACTATGCCAGAAATTTGTTACATTTTCGTAAATACTTCAATATACATATATTATGAGGGTGGTCCCAGGAGTAACCGACCCAACAAAGAAAACACAGAAATTTTGGAAAGAAATATATTTATTTTTCAACATAATCACCGTTCAGCTCTATACACTTTTCCCAGCGATGTTCAATAAGTTCGATACCCTTCTTATAATAAGAACTGTCTTGCTCCTCAAAATAGCCATTAACTGCCAACATCACTTCTTCATCGTTGGAAAATCTTTGACCATTGAGCCATTTTTTCAAGTTTGGAAGCAGAAAATAATCCGAAGGTGCTAAATCTGACGAATAGGGTGCATGAGGTAGCAATTCAAACTTTAATTCATTAATTTTGGCCATTGCAATAACGGATTTTTGAACTGGTCCATTGTCTTGATGAAACAACACTTTCTTCTTAGCCAAAATGCGGCCGTTTTTGCTTGATTCTTTCGCTCAAACGTTGCAGTAAGTTCGCATAATACTCGCCATTGTTAGTTTTCCTTTTTCAAGATAGTCAATGAAAATTATTCCACGCGCATCCCAAAAAACCGATGCCATGACCTTGGCTGCAGATGAAACGGTCTTCGCCTTCTTTGGAGCCGGTTCTCCCTTTTGAGTCCATTATTTTGACTGTTCTTTTGTCTCGGGCGTGAAGTGATGCACCCATGTTTTATCCATGGTTATGAAACGCAAAAATTCTGCTTTGTTGCTGTGAAACTTTCGCTTCGTAATCTTCACGACAGTGTTTTTACTCGAGTGCGAGCAAACGCGGCACCCATCTTGCACACAGCTTTCTCTTGTCCAAATTTTCAGATAATATGCGACGTACCGCACTTTTAGTAATGCCTACTATGTCTGCTAACTTGCGCACTTTCAGTTGACCATCATCCAGTACCGCTTTGTTGATTTTCTTCACCATGTCTGGAGTCGTCACCACATTTGGTCGACCACTGCGATGGTCGTCTTGGCAGCTCATACGGCCTTGTTTAAACTCTGCTACCCAATATTTCACTGTTGTAAACGAAGGAGCAGACTCACCCAGAGTAGAATCCAGTTCAGTTTTTATATCAGTTGGGCTGAGGCCTTTCAAATAAAAGTATTGCATCACGTAACGATGACCAATTTTCTCCATTTTTACAAATTCACTGAAAACGTTCACTATTGATGGCTGCCAGAGAAATACTAAACAACGTGGCGTCTTCAAAATTGAAACATGTGCTTTATAGATTGTGTACTTTCTAATACAGTGATATTTTTCACCAACTACTGGCATCTATAGGTCAAGCCGTGTACTTATTTATATAATAGATTTAATTTCATTTCATTTACTATTTTGGTTATTGTCATAATACGTCATATGCAAATTGTAATAGATTTTTAACAGCAACGGTAACTTTCTTTACCAATTTTAAATTTGTTTAATACTTTTTTCTTTCCAATTTTCTTGTACAAATATATATTTTATTACATAGATTTTCTTTTATACTGGGTTATTCTTGTAATGCGTAATAACCAATATCTCAGTAAGAATTGAAAATAGCTACATAGTTCTTTCATGTTTCCTTAATGTTAATTTTCGAACAAAATATCACAATTTTTTTTGTTCGCAGATTAATTGTTAGTATACACAACTTTCTTTTTGTACACAACATATTTATTGAATGTTATTATATTATTTTCAGAAAATGCTCACTGTACTCTAGATATAGTCTTCTAGCGTATAAAAATAGCGTATAAAAATCATTTTGACGTATCACGTCTTAATATGTGATATATGTAAATTTGAATATAAATATAATACATTTTTTAATGAAATTTTTAATTTGCTTAAAATACCCACCTCTTTCACGCAGATATTTGGACTTACGGAATGTTTCTTCATGATGTTCTTATCTTAAATTTTAGTTCTAGATTTTGTGATTGCTCTTAAATAAGTTCTTAAGTAAATAGCATTCTTTAGAATTTCCTCTACTCAAATGGTGTTAAATCCAAAGCCCTAGCCAGTCATTGAATTGATCTATGTATACCAATCCATATATCAGAAAAAGTATTATGCTTTAATTTTACGTACTCTATTATTATTCTTACATTATAAGGCGATGCTTGAATGTAATATGGAATATCCTTTAGAAGTAATTTTCTGCATTTAAGTTTTTGTCATAAAAGGATGGCCTTTTTAAATGAGATGTAAGAGGACCATGTTATATATTTGTTGTATAATTGTAATATCTAATTCTTTTGGAAGATACGTTCAACGAATGAAGATGAAAGCAGCCTTATTACTTGCAATTGCTCGTATGGAGGTATATGGATGCGCTTGCAAGGCGACAGATATTTTTAGATATACTTTTGCTTGTGTGAAAATGTCTGATTTTGTGCCAAATAATCGTCATTTGCGGGAAGTGTTGCTTTCTTCTTTCATTTGAAGAAACCAGCGGTTGAAGCGCATCGAGAACTCCAAAAGTTAACGGAGATGCTGCTCTAAGTGAAACAACGTGCCGTGATTGGTTCCGTCGCTTCAAAGACGGTGATTTCGATGTTGACGACCGTTCGCGTGAAGGAAGACCAAAAACCTTCGAAGACGCTGAATTGTAGCCATTGCTCGTTGAAGATCCGTGCCAAACGTAAAAAGAGCTTGCTTCAGCATTAGGAGTTACCTGTCAAGCCATTTCCCAGCGATTGCATTCGTTGGGAATGATTCGAAAACAAGGAACTTAGGTTCCTTATGATTTGAAGCCAAGAGACGTTGAGCGTCTTTTTTTCACCTGTGAACAACTGCTCCAGCGGCAAAAAAGGAAAGGTTTTCTTCATCGCATCGTTACAGGTGATGAAAAACGGATTCATTACAGCAACCTAAAGAGAACAAAATCATGGGGAATGCCCTTTCATGCTTCTACGACGTCGGTTGGGCCGAATATTCACGCTGCGAAGGTTTTGCTGTGTATTTGGTGGGACCAGGGCGGTGTTATTTATTATGAGCTGTTGAAACCGAACGAAACCATCACTGGGGAATGGTGTCGAACTCAATTGATGCGATTGATCCGAGCACTGCGCGAAAAGCGGCCACAATACGCACAGAGGCACGAAAAAGTGATTCTACAGCACGACAACGCTCGGCCTCACTTTGCCAAACCCGTTAAAACCTACTTAGAAACGCTCAAATGGGAGGTTCTACCCCACCCGCCATATTCCCCAGATATTGCGCCGTTCGATGGCACATGGTCTGGCTAATCAGCAGTTCCGCTCATATGAAGACATCTCAAAATAGCTTGATTCGTTGATAGCCTCAAAAGACGAATACTTCTATCGTGACGGTATTCGAGCTCTGCCAGAAAGATGCAAAAAAGTTGTCGCTAACGATGGGCAATATTTTGAATGATTCATTTGTAAACATTTTTTCACAATAAAGTTGCATTTTCATCAAAAAAACAGCGAGAACTTAGTTGCGCACCTAATAACTTCTTCTAGACTTATTACGCTGCTCTAACTAAGGAGGAGCATACAATGCTGTGGTATATCATACATTGGCAGTGGCATAGCTTTCTTGTTGGACGTGTCGAAGGTTTTTGAAAGGGTGGTTTTGGTTGACCTAACAGTTTCAAATTATCATTTTGTTGGCAAAAAAATCTTTTCTACTTAAAAATTACTTTTTATTAGTATAGTATGTGTAGTTTTATTTCATGACATTTCTCAATCTCCTCTGCAACTGCATAATTTTGCGGTTCGTTTTGAGGTTTCTGGCTAAAGAATTGATCCAGGTGATTTTGCAGTCTTCCAAGGAAATACAGTTTTTATCATAATATATTTTTAAGAGATTTTTAATAAACGGTTATAGATATGTGGTAGCAACTCTGCGAAAGTACACAGCATATCTCAGGCAAGTTATGTATAAGTTTGTGTCGGATGGCTAATGAAATGTGTGGTCTAGTACTGTCGTGATGAAACACAATGGTTTTTCTTCTGGCTAATTCATACTACTTTTAGTAAATTGCTTGCTTTAATTCACTTGACCGTTAACAATATTTCTCCCAATAAATGGTCTGACAAAACTAAATGAATCCCTTCTAACCTCATAAAATGCATGGGATATTGTTTATTGTTTACTGGTAGCTGTCATTTACACTTATATAGTATTTACAATAAAACATTTAACTGCATAATAATTTGTGTCATATCTGTTTTTGTTTAATCTAAGAGAAATAATCACAGGCGTGGTCGACTAATTACGAACATTTGAATTAAATGTATAATCTTCAGAATATTCTTTAATAAAAGATACATAATCAAAAATACATGTATATGAAGTAGTCAGATTTGAAGGATTTTCTGCAGTCATCTCTATAATTAATGCTGTTCAGTAGTCGTATACACCTACGCTGTATTGTAAAGACCTTTTCGATGTGAGTGACCCCAATTTACTATGGAATATGTGATAATTGAATGAAATTGTATAAAATATACATATAATTTTCAGATAAAGTGATGATAATTTTATACTTAGTGGTCTAAGTAAATATATTACTGATAATTTTCCACATAAGGCGTCTACATTGTCAGCATTTCTACTGACATCTTGTAAATAAGTATTAGAATTCTTCGCTGTGGTACCATCAGCAAATAGAATGAAATTTGTATTTGTGTCATCAATTTACTAGATTTACTAGATAGATCATTTATATGAATTAAAAATAAGCATGGGCCAAGGATAGACCCTTGTGGAAATTGCGAAGGATTATTATATTTGACAAGTTGTCGATTAACGAGGAATGGTGTAAGTAATAAATTATATGATCAACATAATCGAACGCCTTCTTAAATTAAAAAAATGTAGCTTTAAAAGTTATATTAACATCATGGATACTACCTTCTTGAAAATCTTGTATATAAGCTTCTTCGGATGTAAATTGTTTTTTGCGCTTGTTGAAGGTCTATCGCTGCGCTTAAACCATAATCTCTAGCGTTTAACGTCAATATACATAATGCATTTTTCATCACTTGTTACCGTCGACTGAAAAAATAGATCTATTTAAGTTTTCTCCTTCAACTCATGCGGCATCCATCCAATGATCTTGAAAACCATTCCACTTTCTCGTTATTGACTTGTTGATTCTAAGGATTTTTCGATCGAAGTTGTTGTTGATCATTTTTAATTAGCGTTAATATTTCGTCTTCAGTCTTAGCGTCTCGTTCAGAAGGTGGTGCATCGCTTAAATATTTACACAAAACTGTCTGAACAAAAGGTGCTTTTACTATACACAGAATTTATCTTCTTTTGCGCCTGTGGTTCCGTTTGTCCAAGAAAAACTAACGCGTGTTCGCAGTTACAAACGAAAATTTTGAAATCCTTGGGAATGAGGAAAACATTCTAATTTCTTTGATGGTGTAGCAAAAACAAATCAAACAATAGTTGAAGAGAGTAAAGACTATGCAATTCAGCAATGCATTTTCTAGCTACTCCAATTTTTTTACATCACAACAACTCCTAGGAAATGAACTACTTAATCATAACGAACCAGGGACACGAGTAGTTAGCAATATAAAGAAAAGATATTAGGTACAATGTCAGTTAATAAACAAAGTGTAAACAAATCGATAAAGAATTAAACAAACAAATTAAACGTAAATACAAAACATAAGTAAAAATAGATTGGACTCACTCGAGGAATAAAAATAAGAAATCGATATTTGATAATACATGTAAATTATGTCGGGTAAAATAGAGATTAATTACAATTCATCAAATACTAATGGAAGTTTTGCAGATAGAAGGGTATACTAATATCAGCGTTACAATCAAAGGAGATTAAAAAAGGCTATGTTCAAAACGTATGTGATACAGGAACAAATATTATAAGAATGTGGATCGAGGGCAAAGTTAATTAAGGGATAACAAAATAACAAAAAAAAGCTCAAGCTTAAAATTATCATAATTAATGACTAGCGAACTGAATAAGATAAATGAAAACTATGTTATGGGCATATAGCAAACCTTTGCCATTTTCTGTCCTAGAAATTTATTGATATTCAAGATGTTTTTCAGGCCATGTACAGCCAAGTAAGGAAGTTAATTTGTACGCCATCACGAGCAGAAGAAATTTCCGGTAATTGTCAATAAATGAGAATTTATTCTATATTTTGTTGCAATTGCGAGCTTATTTCCGTTACGTTGTTTTTTCTTTCTAAATCTATGTTCTTGTACATATCTGGAGTTCAAAATATTTTCGATTAATAAAGCAAAAGGGGTCTTCATAAAATATATTGATTTATGTAATTCAGCCTCCTCAGGTTTCTTTTGCAAAGTATTTTTGATATCTATTAATACTAGAAGGGCTTGTGTGCGTCCTTATTATGGCATTAATTTTATTATTCTATTAATAAATCTTGATATATATGGAGGTTTTTGAAACGAAATATGTTTACTTTCCCTCGTGTTTGTACGTATTGGAGTACAACGAAGATTAGTGGCCATTAAGTGATGAAGTGTTTACAAAAGAAGCACATAATAGGGAAAAATGTGCAGCTGCTATTATATTACACTGAAAGGTGATATCTGCTAATATAATTCGTTCTCGGAAATAGCACACTGTTATTTGTCACTGACTAATTCAATATCTTTACTAAAAATGTATTTATGTCCTCCATTTTAATAAATAAATGTAATAACATGCATTCAAATAACAGTTATTAGAATAATGGATGTATTTTTTTAGAAAAATAATGAGAACATAGATTTTAATGAAATACCTTTATATATTTATGTGAATTTTCATTCTTTGGTGGTGGTTGGAACAAAACAAATTAAATAAATACAATTACATCATTCTGGGAATTGAAATATTATGAGTGAATTAATAAATTCTTTACGCCGGTTAACCTGTCAGAGGTTTGGAAATTAATCTCGCTTTGCTGCTTTGACGTTTAGTTATTTGTTTAAAGTTGATAATTTCATATATTTACACGTGAAAAGTTCTAATGTGAGTAAGGTTATCAATCGTCATAAAGTTTTTATTATTTACGCGAAATATTTTCAAACAATCTTAATTAATTCATATGCTGTCGGTGGATATTTCAAAAAATCAAATTCTGCTGGTAACGAGTCGTAAAAATTTTGTAATTTTAGTACTTAATATAAAACGTCATTGTCTCTTGAAATATCTGCGGTATTGAAAATTTTAAGAAAGTCACTTAAACGAAATATCATTAGTACTACAAAAGGCACTTTATAAAAAAATTTTGCAATATAGTGCACCGACTGTTGCACGTTATGACAAGTTTAATGTGAATTAAGACGTGATCTAAGTTATTTGTTATTTGCTTCAGTATTGTGTATAGTGATTTATCTTGGTCAAGAACGGAGTACTGACTAATTTTACTTCCCACCTTTACCTATGGATTAAATATTTATTAGTCTTTGGAAAAAATCCTAATTCGTGCGACCATGTTCAGGTAGTTTAAAGAAAATTTGGGCTTCGACGAGCTCTGAGGCCAGGGCACTCCGTATCACCTATTTCTGAGAACATTGATGGTGTTTGGAAGGTATTTGAAGTATGTAAGTTATCGCTATATAGAAGAATGTCTAGGAATTCAAGAACTGACAATTCGTACCATTTAGCATGAACATCTTCAAGTAGTAAAGTTTGTTTCCTTTGGGCAGCCCATACTTTAACCGACAAACACATCGTATGACGCATTTCATAGTATCGTGAGATGCTTGAGAAGTATAAAAATGGAATATCTCATGTTATGTTAACATTTTGACAGCTGATGATACCTGACTACGACTATGACGTACCTACAAAAGTATATAATGAAATCTGAGTCTTTGAACACTCGTGTTTATCTATAAATAGCGATCTTCTTTCTGTGAGAGGAGTTATGAAGCGCGTGTTGTTGAAAGCATAAAAGACAGTCATCGCAAAATGGTAAACCGAGAAGTACCTAGAGTTGTTGAAGCACCTAAAAATAATCAATTCTCGTTGAGAGAAAGCACTTGGCACCATGACAGTGCTTCCGCCCATCGCTCCAACGTGTGTACCGAATATTTAGCATGATACTGAGATCTTTTGTGCCATCAAAACTTAATTGTACTCTACTTTGTGCAATTTCTTTTTGTCGAGAATAGACTGAAAGTGAAAAACTTTCCCAACGATGAAAATCTTAAAACGCGGGATGACGAGTGCACCAAACTTTAAGAAGAAGAAGAGTTGGTTTGTTGACTGCTTTCGAGAAATTTATAAGCGTCGAGTGACGTGGAAATTATATTTGAAGATTGTGAAAATTTAAGATAGTTTACAAAACGTTTATAGTTTCCGTCGTTTTCAAGAAATGACAATGCCATAGAGTTGTAACATAATTTTTTACATTGTAAGGAAAAAAAAACAAAAAATATAAAAAAAGACATTTTGATGTGGTACTTATTTTCAAAACTTAATATGATGGCAAAGACAAGGGGAAAATTAATATATAAGGTGGGAAAAGTGGCTGGTATATAGGATGTTATGTACGCCCTTCTTTAATAAAACAGCATTATAGTATATAAACACTACTTCTAAACTAATCTAAGACATATTATGTTGCGTTAAAAAGTTAGTAGTCGTAGAGTTCAGTTAAAAATGTTTAGGACTGAATGTTATCTTCGATTTCTTTCTTTAATAAAATATAAAATATAGTACATAATCACTAAGGTTGATATATAACCCCTTTCCACATTAACTTTTGTAATTCTGTATACGCATTTCGACAACCAAGTTGTCATCATCAGCAGATTAACAGCAAAGTGTCGCACCTGGTCAACCACGGCGAAAAATACCTGTACGAAACATTCCGTACGCGGTACACACCGTTGAGAAACTAGACGTACACTAAAAATGGAGGTGGTCGGTATCTCTTCTCCCGGTACTCTTTAATTTTGAGGAAGAATAATGCTGCTTCATTTCTTAGGCGAAGAGGGGTTAGTAGAAAAGTCATGAAATACTTCATACACACCAAATATAATCTCGCTCTAGTGGTCATGACAAGTTGAAGAGTCTTATGATCCTCTCAGTAGTACGAAAAGACTCGCAGTGTAGAGGATAGTAAACAATATGACTGACTTCGGTTACAAGGACGAGATAATTACGGGCAAGTATAATGATTTAATAGTCAAATTGGAAAAATCAAATCAACGGAAAATGAAATGGGTTATTAAGAATTCAGTAGAGGTGAGGCAAAGGAAATGCATCTACGAATACATATACAGATAAGGCAGTCATATAAAGAGTAAATTAACTTACCAATTTAGGTAGCATAATACTCAGTCAAGGAGAAACTGAGTGAGATAAAAAATAAACAAAGCACGAAAAGCAATTGACATTTCATCAAGTGCAGAATATCTACTTTGTAGTTGCGAGATCTGAAAAACAAGCCAGTACGTCAAACAATTATAGATTTTCTTAATTGGTGGCTTGGGTAAGACAATGTGTATCTATTGGTACAATGTCGCTTCAAGTGGGAGAGAATCAGTTAAAGGAATGTTATCTATGAAATAATGCAAAGGTCATGGTCTTTATAATAATATTGACTGGAATTCTCAGGCTTACTGCAGCATCGGAGGATCGAAACGTATTTGTAGGATAGTAATGAGAAAAACTATATGTCATACAATGAAATAATTAAAATGGTTCGCTCACCTAATTAGGATGAACGATGATCAAAGAAAGATGGTGATATGGAAAATGAAGACAGGCAGGAGAATAAGTGGTAAATCAAGAAGAAAATGTAGTATGGAAATAGAAGTTTCACTGAAGAAAGTTGGTCCAAATAGAAGTGGTGTAAAAGGTGAAGCTAAAGCAGAAATAAAGAGAGAAGACTTATCAGTAAGCATGGAAACGAAGATAAGACCTTAAAAAGTGAATACGATAGCTGAAAATTGAAATTAAAACTTTTTCTAGTAGTTGATATTGTTGTCATTTCAATCATGTTAGTTATAGATACATATTGCAGTGATACGCTCTGTTAGTTTGTACTTACATACCTCGTGTTTATTGAGGAAGTATAAAATCGAGGTCTTATTGTGAATTCTTTCATAAACTTCTAAGTTGTTATAATTACAATTTATAAATTATGAATCACTGATTAATATGATTAAGTAAATACATTTGTGAAGAGAAATTAGTAATATTTAATGCAATCAAACATTTCGATTAAATATCGAGAATTGAATATATATGCGAAGAAAATTATATAATCTTCAATATAGTTAGTTAAAACATTTTTAAATAAACAACGAAACAATATGGTTGCATTTTTATTTATACAATGTGAAATGAATTTACATTTAATAAATTTAAAAATTTTTAGACTGTCCAAAAACGAAATCCTTAATTTTTGCAATTTACTAAATCTAAACTTCGATTTTGATTATAGATGTTCAAAAAATTTTTCTTTGAAAGCAACTTAAATCAAATAAACCAATAGCTGTCATCGACCTACCCATATTAATTATGATTCCATCTATTTTATAAAAAAATATCAAATTAATTCTGAAATTACAATTATAATTCAGAATAAAATAAGCTTTGATTATTATTTGTGTTTTAAGTAAAAATAACAATTAACATTGAATAAATCAGTTATTTAATGTACACATCGCTATCGCGCACGTTCACAACTTCATGCTTAAATAAAATTCTATTTGAACGTAGTAGAAATACAAACCTAGGATACAACAACTCAATGGTTGTCATCCATCTATTTAGCTTGCTATCCCGATTCATATATCTGTAATTAAAATTTGTTGAATTAGTACAAGAAAATTCACATTTAATTATTTAAAATTTAAAAATTCATACTAAAATCAACTTGAAACAGGAGTATACTCTTCTGGTTAACCATGTCTCTGTCTTATGTACCCAGTACTACATCTTCTGGAGCTTACTACGCATAAATTAGACATTTTGGCTAGCAACCTTGCATGAAACTGGTATTTTAGCAGCGCTCTTGGTCTAATAAATTGGTTTTCCTTTTGAGACTTTAGTATATTACGTTATATTTGTACCTTTTAATATATTTAAATAGAATTTTTTATCCTTTTTATTATTATCTGTCGGACAGATTTCTTTCCTTTTGTATTGTACTTCTAATGGAATGTCTTTAACGATTCCTATATTCTAGCTAAGTTTTATATCGATCCTTTAACCTACCTTATTGAACATTCCAACAAATTAGCTATTGTATTGAATGTGTTAATTTCCAATTATTGTAAAATATTAATTTCTCTTTTAAGGTTTATGTAACTGTAAAGCAACGTCTTTTATTAGTAGGCAATCCTAAACTTATATTCTTTAGTATTACATTTTTAGGTGCACAATTGTTCAAATTAAAAGTTCTTTGAAATAAATTAACCATCTCTATATATTATACACAAATAGATGTAAAATATTTATAAAAAATTTGACATTTTTATAACATGAAACTATGCACGGAAATGCATAATGTGCTATTTCAATTTCTCACCATATTTTCAGTACATTGAATGTTGTTTACTTAACTATTTACTTTTTTAAAATACATAACAACACGTATGTATATTGTGTATAAGAACTGGTTAATAACGGGAGGAGAATTATTTGTTTAGCGGCTCATTTTGAATAAACTGAAGATGATTTTGTTAAAAATAGATACATATTAGTGAAACTATAATTGAAATACTACAGATTTCTGCACCCTCAGACATGAAGGGATCCTAAAGGGTGTTTCAAATTGCGCGTTTTTTAAAGAATAAATAAAATATAGATGGCGCACTGAATTTGTCTGGATATGTGGGTATTTAAAAAGTGTGTCTATAAAAATGGCTTCGTACACGGTACAACAACGCGTTCAAATTGTTGAATTATTTTATGAAAATCATCGTTCTGTGAAAAGAGTTTTTAGAAAATTACGTGAATTTTATGATTTACATAATGGTCCATCTGAAAGCACTATTGGTCGAATTATTAAAAAATTTCAAGAGACCGGTTCCGTGGAAGCTCAAAAAAGTGAAAAATACAGTCGTAGTGGTCGTTCACAAGAAAATATTGGTTTGGTTCGTGAAAGTGTTGCTGAAGATCCTGAAATGTCCATTAGACGACGTTCACAACAACTTGGACTTAGTGGATTAACAACATGGCATATTTTACACAAGGATTTATCCTGAAGCCATTAGATCATTTAAAACGTCGTTCATTTGTCAATTCCAACAATGAATAACCAGCTGATTTTTCTCAAAAAATAATATTTTCGGATGAGGCACATTTTGAATTTCGTGGTTATGTTAATAAACAAAATTGCCGTATCTGAGGTGAGAAAAATCCACGAATTATTCATGAGACACCTATGCATCCTAAACGAGTTACTGTTTGATGTGCATTATGGTTAGGTGGTGTAATTGGACCTTGCTTCTTTGAAAATGTTGCCGGTGAAGCTGTAACTGTCAATGGTGATCGATATCGTCAGATGTTAACCGAATTTTTGTGGCCTGAATTAATGAATATTGATCTAGAGGATATGTGGTTTAAACAGGATGGCGCTACACCTCACTTTGCACCCATATCAATTAATTTATTGAGAGAAAAATTTCCTGGACATGTAATCTCAAGAAACGGTGATGTTAATTGACCACCAAAGTCATATGATTTGACACCGTTAGACTATTTTCTTTGGGGTTATGTGAAAAGTCAGGTTTATAAAACAATCCAAAATCAATTCCTGCTTTGAAAGATGAAATTATTTGTGTCATTGGTGAGATAGAGCCTCAATTATGTCAAAATGTCATTGAACATTTTAACAAAAGAGTGGACGTCTGTGGAGCTGCACGAGGAGGCCATTTGGCAGATATTATTTTTCGCATATAAATGTCATAACTTTTACTTCAATTACCAATAAGAAGTTTTTGAAAATGAAATCAAATTATATGTTTTATTTATTCTTTAAAAAAACCGCGAAATTTGAAACACCTTTACATTTTCATAATAAGGAACTCGACAAAAATACTGACTAGTGAGGTATTTAGAAAAAGTATTTTTTGTAACAAACCGGTAACTTCAAAGAAATTGCCGTGACGAAAAACCTGAACTTTGATGTTGCGACCAGAGGTTACTTGACTGATATTTTTTGTAAAACGTTAGGGTAATTTATATAAACGATTTTTAAAATTTTAGTCAAATGAAAATTTGGTTTAAGCTGTCACAGTAAATTTATTTAATTTTAATTTATTAACTGTTGGTAATTTTTAAATAACGAACAAGAATATTTTTGTTTAAAATTTTTAGAGGTTTTTACTGCTCAATTGAAATAACTTGAATGATAAAAATGTAGTAATAGTATATGTCTACTAGTAAACAACATTAAATTTAGTGTTAAAAAAGTTTATTTATATTTTACAAAATTGAACATAAAGTGGGATTAATATAATTATCAAAAAAGATGTTATATATAACTACAGTATACGTATACTTTGCCTTATTGTTTGATATATTAATAACTACTACAATTTATATAATAAAATATTTAACATCTCAAGTTTACGTCTCTAAATTAGATTATGTTGGAAATATTTTTACTAACATCTTTCTTTCGTTTCAGATTCTTCTATTTATATCATTTCACTTTTTATGCTTACCACTATCGCTTCAATGGTCAATACAGCAGTCTTGCTCTTGTTTCCTCGTGGTTGTTTATACAGGTAAGTGATATAGTTGAAGCAAGTAAGTGTTTTTGGTACGTATAACAGTAATAAAAATGTATCACTTAGAATTATAGAACTTGATTTTTACATAAGATGCTAAATATTTTACGTATATTAAATATTTGTTTTTATTTTCCATCCCATCGGAAAATGATGTCAGACATATGACCACATAGACCTATCTGACGTTATCTGATTTGTTTCGTGAAGTTATCATTAGACTGGCACATAAATTAATGATCCTTGTGTGTATTAATTATTATGAGTGTATCGAAGTACAAAGTACTTTAAATAATCGTAATTAAAAAAGTCACATGGTATAAAGGTACAAGATTTTGCAGTCCGTTCAGCACACCCTTGCTGAAATAATATGTTGTTCAGGTCCAGATCATCAGTTTGGTTGAAAAAGATTGTTTAACGTCTCACGATAGCAGCATTACCGCCTTCATTTTGTCCATTGACAACTCCAATATACGTACTAATTGAATCTCTGTTCTGTGAATGTATTTTTTTCATGGATAATATGTGAATTTTCAACGCATGAAATGTGGCAACCTTTTTTCATGACGTGTCCACAACGACGAAATATATATATATATACATAATAGTATAAATATTATTATCTATACGTTAACATTATTTTCTTACCTTCGATTAGTAAAAACTGTTAGTTAATTCTAAAAAAACTGTTTTTAATAAAATTTGAGTTTAAAATATATCAACATAGTGTCCATTGCTCGAATAGAAATAGACTTAAATTTTATAAAAAAAAAATACTATTTTTCAAAGCTTCTTAAGAAAATTCTGAATAACTGAATACATCTCCCAAGTCAATATAATATACATAAACAAATCACCTCACAGAAAGTATGTTCATAGCCAAATCCAAGTGCAAACGCAGCATTTTCTTATATTCTTCTCATATTTTTTAAAGACGTAACTATTAGCAGGATAATATTAACGAATTTTATGTGGCCTGCTTTAGTTGTTATTTCTATAACGAAGATCAGTTATTCTGAAATGAATACAAGAATATATTTTGTTTTCATATACTCTATATATATACAGTTTGTTTCAGAGAAAATGGGACTTTTTTAAAATAAAAACAAGAGCTTACTATTTTGGTAAATTTCATTTATTTTATTCACAGTAGTCGCCTTCGGCTTCAATACAATGATTTGCACGGTTAACTAACATGTTGAATGAATTTCTAAGTTCGTCTTTAGAGATGTCCTTCAAAATCACTGTCGACGCCTTTTTAATGGACTCGACGTCGGCATAACGCGTAACGCATCGGAAAATGTAGATTGGAGAATAGATAGAAATCCGAGGGGGCCAAATCCGATAAATACGGTGAATGGTTTATGGTTAAAATGCCATTTGTAATTAGAATATCAGTGATAAGCGTCGAGTGAGGAGATGATACATTATCATGTAACAAACGCCAGTTATGATTTTCACGATATTGAGGACGCACACGGCGAATACGCGCCAAAAGACGCTTCATAATACCAAGATAATATACAGCAGCATACTGTTTGTCTAGTTGGTACAAATTCTTTGTGAACTATGCCTTTCGAATCACAAAAACAAATCAACATTTTCTTTACTTTTGACTTCCCTAAACGACTGTTTTTCGGTCTTTCTTCGTTTGGGATGCTTCCATTCAGAGCTTTGACGTTTGGTCTCTGGATCATATTGAAAACACTACGCCTTATCGCCAGTTACAATAGAATAGTTTTCGTCCTGTTTTGAGTCTTTAATCAAGTCTGTACAATGTTGAATTTGGAGCAATTTTTGATCATCAGCTAGTTTGTGTCGTACAAAGCTTGCACAAATCTTTCTCAGTCTCAAATACTGTGTCAAAATGCGATGAATTGAATCTTTGGAAATATTTTATTCCATTCCCACAATGGAGGAGGATTTCACAATGAGGATTTCGACTCATTTCTAATAAATTCACGCACAAGTTCGATGTTAATTTCCGTAATAACAGATTCTTTTGCAGCAGGATGTTCGTCACTCACACACTCGTGCGTAATAAACACGCATCACCATACATTTGTTCTATCAAATTAAACATTTCAGTAAACGATTAACTGTGTTTAAAGCCGAACTTGATATTTGCTCTTTGTTCAAAACTTATTTTTCGTCCAATGTCAAATACACACTGTTACTTTATGCGTAATTTCTCTGCTTCTAGTGATGCAAATGTTATAATATTTTGGCATAATTGGATCTACTTTACCGTCGCATATTTTTTTTAGTAGATGGCGCTACTAAGAATTACTATTTTAAAAAAGTTTCGTTTTCTCTGCGACATATAAGTAAATCTAGTTAATTATAAATAACAATATACTGCTAGAATATATATATATATATATATATATATATATATATATACTGTGGTAAAACTGATTATATATATATTGGGTCTGGGAAAAAGTTCGTGGCGTTTTTCCCGATAGATGGCATTGGTTGCCGATAACTAAAGAACAACAAGTCACAGCGACACCACCGAGGGCTCGTTTTTTAGATGACCTTCCGAACGTTAGTTTGAGCGTAGAAACATTGTAATCGGTGCAGTGGTTGGAAAGTTATTCGCACTTGAAAATGGAGAAGAATAATGAGAAATTTCGCTATATTCTGCAATATTATTATGATAAGTGGAAGAACGCTGCGCAGGCTTGTGATAAAATTTGTGCTGTGTACGGTGAAGGTACTTTATCGAAATCTGTTGCGCGGAAATGGTTCGCTCGCTTTCGTTCTGGAAATTTCAATGTGAAAGGTGAGTCACGCTGCGGTCGTCCAATCACTGAAAAATCTGATGAAATTCTTGAAAAAGTCCAACAAGATAAGCATATCAGCAGTGTCGATATTGGCATGGAGCTAGGCATTGACCACAAAACTGTTTTGAACCATTTACACAAAGCTGGTTACAAAAAAAAGCTTGACGTATGGGTTCCTCATGAGTTGAGCGTGAAAAACATGATTGACCGAATTAACATCTGCGATGCGCTGCTGAAACGGAATGAAATCGAGCCGTTTCTGAAACGTTTAATAACCGGAGATGAAAAATGGATTACGTACGATAATCGGAAGCGTAAAAGATCGTGGATAAAGGATGGTTGAAATACAAGCGTTCGCTAAGCCAACATTGACGCCAAAAAAAGTGATGCTGTGTGTATGGTGGGACTGGAGGGGAATCGTCCACTACGAGCTGCTTCCAACTGGTCAGACGATTGATTCTCAACTCTACTGTGCACAACTATTTGATTACGCCAGGCGATTGAAAGAAAACGGCCCGAATTGATTAATAGGAAAGGTGTTGTCTTCCATCATGACAACGCCCGACCACACACTTCTTTGATGACCCGTCAAAAATTGAGAGAGTTTGCCAGTGGGAAGTTTTGATGCACCCACCTTACAGTCCGGATATAGCACCCTCTGACTATCATCTGTTTCGATCTCTGCAGAACTCTCTCAATGGAATTAAGTTGGTTTCAAAAGAAGCCTGTGAAAACTACTTGATTCAGTATATACTGAAACCAAGAAGTTTTTCACCGATTATATATATATATATATATATATATATATGGATATTCGGTTTATATATATATATATATATATATATATATATATATATATATATATATATATATAAATCAGATTAACATTGATTTTTCTAGCAGTAACAACATGTTACAGAATAATCATTAATAATTAACTAATAGGGGTCACACATTAATACTTTGTAATGTAATTATTAATCAACGTCTTATGAAGCTCAAACCTAAGCTGTGCTGTGTGTATCCTTTACTATATATTTTGCACTTGTGTATTCCATCATATTCTATAATATAATTGTTGTCGTTGTGGTTCTAGATATTGTGCAAATTATTATAATTATACTAATTTTAGAGAATTAAGTGCTTTTAAAAATTTGAAAAATTTCCCTGTCTATTAATATACGTTAGTAGTATACGCCAAGCAGAATTATAATGCCTTTGGTTCGCTTTTGAGCAGCCACAAGTACAGTATGATTCAAAAATATGTACGCATTTTCAATTGGCTATACTTCCCGCACTATATCACTAGAGCACTCCGGAGACGTACAACAGCGTCAGTTGAGATCAGGATGGCTATTTTTGCATTCATGTGTTCAGTAAAAGAAACTCCGCGACTGCGGTGGTGCAGTGTATACTTCGTTGTATTTTGGGGATTTGCAGTTTACGTACCACTTATTCTCACAAAATTGAATCATCTAAGAAACCGTATTACAACTGTGATGAACAACTGACACAGCACATTGTTCATCGAGTGTGAGATAAATTTAGCTACCCTCTAGATAATATCTGTGTAGCTGACGGGGGTCACACTGAATGTCTTTTAAACTTTAATGTCTGCATAATCAAATGTATTTCGCAGAATTCAAATACAACACAATTTAGAAAATATAGTCCAATAAAATTGTGTCCACCTATTGGAATTCACTTCGTACTTTACAGTGTAAAAAATAATCATTTAACAGCAAGGTACAACAGGTGCTTGTATGGTAAATTATTAAATCTACCATAAAAGTCTGAAGATATTGCTTGTTGTAAATCATACAAAACGAACGCTAAGAAATACTTTGAGCCGTAATACATTTTTCCTCGGACTATTTCAATATATGAAGATTTTGATGTACTGATGTACACATTGAGAGAGATACATATTTAAATATTTTGTTATACGAGAATTGTTCTGAAAAGTTTTAGTTACAAAAAATACGGGGTTTTTAAACGAATATTCTTCGAAATAATGCTCTTTAGCAAAATATAATTGCGTCGGAGTCGCTTCCCGAAACAAGCAGAATACTTTTCTTTTGACAAGTCATCAAAATATCGCCATAGTTCAATAATCTTGAGATTTGTATCAGGGAATCTCTTGCTATCTATCGAACTTTTAGCCAAAGGTATACTATTATATGGACGTGGGATACGTCTAAAAGAAATTGACAAGATTTTGGGCAATCATTACACAGTTTGACAAAAATTTGAGGAAGGAAAGCTCCTGTACATTAATCGGCATTTTTAGTTTTATGAACTTCAAATAGAATTACTGCAACCGAACCACTGTACCTAAAAATAAACAACAATGTTTTTGTTTGCGCATTTGCCGTAAATAACTGTTTAGTAGTTTTGTCTTAGACCATAATTCCTTTTCATTATAGCTAGTGTTGATTGTGTAGGGTTGTTAGTAAACAGACCAGTAGTCGAGACGATCAGTCTTGTTCTTCTAGTCTGATATTCTTTATTTTTTGTAAGGAAGTATTCTGTGTCTTTGATTACCGATTGTGTGTTTCTCGATATGGTTGAAATTAGTAGTAGGATAAACTATGAAAATAGCTCAATTTACTACTCTTTATAGGCGACATTCAAACTTACTTTATCAGCTTTTTTGTGTTAATAATGTTTTTAATACAAACAGCTGCAAGTTTCCAGATCTGGGTCCATTATCCAATCGACACATCATGCGATTTTGATTCTATAATAAAACTCTTTTAAAAACGTAAAAAATCACAAAAATGTATTTTATGGAATTTCCAAAACAATTTGCGTTGTATAAGTAAGATATTTTTGGTCAAATAAGAATTGATTGTCATTTTAGACAGATTTTGTGATTATCACAAAAGAATATTTTCTCGGAATGGCACTATTATTGTTATCTAATTTTGACGAATTCAAAGGAAATATGCACTTTTTTTATGAAATTTGTTTCTATGGACTTGCAATGGTTAGCTGATATGAACGAAAATAAATCTTCTCTCCCTCAGGAATTTAAAGTGGGTGGTAGTAGCAGAATTGATAAACTATAAAGTGAATAAACTTAATATTATAATTAAGTAATTTCTTTGAAAAAAAAATAGATGTTATTATATGGTACTGTCAAAATAATCAAAATATAAAAAAAATATACCAAATACCTTATGTCCAAAGACATTTTGAAAACTTATTTGTTCATAAAATCTCATAGCATTTTCTCTTCTATACATTATTATATGTATTTGTATTATAGGTAAAACTGAAAGTACTAATTAAATAATTAAAATTGAAAGCGTAGAAATAGACATTTACCATACTACAGTTGTACATTCCGTGCGTATTTTTTCTTCGAATTTTTACTATAGTTCCATCATCAGATTTTACGTCATACAATGTGAATCCAAAAATAATTTTATACCATTATAATTTTCATTATTTTTTAGTAGTTTTGACTGGTTGCAAGGTTTCTTATCGATTTTCCAAGATTTAAAAATGTGATAAAAAACAAACGGTAAAGGTGATGAAAAGCAGCGGAAAGTTTCTGTTTCTCATTTTTCATTTAAAACTTCCAAAGCGTATTTTGCACCGGAATTTAATTAGATATGTTTAAATATATTTTCTTTACAGAGTCACACTAGATAATACTTTATTAAGATATTTCATATTTTCATATTCAGTTTTCCGAACCTGGCGCATTTTAACATATAGAAGTTGTTCTAAGTATTCAGTTTTAAGTTTGCTATCAAAGTTGTTATTATAGCTCTTGTTACCTCTGAACTTATTAAAACTAACTTGAATTTATTGTTTATAAAATTTTAAATTCGAATACGACAAAGGTTTCCGTTTTTAATTAAAACGGAAATAATGACCAGGTGACAAAATTTGCAATAGAAACTTAAATTAAATGGTTATCATAACTGCAAAAATTAATTAAATTATTTAAGTTAGAATCTTAATCTGAAATTAGAACTATCGTAATTCCATGTTTAAATAGATGGGCATTAATGTGTTCAATTGTTCAATTCACACTGTTCACACCTTAGTCTAATTTGTTTGCAGAGATGCAGACATTAACTAATATTTCTACATTTTTTAACATGTCAGTATAACACGTAGATTTTCTTGTGACTGGCGTTCAAAGCTTTTTCTGCTGATATATTTAGTAAGCGATGCAATCCCACATATTTCTTTGAAGTCACCCAATTTCTTAAAACAAAAACAAAATACTACGTTATTCTTTCTTGCTTTTGAAAAATATTTGTTTACGTTCTTCCTTTCTTTACAAATTGATGTAAAGTAGATTTGGGGTTATTGTTTCTTTGAAATACACATCATTTACAAAAAGTTTGAGGAATTTAAGCAAAGCATGTAAATAGTGTGTAGAGATTTACTACGTTAAATCGAGTTTCATGAAATCAGTATGTTAAAACAGCGTTTCTTAATCTTTTACACAGTGACACAATAAATATGTTTGTACTGATACCGAAACCCTGATATATGTTTGTATATTTCACGATTTAACAAAATAGAACATTCTTTTTAAACATTTCACTCTTTAAAGACAGATGTCGATGGCTAATGTTAATATAGTTTCTCTGCCACCAGAAATTACATAAAATTTCGGCGCGACCTAATGTTGGGTGCTACCCAAAGTTCGAGACACGCTATGTTAGATGATGTAAAATCGATAGTCTGCGTTTTCGAATTTTGTGTGCTTCGGAAGTCTTTTACTCCATTGCGAATTGAAAACGGACAATGTAACTATGTAAAGTACTCATAGTTTGCATTTAAATTTGCAATCGGAAAAGGGCAATAAATAATAATAGTAATAATTGAACTCTTCTATCGCAACAAACTTATTTGCATATTACTTCTTTTGCAAATCATACTGAATGTAAATTTAATATAATGGCGTAGCTAATTCAATGATAATACTCTTCATTTAATTTTTTCTAACATTAGTGGACTCGCGACTATATCGCACCATTCAGACCCTCTGCTTTCAGAAGATGTTTACTATCCTGCTTCTTGATTTGGAGATTATTTTTCTAAGAGATAATGAATTTCTTCTCTAACAATAATATACATTACAATTTTAGAAAACCTGCTCTTATTATTATAATTTGTATGACAGCAATAATATTATTTGGTCTTCTCTACAATCATATACTAGCATTAATGTGGCAATCTTAAAGTTCTATTCCCTGATTGGTCTGTGATTGACGTTCGACAAGTTCCCAAATTACGTACAATATCACAAAAATTGCCATTCTGGTATAGTCGAAATCCAATAAAATTAATTAATGGAATAATATTTTAGAAAGTGGCACTGCAGGTTACCGCAAAGAGTTTGCTAGGCTTCGCAGATTTACGTATAGGAAATAACAAACTTTATGATTGGTATCTTTCAGTAATCGAAAATCAAATTGCTAATAGTTAAAAATTATTTTGGGAATATATAAACAATAAAAATGATAACTGGAAAGTAGTATGATGTCGAGGTATATAGAAATTTCGAATCAGAATGATATTGTTGAAGTATTATTAAAATATCTTTTACAATTGCGATTTTTTATTTCTTCCGATTCCATTCAATCGTACATGCTATTATGAAGTAGTTTAAAATCAGATTCTAGTATTTGTCATACGGTTTCAGTATTCATAATTGTGTTACAATACTATGTGAGTCACTGATAGTTATTAGTAACTTATCTGCATATACATTAGAACATCCGTTTTTTTGGGGTTTTGGGAACTGCGCATAATTGCGCCAATCCCCAAGAAGGATAATCGTTGCTATTTGATTACAACTATCGACAGATCAGTATTTTATGTAATCTTGCAAAAATATTTGGACAACACTTGTGTTTTAAAATGTGTTGCGATACCAAATCGTCAGTATCCATATACTGACACGGTTTTACGACAGGGAGGTCAACCACAACTAATGTAACTCAGTGCGTTCATTAGAAGATATTTTGATCAGAAATAAGAGATATTATTTACACGGTTTTATGAAAACCACTCTATTCCGCTGTCCAAATTTTCTTCATTTGAATTTTTCTCTAGCGCAACGTAACCGTTACTTTCTTTCTTTTTAGTAGATCTTGCTAAATTATACTATAATGAAAGCCTCTTCAGGAGTCCCGTAAAGTTCAAATTTAGAACCATTATTATCCATTATATGTATCAGTGGTCGATGTTCTTTCTCTTTTCAATTACAAAGTTTTAGCGTATTTCGACGAAAATATTTTTCTAAACAACTTGCCATGGGTTGCAAAGAAATAAATATATAACTAGTCCTGCAATAACAGCATAGAACCTAATTATGGAAAATAAAGCATCTAAAATAAACTGTCCTAGTTGTTTATTCTGTAGATCAACACAATATTATGAGGTAGAAAGGTCAAAGATCTGGGTGTAATTATTTGACTTTTCTCCGCGGAACATAAGTTACATATGTTTCACTCCCGTTAGGTTTTATTTTTTGAATCTGTGAGATTTTCTAACATCTTCACTTTAAAAACTTTTTATTACCCTTTTGTACGTTCCAAATTGGAATGTGCTTCTGTGCCACGACAGCCTCATTACAACATATCAACGGTTTTGAATAGAGAGAATTCAGAAAAGATTAATATCTGTCTTTTAAAATTTTCGAAATGTACACCGTGCGTGGTATTCACTATGGACGTTTACTTGAGCTGCATTGGTTTGACACCTTGGGCAATATAGGCTATTCATGATAACAAATCAGTGTGTTTTGTCGATGACGTTTGTACCATGTTGCCAAATATATACTTCTAATGTATATGTTGGTATAAGCTGATTATCAAAAACAGTAAGATGGCAAATAAGAAACAAGATGGTATGTGAACGCTAAGATGACATCATGAAAATGTAACAGGAGAAACACTGACAATTGTTACATGTTATTAGACTTTTAAAGAAGTAATGTTTGTTATTCTGAAAATTCTATTGACGACGCGCACCGATTCTACTCGTGAATACGGTATAGAAGGGAATATACATTGGTGAAAACTTTTATCCAAACTTGTCCGTAATGAAATTGGCCTGTCCTCTCCTACATCAACTTTTTTTTCAAGAAGTAGAATTTGTTCATCTGGCACCGTTTTTGAGTCCAGAGCAGGACTCAATAACCATTATCTTTGTGTTTTCAGTACTACGTGCTTCACAACTCCTCTCACGGTAAGAAACGGGGTTGAAATTTTCGCAAACATGGGTGTGCAAAAGTTCTCTTGTCAGACTTTGTTATGTGCTTTTGCAGAGACGTTATAATAGTACAGACAGGCTTTGTATGTTGTTAACATAAGACGTTCTACTTGTCTACGTGTCATCTGCTCATGAGTTAAAAAGTATAGGGTACTCAAAGGGAACAAATTTTCTTTACTTGAAAGTGCTCAGGCGGAATGGTACGAATTATCGGGGCATGTATACCTAGACATTTTCCTATTTCGTGATTATTTACATTTCTATTGGGTTCGAACATCTTCCTGATAGTATCAATGCTCTCCTCAGTAACAGACGAAGTACAGAATCTATTTTGTCCAAACACTGATCTTTATTCAATCCACGGGCAAGGTTGTAGTATAAAACTATCCGGTATCCGATCTTTAACCAGGAGGATATAGTGAGCTATTTACAACAGTTTGCGAGTAACTAATGCACAGGGACCAAGCCATCGATTACAGTGTAGGCTTGAACATCGATGACAAGCGATTGTGCTATGTTGCAAAATTGTTTGTGTAGTATTCTTTGTGTGATCAGGAACGATCCTATTAAATGGCATAGCGGCTTAGTCTATGCGACAAAAACTAGTTCCAGATGCTGCTACTAGCCTATTTTCAACCAACAACTACTTCCAGTATTTCTCATCCGATACGTCATCGGTAACTTACTCGGTGAAATTGAAAACGTAACTTGTTTCTAAAAAGGAAGACAGGTTTCTGTAAATGTACAGTATTGACTTTTCTCTGCAACTAAAAACACTTTGATGGTAAATCTGTTAACATGAAGTTGAATTTGATGGAGCTTGTGGTTGATTAACTAAGGTTGATATATAACCCCTTTCCACATTAACTTTCGTAATTCTGTATACGAATTTCGACAATTAAGTTGTCATCATCAGCAGATAATTGTAAAGCGTCGCACCTGGTAAACCACGGCGAAAAACACCCGTACGAACAACAAACTCCGTACGGGATCCGTATCGTTGAGAATCAAAATGTACACTGTGTATTCGTTTCAATAAATTTTGGGAAAACATTTCTACTTTTACAGCGATTCAAGAAATTGGAGTTTGTTTTTCGTACGGGTATTTTTCGCCGTGGTTTACCAGGTGCGACATTTTGCAATTATCTGCTGATGATGACAACTTAGTTGTCGAAATGCGTATACAGAATTACGACAGTTAATGTGGAAAGGGGTTATATATCAACCTTAGTAATTACTGTTAACATGAGTGCAATTATTAATACATTAGATTATCAACAAAAAAGATTGTTATTCTAAAGTAATTTTCTTTGCATAATTATTTGAGTAACGAATCTTGTATTTCCTAAATAATGTAAAATTAATAAAAGAAATTAGTAGCAGCAAGCAATAAGTTTGTAATAAGAAGACTGAAGAAGTTATTAGAATATTCTTCTACTATATTAATTTTATGTTACCGGTCTTAAAAATATGAGTTATGTCTACATTTTTATTTTTTAAATGTAGAAATACAGTAGTAATATGAAAGAAAGTTCTTGGCTCGTTAGATAAAAATAACTTAGATAAAGAATACGAAAGTAGTCGTCCGTATTAAGAAGTAAACAGCAAGAGACAGAGTAGATCGCTTACTGCCTGTAATGCACATCTATAAGTATACGAAACCAAAATGTGGAAGCGTTGTAGAAAAATATGAAATACGTCAAGACACCCGTGATGTGCGGAAGAAATTAAACTGGCAAATAAATAACAGACTGTCGCAGACCGCTGACCGGAAATGGTCTCTTGGGATCTTCCGGCTCGGCAGTAATACCGTCTTATCAAATATTTCCTCGGCTAACAACAATGCGCGCAGTTCGCTGCTCGGTTTGTTTGAGAAATGAAATACAAGAAAATCATGTGCCGGCAAATATTTGATGTTGTCATCTGTCTCTTTCTGTCGACACGTCCAATTCTTTTATACTGGTACTATGGTACTAGTATAAAATATTTGAATGGGTTCTCAAATTCTCGGTTTTAACTTTTAAGAATTACATTCTGTTGATTTTAAACACTTATCAATTATGTATCAGGAAAAATATAAGCGTATGAAAATGGCATTTAATTTGGATAGTTTTGCTGGAAGACGTATATATATATATATCATATACTGCTAAAACACATGGTACGATACCCTAAAAGTCAATTCATACGGTGACCGTGAAAACGTGGGATGAATATATATATATATATATATATATATATATATATATATATATATATATATATTTATTTATTTTGATTCATCCTGATATTTTCAGAGATCTTGCACGTGTTAAATAATATGGATCCTTGGCTTTTCGGGTATCGTGCCGTATGTTTTGCTAGTCCTTACAAGGATTGTTCTGGCGACGTTTCAATGATATCGCACAAATCTTTTTCTCTTGACTCTCGTTCGGCTCGAAACAGCCATTCGGTTGCACGTTATTTCATGCACTATTAGTTGACGAGTAATAATTTTAAAATCTTTAGTTATATCAAGAATGATAAACAATGACTCACTTAAAATTGTTTCAGATACAAATGATTCCTGCCTACTAAAGTTCGGTCGCAATAAAGCAAATAATAACAATTCGTATTCATTTTCTTTCTGGGAAGTGTATATAACCAAAATGTTTGGATTGCACATGAGTACATATTTATAAATTACAGTTTTATGTTACTTTACTAGTTGTCTTAACTTTTATGGACGGTAAAATTAAATGCGATGAATATGTAATTGTGTTAAATTTAATGAATATAACTAAAGCAGAATATATATATGTTGAAAATTGGTAATATAATATATATCGATGATTAAGGTTGTCGATACGTATTTAAGTTGTTATAAGGTGGCCATGGAGCTTATTCCACTGTGATCTTTCCAGATCTATTGTGGTCTTCAGATCTACTTGGGATATCTTGATTCCTTCGCATATGCTTCTTGAAGTTAGCCTTGATTACGGCGTTTTTAGCGCTTTGCAGTTTTGGCCCTGTTTCGCCAGTGTTTGCTCTTTAGCCTTAAAAATTCTTACTTTTTTGCGCTGAAAACAGTTTGAAGCGCAACTGTTAAGTCCTGGAGATGTCTCATACAAGTGGTGACGGAACGTTCGGTATTGATGAAGACACGGTTCTAGCCTGGAAGCCAAGATGAAGAAAGTATAGACAAAGACTGCGGAAGTCTACGAGTTAGATTAATATATACACACATTAGCAAAAAATCAGATTACAATGTTCGATTACATTTTTTTTGGTTAGAAACATGCTATATGATGTAAAAATTAAGTCACTACTGATACATGAGAGTGTCCGCCTATCATTGAAAGAACAAAAACTTTAGTTATATGTCATTCATCTCATTATTACATTGTTGATGCTTATCGGTCAAGGTACGTGTTGTGATTGGGTGTTTTCAACCGTTGTTTATTAGTGGTGCAGTTACTAGTGTTGATTTTTGCTTAGACTGTTAACAAATATCGTGTTTTACTAAGTCTACATCAAATTATGCTGCTAAACAGTCAAAATGTCGTTAAGGTTATAGCTCTAGTGAAAGACGGATGTAGCAACGGCTGTTCCTGCAATCTGTTCATTGAGCTATTATTAGATATAAAGAAACTCACACTTATACGAGACCTGAATCAGGTCGACCAAGGTTCCGTGATGACTGATTTTTAGTAAATACTGGTTTGCTGATTCATTATTCTATAGCTGTTATGACACGAACTCGGTTGACTCGCTTACAATTCGCAAGGCAACACTTAAATTGGATAGAACAGCAATGGAGAAATGATTTATTCTCAGATGAATCCAGAGTTGTCTTACGGTCTCCAGATGGTCGAGGAAAAGTATGCAGAAGATCAGGAGAACGGTGTTTCGAATGAGCATTTTCTCCTTTACACAAACTCTGTAATGCTGTGGGCTAGCATTTTGTACTAAGCCCGTACGTATCTCGTTTTTATCGAAAATAGATTTTGACGGCTCTAAGGTATATAGAACAGATTCTTTTTTAACATGTTTTGCCTTTATTGGTGATGAGTTTGTGTTAATATGATGGATGATAATACCTGACCTACGCAACGGATACCTTTTCCGAATATTTGCAACGAGCGCAATTCATCGATTTAGTCAGCGTGTAGTCCTGACATAAACCCCTTTGAACATGTTTGGCACATGCTTAAGAAATGTGTTGGATGTCGTGTAGCTATCCCGGAGAATGAATATCACCTTCGCATTGCTCTTCAGAAGAGTAGAGAAATATTTCTCAAACTGATATTCAGGTCATTATTCAAAGTGTACATCGAAGATTGGAAGCTGTAACTAGGGCAAGAGAAGGAAGTACGCGTTAATGATAACCTAATAAATTACATTATGTAGAATTTTGTATTTTTGAAAGTTTGTAACGTTTGTAGTTTTATTAATAAATTGTCATTAAATGCCTTTAAACAAATTTAAACTGCTTTAAATGTTATAGTTACTCATGTTGGCAATACATACTTACTTCTTGATGTTTTTAGTTTTATTAATAAGTTGTCATTAAATGCCTTTAAACAAATTTAAACTGCTTTAAATGTTATAGTTACTCATGTTGGCAATACATATTTGTACTTATTTCTTACAAAATTGCATTTTACGTACGTATTTTAGCGTATTGTATCAAGTTAGCACTAGACAATTGTCATTATGACTTTGGCATTTTGACAACTACTACATGATTTTATTTCCGTGGGCGAATTTCCTTATTTTATGAAAACAATAAAATTTTAGTATTGTTTATGAATGCTGAACAATAATGTGAGTTTGTTTTTTCTTTTTGCCGCATTTTTGAGCACTTATAAGCATCAATATAAAAAAAAATATTAAGATAAACTGTCCTTTCCTAGTTTTCAATGAGAACAATTTCTGTTTGTATGTAAATGTCCGTCTTTGTATTTTTAATACTGTAAAAATATTGGGCGTAGTTATGTGAATAAATTTTATTTTTGAAATTTAACATATTTAAATTTTCATATTGTTTCAGCATTCTATGGTGTACTTCTTCCATCATTACGAGCTGCCAGCAATTCTTCAGCAGGCTCATTTACAACAACTCATCAGGCAAACGACTAATCGTGAAGCAAGACTAATACCCCTAGGGCTAACTAATCCATTAGCTGTACGTTTTACACAGTTAGTTTCAGCCGTGAGATCGTCAGCTACAACACAGACTTCAAATACTGTCAGTCAGGCTACCACTTCAACCTCGACTACTGCCATGTCGACGGTGGGTACTTCAGCGCAGCCGATTACTTCGAGTCAAACAAGTCAGACAACACCTGCATCGGTAGAA
This sequence comes from Dermolepida albohirtum, assembly GCA_031893035.1. NCBI lineage: Eukaryota > Metazoa > Arthropoda > Insecta > Coleoptera > Scarabaeidae > Dermolepida > Dermolepida albohirtum. The sequence continues at coordinate 237,374 of JAVIWB010003491.1, read as the reverse complement.
TCTTTCGGCGCGCAAACGTCACCAATACCATCTACTACGGCAGTGGGTAGTCAAACGGCGGACAGACCTACCGTTCGACCTAGTGGTGGTTCTGATGAACCCTAAATTGATCTTAGTGTATGGAATATTGTTTAGATGAGTTATTTTTAATTAAAGTACCTTCATAATTATAAATATAAAGAAAATAATTATACGAAGAGGTGTGTGCTGTTGGTTTGTAAATAAGAGTCAGAGATATTTAATTCCCGTTGCTTTTTAGAAGTGTATATAACTATAATATATATATAGAGACTATGTATTGAAACTTTTAATGTCTTATTAGGTGGCTGTATATTTTAATTTTTAATTATGAAAATGTCAATATTAAAAGATTGGAATGTGAAAGATGTTTTTTTTAATTTAATTTTTTAATTAATATAAAAACAATTAATATAACTTATAACTTATTTTATATCAAGTCATTCCATATATTGTGACGTATTTTTCAAAAGGTTTGAAATAATGAAAATAAACGTAAAACACATATATTTCAATGATATATTTTTCTTCATTATCTATAGCTTGATGCCATTTTAATTTTCTCTGTCAAAAGGACATAAAAAACTGGAAATGTCTGTTTTTGTCTTTATTATTAGTTTCCTTTTCTAATAGAAAGAATTTGTAGAAAACGAAATAAATGAAAGTCACTTGGGGCTATGTCTGTAGGCAAGGAGGTGAGGTAGGAACTCCCAATTAAGGTTTTTAATTTTTTGAATCGTTGAGAATGCGGTGTGCGGTCTAGCGTTCTCGTCAAGCTGTTGACAATAGGTATTAACTGTAATGTAGGTTGTAACAATTTAAATGAGTACAATCCCTTAAATACCACCAAAGAGAGATGTTTTGGATGTATTTTCATTCTTGCAGTTACTGAAGGCATCTTATTTGTCCATTGTCTTCTTATTTTTATGTTGTGGTGCCTCTTACATTGTGGTTCCTAGTTTTCTTTAGGTGACGAAATACTGTTCCATGAGACGCATTAAATGGCTCAAAACATTGAAGCTAACTGTGTATGGAGTGGAGTGATGAAGACTATCAAATATTGTACTTTACTGAAATATGGTTACGCAAGTGCGAAACATAAATGTTTTTAGTAATATACTAAATTACGTCTTTATATAACAGAGTAAAGCACATACATGGCGACGGAATCATAATGTTAGGCAAAGCTATGCTTCGTTATTTTGCTTTAAATAACTTGTGCGCTGATTGGATCAGAACATTAATTCCATAAGCTCAATTCTTTTATTTGTAAAGAATAGCATACTGTAACTATTCGATTTTAAAGGTATACTTGTACTTCTAAATAAAAGCTTTGAAAACTTTTACTACATAAAGTCAAATTCAAATATTTTTCGATAATAAAATAAAATATAATCTAATGTTTCTCGATTTTAATAACTGTTTAATATCAGTTCTTAACAGGAATATGTATTGCTGATGTATATACTTATTTGCAGATACATATTTTCGCCCCCAGAGAACGTCGTATGTATTATATATATATGTCCAGTTAAACCAATCTTATAGAATTACATGAATATACGTAATGTATACTGTTACTTACGCATACGTTAAATTTAGTTAAGTATCGATTCCGCTTGATCACATGCTCACGCTGGCGCCAAATTAAATGAGTATTATATGTTCCCATCGATAATATACATATGTTACTGACGGGCGCACGTATGGTAAGGATGCAAACCACTGCATTACGCAGAGATGTTATGGACATGTTCAGTCGAATATATGTTGACATTTTACATATGTGCATACACAATAAATTAATTAAATAAATATAAGAAATATGTATATAAGGAAAATTGCAATGTTAGAATGTTTGAATTTTTTTTGATTCTGGCATCAGCCTACGTGCAATAGGAAGTCTATCAATATTTTTCTGAACGTAAGTACTGAGAACGTTACAACGAGTCCAGTTAATAATATACTATACAAGTATCGTGTGGTGTCGATTCCTAGGAGACAAATATCGTTAGGATTACGAGATTTATTACAAGAACAGGTAAGTTTCTATTTGTCTAAAATCGACCTGAATTTTTATCTGATGCTACTATAAATTTGGAGGCTATTTGATTTACAAACGTTTTGAAAGAAATGCCCGAGCATCTAAAAACTGAATGATAGATGTTAATGGATCAGTGATATTAAAGAATTATCGCAATAAATATATTTCAACTTGTAAATTTAAAGTAAAAAATAGTTAATCAATAAATATATATCAAACACAGGAAATACGCGAATTCAAAATTTTGATCTAGATGTGCGAGAAATATTATATTTCTTAAATCCAAAAATAGTGACAATGTTTACGGCTTCAATGTTGCGTATTACTAACAACATTGAAAACGTAATAATTTCTCTTCTAACAAATCAACTAGTCATTTGGCCATTGGTGGTTGGTTTATTCAGGATTGCTTTTGGGTTGCCCGTATCATTCCAATTTATAAGAAAGTTGATTGCATTTTCAATTATAGTCTCAAATTACAATGAATACTTTCTAGAGTCTTTAAAAAAGCATTAAAACGATTTCATATTACTTTGAGTGTGTTTGTAGACTTTCAGCGTAGTTTTGGAAGTAACATAGGTTGTTGCCTTAAATTTTGTAAGAGAGAACTGTTGTTTGTTTCAAGGAGGGTGAGTATTTTGGTATTCTCTTGTGATCTTAGGAAAGCATTTGATTGCGAGTAGTATGTTGTTTTATTAGGAAATATAAAGGGTGTTTCAAATTGCGCGGTTTTTTTTAAAGAATAAATAGAATATAGACGGCGCACAGGGTAAGTGGGCATTTAAAAAGTGTGATGTATGACATTTATAAAAATGGCATCGTACACAGTACAACAACGCGATCAAATTGTTGAATTATGTGCATTATTGTCAGGTGGTGTAATTGGACCTTACTTTTTTGAAAATGCTGCTGGTGAAGCTGAAACTGTCAATGGTGATCGATATCGTCAGATGATAACCGAATTTTTGTGGCCTGAATTAATGAATACTGATTTAGAGGATATGTGGTATCAACAGGATGGCGCCACACCTTCACTTTGCACACGAATTAATTGATTTATTGGGAGAAAAATTTCTTGGACGTCTAATCTCAAGCAACGGTGATGGTTTTTTTAATTTGTGTTAATGATTTTCCTATAAATATGATTAACACTTCTGCAATTTTCTAATACCATAACTATAAATAATTATAGATATATTTAAAGGCACGATTTTGGAGAGTGCGATCGGTGCGAGACAAGCAAACGCTTAGTGTGTATAAATTACACAAAATAGCTCATTAATCTTATATCGATCTATCCATATTCACTAAAAAATATAGTCATTTGAACGCCAGCATGGCACGAACAGTTTTCAATAGTTTTCCAGGTTACTCGTCCTCAAGTAGTGCTTATAGTTACTATGGCGTCTAGTAATCAAATTTTTTAAATCTTCTTTGTATTCAAGGCAGCTAAAAAATTCTTTTCATTTTCAAAAGTTACAGATGTGATTCCTACATTTTTATTTGATGTGTAGGAAACAGGTAAATGATTACAATTTTTAGAATTAGAATTTAGGACTCCTTGACTGTGCCACAATTAGTAACTTATTACTTTGTAAAATAGCAGTGTTTGGTCTCCATTAAATATATTAGCATCTTCATATTCTCTTCTTAAATCTTGCCAAATGTCCTTAATCCAGGAACTAATATTTTCTTTTGACACATCAGCAGCTTCGCTATGTATTCTTTTTGAAACGATATTGTATCTTCTTTTAAATCTGTCTTTCCAGCATCTGCTATATGTAAAATTACTAGACCCAAATTTTCCTCTCTTCTCTTTTTAGTTTTAAAATCTCTCCACTAATCTATACACGTTGATTTCTTTTTATCTATAATTGGTTTTCTAGCTTCCTTTTTTTACCAACATTTATATTGATTAGTCTAGAATCTTTTCTTTACCTCTTTTAATTGAGAGCGCTCTTGATTTTAATCAATTAAATTTTCGGCTTATTTCTGAATTTGAACGCACTTTTTCCAATTCCGAAATAATTGATAACTGCTTTTATCGTCAATACTTTTCGTGCCATCACTTTTATGAGGGTAGCCGTTTATATTTCGGGAACTAGCAACACTGTTAGTGTTGTCTCCGATCTGATGATTGCATCGTTAAGTTTGTCATTTTTGACAATATATTTACCTTGACAGTTTTATTATCCGGTCGCTATTTCTATTGTTGACAGTAACTTGAAAATTTTAAGTCAGCGAAAAAATGGAATTAACTCGCGAACATTTTCGTGCAATTATTTTTCATAATTGCATCGATGAGCTGATTTCGAATATATCGTTGGTATAATGAATACAAATTTGGACGGCATTCTTTTGCCAAAACCGACAAAAGTTGTTCGCGCTCGAAGCACATCAAAACAAATGGACGCCTGTTTTTTCGAAAAAACTGGTCACGTTGCAACCGTGTCTTTAGAGAGTTGTAGAACGGTCAATTCTAAATGGTACACAACTATTTGTTTGCCAAAAGATAAGTTGACCATAGAATGTGAGAATCACCTTCTCAGATTCTATGGTCAACTTATCTTTATAACTATAGCATATTTAATCAGGATATTTAGTTAGGGTATTCATTTTTGTTCGGGGTAACGGTTAACATCTACTACAGGACAAATTAGTGTCTGTACACATGAAAGTTGAATATTATCGAATGTGAACATTTTACTATGATAAATCATACTCTTCCATTGAACAACTTTAGAAAACTCTACTGTATGATATACATTTAGAACGAACTGCATAAATCTTCTTTATAGTATTATATATTTGCGAAAAATAAATATTTAATGTTTTTACATAGAAGAGTTGTAAAAGTAAACATGTATCTGGTTAATGCGCGAATTAATAACACTATATTCACAATTGATCGAAAAAGGATGTTTTGAGTGCAGATTGAAGAAAAATATTAAAAATATCGTATACTTAATTAAAAATTTAAACCTAAATAAGCCTGCAGGTAAATACATTCTATTATATCCACATTTCGCATTTTCGCCTAATATAATGAAAGATATCAGAATATTAAAGATCGATTTGCATGCAATATAAAGGTGAATGTATCTGGTATGTAGACTTTCGCGGTTGTGGTCCATGCTATCTGCGTCTGGGTTTCCGGGCTGGAACTGCGTCACTTGTATATCTGCCTACGTTTCGTACCCATTTGTATGGGACATCTTCAGGACTGAAACTGAAACTCAGTTTCAGTGCAGTAGTTAAGTCCTGCAGATGTCCCAGACAAATGTGTATTAAACGTCGGCAGATATACAAGTGACGCGGTTCCAGCTCGGAAACCCAGAAGCAGATAGGTGACTTTATCTTTAAATTATTCTTCGGGTGTTGGTGACATAAACGTTGAAACATGTCCAGATGGACGATTAGGACCAGGGATGTGTAGTTCAAATAAGAAGTTACTGCAGTCAATGATCCCATTTACTAAGTTTCATAAAATCATTGACTGATTGTCTTTGTCCATGTTTAAGGAGAAACTGAAATCCATGGCGTTCTAGTAAAGAATTATATTTAATACCCTGGTGGGATATTGGTTGTCAGCTTTAAACAAAATTAATATCATTTTATAGTAACACATGGATCAATAAGTCCCGAGACTAACCCATAGATGGCGCTCGTAGTAAACCAGTAACCACGTCTTTCTAGAGTACTAACCTTTGCTTGAAACGTGTCAAAATTTTAAGTCGATCGGACCAGAAACAGCTGAGTTATCGAGGTTGGAGTAAAGTCGTTTTGTAGTTTGTTTAAACAATGGAAAAAACCGAGTTTCGTGTTCTGATAAAACATTGTTTTTTAATGGGTAAAAACACCACGCAAGCAAAACAATGGATTGAAAAATGTTACCCGGACTCTTGTCCATCAAAAGCAACGATTTGTCGGTGGTTTGCCGAGTTTAAACGTGGTCGTACCGACACAAATGACGCGGAACGCTCGGGTAGACCTTTGGAAGCCGTTACACCGGAAAATGTGAGTGAAGTGACAAAAATTATAATGAAAGATGGTAAAGTGAAGTTCCGTGAGATTGCTGAGATGACACAGATATCATATGGAAGTGTATTTACTATCCCTCATGAAAAATTGAGCATGAAAAAGGTTTTTTCCAAGTGGGTGCCGCGATTGCTCTCGATGGAACAAAAACAGCAACGAGTCGATGATTCAGAAAGCTGTTTATCGCTATTTACTCGCAACAAAAAGATTTCTTGCGTCGTTACGTGACCATGGACGAAACATGGATACATCACTACACTCCAGAGTCGAAGCGGCAGTCATCTGAGTGGCGCACAGCTGGCGAAAGCCGTCCGAAACGTCCGAAATCGCAGCAGTCAGCTGGCAAAGTCCTAGCGTCAGTTTTTTGGGATACACATGGCGTGATTTTCATTGACTACCTCGAAAAAGGTAAATCGATCAACAGTGATTATTATATTGACTTACTGGTGCGTTTGAAGGAGGAAATCGCAAAAAACGACCGCACATGCAGAGAAAAAAAATCCTTTTTCACCAAGACAATGCACCCTGCCACAAGTCGATGAAAACAATGACAAAATTGAACGAATTGGGTTTTGATCTGCTTCCCCACCCCCCATATTCGCCAGATTTAGCCCCCAGTGACTACTGGCTCTTTGCTGATCTTAAAAAAATGCTCCAGGGAAAAAGATTTGGCTCAAATGAGGAGGTCATCGCTGAAACTGAAGCTTATTTTGAAGCGAAAGATAAATTTTTTTATAAACATGGTATTGAAAAATTGGAAAAGCGTTGGAACCATTGTATCACCCTAAAAGGTGATTATGTTGATGAATAAAAAAAAATTTTGCAAAAAAAATGTTGTTTTCATTGTTAGTCTCGGGACTTATTGATCCATGTGTTAAGCTTGCTATGTCTGTAAATTGCGAATTTCACGAAATTAGTAAATGATTTACTTTATATTAGTTTTATTTAAATTTTGGGAACGTAAACTATATTTAATTTCATGGGTAAAAACCATATAAGTAGTATGTCAATTCCATTTAGTTATATTAGTCAAGAAACAAAACAAATAAGAAGATTTTAAAAAAGCTTTTATTGGTTGTACGAATACATAATGGAATTATATTCATTTCAACTAAAGATAGTTCAATTAATGAGATTCTCAAGATGTTTTTCCCCGGCTTCTCTACAGGTTTGAGCTCGTATGCCAACATATATCGTTATATACGATCTACTAATTCATCGTGGTTATTGGAAATTTTACCAATAACCACGATTTGTTGCATACACTTTATCCTTCATGCATCGCCACAAATAGAACTCTAAAGGACTGAGATCATGTGGTCTTGCTGGCTACACAGCATTCGAAAATATGGCACATTGATAGCACATATGTCTCCGTAAATTTAGTGGTACATTCTCTAAGAGTAATTGCAGTTCTTCAGTTAGAAACTAGAGATAATTTTCAGCACTTATTCTTGTAGGAAGAAGGTAAGGTCTAATTAACAAATCGTCAATTAATCCAGTCCAACGTTTACGGAAAATTTGTGTTGAAACTTACTGGAACGAATTGCATGAGGATTTTCTGCGGATTATGTAAATTTACTACTTTAGTGTTTGTAAATACAGCTTTGCCCGTTCGCAGAATCTTTTGAAGGAAATCTGCATCTCGTCGTGATATCTAAAACAAAAATATTAAGCGAACATAATGATCTGTATTGTGAATCCCATGTTTTTTTCGAAAGTGATACTTTTTTGTCTTAGGTAAGTCAACTTGTCTACTTATTTATGGTGGTGAGATCTGCCTCAACCCATTTTGTACAAAGGGTACTAGGAAAGTTTTGCAATACAGCTTTGTTTACTTAATTTTTTCAAAGTAATTTCCTCTACACTCAATACACCTCTCCATCCTCCGAAACTAATCTTTAAACCAGTTCTGCCAAGTTTCACTAGGGAATAGAGCATACTCGTTGCCCCAAGCCCCCAGAAGTTCCTCATCACTAGAAAACCGCCTCCCTTTTAGCTTTATTTTCACATGCGGGAAGAGTGCAAAGTCGCAGGGAGCAAGGTTTGAACTGTAGGGAGGGTGCTCCAGAAGTTTCAATTCTGTCGTGGTCAAATATTCGGCGCAGGCTTTGGCGCGGTGAGCTGAAGCATTATCGTGATGGAGGAACTGGGTGTCCACTCGTGACTTTGGCCGCAGGTTCTTCATAAATCCAATGACTTTAGGCAGGCACTGTTCAGTATACCACTTAGCTGTGACTGTCTTCTGTGTGTCCAAAACGACGCGTTCCACAATTCTACTCGATTTAAAAAATACAACTATCATTTTCTTTACAGATCATTCTCATCATAAAAACTCAAATTTTGTTTTGAGGTTTGGTCGGCACATCGTAATAGTACAGTCAAGTCTCGTCACCTGTCACGATGTTGTTCACATACCGAGATTGTCCCTTATTAAACTTTTTTAGCATCTCCCGGCACCAAGTCACACGTCGTGTCATCTGCTCTTCAGTCAGTCGATGCCGCACCCAGAGAGAACAAAGTTTCTTCACGTGCAAATGATCATGCAGAATCGAACAGTCGAACGAATTGCTGGTGCATTTAGGCCTGAAGTACCCTCGCCAAGCATTTCCCTCACAGTAGTAACGCTTTCCTCCGTAACTGACGTTCGTGGTCTTCCCGGCCTGTCAGATAAATTTCCCCGTTTGGAATTCTCTATACTACCTGAATATCGTTGTCCGATGTGGACAAGCATCACCTAGTGCAAGTCATTTCTTCGAAACACTGGTCTATGTCAAAACCACGCAAGAAGTTATAACGCAAAACTGCCCTTATCTCATTTCGTGACCACGATGCCTTTGCAAGCACTTTATACTCTCACTGCTAATGAATAACTGAACCCATCGACATGGTGCGCCGGCTACTATGTACGTACGAACATGTCTCAACATGCAGCAACAAGCAGCTTCCTACGATTTATTTTGCGTCATATTGCAAAACTTTCCTAGTACCCTTTGTACTGTTTTCTTTTTATTCTTATTATTTCAGTTGAAGGGATTCTCACGTAATTCGTTTCATTCACTGCTTGACACACACTTCCGTTGCAATAGCCATAAATAAAATGCATATCACCATATCCTTCGAACGAAATACGATAAGGCGTTCAGAAGAAGCAGCTAGGCTTACAATCGTACTGACTAAATTCTTTCATTCTGTTTACTTTGCCCCACCATACCGTTCGAGCAGTTACAGCATATCGATGTACTTATGTTACATACATATCTTTAACATGGATGTAGTTATATAAATAATGAAAGTAGTTTACATCTGTTTCATGTATTCTGCTGGGTTTACTACAAGAAAAATCAAGATAACTCTATAAGTCTTTAACTCAGTGGAATATACTTACTACTTGTATTGTTTTTATCCATGAAATTAAATTTACCTCACGTTCTCAAAATTTGAATAAAACTATGCAGGACATATTTTGACGAAATCCATTTTTTTCTGAATTTTGAAGAATATTTGATATATTTTTTATTTTTATTTTTTAGAAATATATTGCTTTCTTGTATAGTGTGAAATAAAATGTTAAAAGCAATATGGTAGCATTGATTATTGGTTTGTTAAAATCTTCCAACGATTTTATTATATTATACCTTTTAGAATAGTCTTGTACTCTTGCTTTAAGAGTTTACAATTTAAGATAGACAACGGATGCTTATTAGCATTTACTTACTATATACGAAAATATCTACCTGGATTTTTATTTACGAACGAGACTGTATCACGTACACAAACTTACAGCTGCTATCCGTCTAACGTGTATATATATATATATATATATATATATATATATATATATATATATATACATCAACAAAAGGCATACGAAGATGACTGAAAGCCAGGGTAATAGCTGTTAGTTGTCGTGGTAACGATCTCCTATGGATAAAAGCATAAACGAAACATAACATCACGAGCAAAATTTTTAGTGTATTCAATTTAATTTTATTAATTTATGAGTATTTTCATTGAAAATTTTGTTTACCTCTTTTGTTTACGTTATTTTATATTAATAGTCATTAGTATTTGTAGTATTTCAATATCCTTTTTTGAAAAGTTTACTAATTGGACTACTGATATTTCTTCCGTATGAAGCATGTCTTGGCACGTTCATACAGAGAAGTAAATTTGTATTTATTGATTTTCAAGACTATTTCTCCTCTGCTTTTATTTCTTTTATTGTTTAATTATCACATTGGAAACTTTTAAAATATTGATATAAATTTTATAATATAAGGGCTTATTTTACCTGCTTACATTTAACAATCGAGCATTCATTGGACAGTTTAAGAAATAATAAAAAATAAAATTAAATAGCAGGAATGGGGATGTGAAAGAATGCTAATAAAATGAATCAACTAAGATTGAAAAATGGGATTCTCGTGTTAAATGGAGAATTTATAACGATGCAAGTATTGGTAGGCTTGTGAATGCGCACACCGGTGTAACAAGTGCTGAGAACAGTTGTGTCTTGCTGTTGTTTGTTCGTCACTATTTCCTGTTCTAAAACAATTTCAACAAGTTGCAATTTTTTTGCTAATATCTTATTTAATTTTATTGCATACAGGCTACATACATATTATTTCATTTATTTTTCAGAAACTGTTAACGAGGATTTATGCGAAGCTTATAGTGGCCAACATACTTTTTAACAAACTAAACAATCCTATCTTAAAAAAATGTTCCAAAATTATAGTAGAAGGCATATTTCAGGTGAGATTCCATTGAAACAGTCTTATTTATTATTACAAAAGTTCATTGTAAAACAGTTAATAAAGTAAAATAACATTTTAAATATAAATTATTTGTTGAATTTGATGGAGCCTGTGGTTGATTAACTTAATCACTAAGGTTGATATGTAATCCCTTTCCACATTAACTTTCGTAATTCTGTATACGCATTTCGACAACCAAGTTGTCATCATCAGCAGATAATTGCAAAGTGTCGCACCTGTTCTTAACGGTACAAATACCTGTACGAAAACAAACTCCGTAACCGATCCGCCGTGGTTTACCAGGTGCGACATTTTGCAATTATCTGCTGATGATGACAACTTGGTTGTCGAAATGCGTATACAGAATTACGAAAGTTAATGTGGAAAGGGGTTACATATCAACATTAGTGACTAAATAAATTATTTGGATCCGTTTCGACGAAATTATCAGTATTATGGGTATATTTTTTAATAAATGTTGCAGCTGGTGTGTTACATCCAACACGACATTACAAACCTCTTGTAATTGCTTTCAGTAACCAAACAAGTTAATGAAATAGCAATAGTAGAAATAGCTTTATTCTTGATCCATACTAGGGTAGTTTTACTGTTGATTATATGATAAAATGTGGAAAACTTTTTAAACATGTATGTTATTTGTGTGACACATTGCATCGTATATTCGAGTTCATCAGAGAAGAATTTCAAAATGTGAACAACTTTCTATCTACTTACAAGAAAAAATTTTTAAAAAAAGCACCTACATGGATGTAAACATACAAAGAAAACCGTCCAAATCTATTACAAACTAAATTATTTGTCAGTTGTTGGGGAATTTTGATAGAGACGTACTTTTTTTTTAAATTTCGGTTTTTTGGCAATTGCAATTCAAGCCTTAAATAATAATGCTCGTAGAGAATACTTTCAAATTTAATTTGTCTTACTTCGTTGAGTTATTTATAAAAATAAAATATTTCGAAATTAATAAATCCGTATATAAGTAGGTAAATTAATTTTTTCTTCACAATAAAGTAAATTTTATATTTTGTGTAAAAGTCCAGATATAAATATTTTGTAAGAGCTTCCCAATGGACAGTCACATGAGAAATATGAATATATTTTGTGAAATTTTGCCTTGATCTATCACTAGCCGCGATGTTGAAAGAACACTCACTCGATTAAAAAAGAACTAATAATGTATACACCAAAAATTTTGTTGATCCGTGAATAAAACTTAACATTTATTTCAATATACATACGTGTTTGATTCATTAGTACAGCGAATTAATCCACATAGATACGAGTTCATAAAAACTCAAATATCGTATTATCTAAAGACCTATACTCTCTGAAAACCAAAAATTCTGTAATATTTTCTCATGCAGAGTGATTCAAATAAAATAGGTGGACACAATATTAACAGACTATATTGTCTGAACTTTATGTTTATTTGTATTAATGAAATGAAATGAATTAATTTTATATTACTTTATTTCTAGAAAATAGTTTATTTATTATCGTAACCGTTTTCTTTTTGATTTTTCGCATAGTTTAGTTGTCCTTAGAATTTTCCTAAAATGTTTAATTATCTATAAAATTCTTTTATTGTCAAATTTAGATCTACGTTTATTATGACAAGCCGAGATTATTATAAATCTTGTATTGTAATCTTTTATATTTTTATATTCAATAGTTTTATTACACTGTTAAGTATAGGTGTCAGGATACTTGGTTTTTCAGTTTATATACATACATATAATATTAAATTTAAGTGCGTATAGTCATAAAATATCTCAATCTACAAGCGACGGCCTTTTGTCATCGATTACCTACATAGGTATTAGCACTGTGCCCGAAATTACTTGCCTACCATAATTTAGGAAACCGCTTTAAGTGTTTTAATCACTTGTAAATGCTCTTAAGTTTTATTGTAATATATGCGAAATTTCCTTCAGGCGAATACTAAAAATGAAGTTCATTTCTGCATACGCATTCAAGTGTAGTACTCATGATATATCTCTTCTGTAAGGTTACCATTGATATTTTATTTAATATACAAGAAAAATATAATCTTCCTTCAATCAAAAGGAAGAATATGTTTAACTTTAAAATATTATATATAACCTAGAAAAATAAAGACATGTGGAATATGTGAATACAAAAGTAAAAAGAAATTTGGAACTTATAGTAGTAATTTTAGTTAATTTTTTATGTTGATTTAATTCATTTATTGTATGTGTACATATATAAAATGTCAACATATATTGAACCGAACAGGTCTGTTGCGTCTCTGCGTAGCGCCATAATTTACCAGATTACCAGTATATGTGTTCGTCTGTACATATTTGACCGATACGAACATACATACTTATTGATGGTATTCATTCTAATTTGACACTAGCGTGACCATGTGAATTTTTAGACCGGAAATCTTGCTGTTCCCTCTCGCCTCGCAGTATAGAGACACAATACGCGATAGCGGACAGTTCCCCTTATGTAAGGGGCACTGGAGCATTAATAGAAGGAAAATAAAACTGACATTTTTAAAAGAAGGGGTCGTAACTTAGGTAATTTTTTTTCGCAATGCTAGGAAAAATATGTTTTGCTACATAATAAATCGAGATTCTTTAGATACAGATCCTCGTTAAACTTACGAGGGTGGTTCCATAAGTACCCGGCAGAAATGGCGGTAGTTATTTGAAAAATATCACTGTATTAGAAAGTACACAATCTATAAAGCGTATGTTTCAAGTTTGAAGACGCCATGTTGTTTAGTATTTGTTTGGCAGCCATCAATAGTGAACGTTTTCAGTGAATTTGTAAAAATGAGAAAATTGGTCATCGTTACGTGATACAATACTTTTATTTGAAAGGCCTCAACCCAACTGATATAAAAGCTGAACTAGATTCTACTCTGGGTGAGTCTGCTCCTTCGTTTACAATAGTGAAATATTGGGTAGCAGAGTTTAAACGAGGCCGTATGGGCTGCCAAGACGAGCATCGCAGCGGTCCACCAAATGAGGTGGCGACTCCAGAAATGGTGAAGAAAATTCATAAAGCGGTACTGGATGATCGTCGGCTACGGGAGCTAGCAGACATAGTAGGCATTTCAAAAAGTGCGATACATCGCATATTATCTGAAAATTTGGACATGAGAAGGCTGTGTACAAGATGGATGTCGCGTTTGCTCTCACTCGAGCAAAAACAGTGCCGCGAAGAGATGTTTTAATTGAGTGTTTAGCGAAGTTTCACAGCAACAAAGCAGAATTTTTGCGCCGTTTCATAACCATGAATGAAACATGGGTCTATCATTTCACACCTGAGACAAAAGAACAATCATAGACTCAATGGACTCAAAAGGGAGAACCGACTTCAAAAAAGGCGAAGACCGTTTCATCTGCAGGCAGGGTCATGGCATCGGTTTTTCGGGATACGCGTGGAATAATTTTCATTGAGTATCTTGGAAAAGGAAAAACTATCAACGGCGAGTATTATGCGAACTTATTACAACGTTTGAGCGAAGAAATCAAGCATAAACGGCCGCATTTGGCTAAGAAGAAAATGTTGTTTCATCAAGACAATGCACCAGCTCACAAATCCGTTATTGCAATGGCCAAAATTAATGAATTAAAGTTTGAATTGCTACCTCGTGCACTCTATTCGCCAGATTTAGCCGCCTCGAATTATTTTCTGTTCCCAAACTTGAGAATTTGGTTTAGCGATCAAAGATTTTTCAACGATCAAGAAGCGATATCGGCAGTTAATGGCTATTTTGAGGAGCAACACAGTTCTTATTATAACAAAGGGTATCGAACTTATTGAATATTGCTGGGAAAAATGTATAGAGCTGAACGGAGATTATGTTGAAAAATAAATATATTTCTTCCCAAACTAAGTTGACAACTTAGGCAAGGGTTTATATTAACCTTAATTCATTCATTTAATCAACGACAGTCTCCATTAAAATTTACTTTATACGTTAGTGATAGATACTTACACATTACGTATATTTATATAGTATTGGAAGGCTGGGTTCTGAATAAACGCCGTCTATTATGATCGGACTTGAATATAAAGTCCATACGAGTACGCTAGAACATCCTTTCGGGGTCAAAATATTTATTTGCAGATAAACAATGTACATATACATATTTAGTAGCAAGGTAGATTCCTATTAAGAATTTATATATATACCAATACTATAATAATAATAATCTACATAGGTAGTATTGATAACTGTTTATAGTGTAGATACATATGTATAGTCCATGTCATGGTTATTAAAACTGAGAAACATTGAATTATATTTAAGCTATTGGAATTTTTAAGTTTGGTTTTATGTAGATAATTTTATTTTATTTTAATAAATGTATTGAAGGTTTACAAGGCTTTTAATTAGAAATACAAGCATACCTTTAAAAAGCGAGTAATACAGTATTTTATTTTTTACGAATGAAATTAAGCATCTGACCATAATCAGTGCACAAGTTAATCGACACAGTTTAACAGACATAATACTGACAATGAGTAATTCGAATACCATAATAGCATCGGTACATTGCACTCTACAAAGTGGAAAATATTACAATAGATTTTAGTCTCTGAATATTAAGGAACGTTTTGTATTGCTTTATTTTTCGAGACACTAGTGATATTGTTGAATGTCTTCGGATCGGTCGTCCATGCTCTGTACCTACTGCGACATTGTGGCAGCTGTTTGTATAAGAAGGGCTCCGTCTTATTTCGTGAAATGACCGTCTCACCTAGAACAATCTCTTGCATTATTGAGAAAGAAGAGAAGAAATAAAACCCAAGAACAAATGAGTTAAACCGTTATAACACAGAAAGTTAGTATGTGTGCAACTATTCTTGTAAATCGCGGCTTTTCATTAGATATGAAAGAAGAAACAAAAAATGTGAAGGTGGAAACATATACCGGCGAAAGGGATCTTATAATATCATCATATATGGAGAGATCAGAAGGAATATACTAGAGATAAAATAATATTATTACACCAAATCACGGCTATAACGTGTATCACGTAACTAATTCTATCCTGAAAGATATATAAGTCAGACAGTCAGAAAGTCTGAAGTCAGATTTGAAGAACATATGAGATCAGTTAGATTAAATAAGGAAAACTCCAAATTAGTTAATTACCCGCTAGAAGACGGACGAACACACACAATATATAATTTATAATTTTACATCTGGGAAAGAGACGCTATAAATTCAATATCCTAGAATCGTATTATACAAGAAAAGGAAACCACCATAATAATTAAGTCACACTTAATGATCAAATTGGTCTTGCCACAATTAGTTAATTAACCAAGTTATAACACCCTTACTTTACCGAGAATGTGTCCGTTTATTACCGTTAATTTTTAAGTATTTCGTAGAAAGTTGTTTACAGAAGATGTATAAGATCCTGTTGTAACATAAATTAAAAATATATTTTGAAACTGTACCGAAGTGTTTGAATTTTAATTATATTTATTATTGGTTTTAAGTTACACATGTCTTTTATAAAGTTTATAGCAAAAATTAATTTCCCTTTTAACTTCCATTAATTGCTCGAAGTATCTCTCAGCGGAAATTTGCGAATTATGATGCAGGAAATATTAAAATTCAGGTCCTTTCCGGTGATGGAAAAAAGATATGAAGGAACAGGAATTACGCGGTAAGCAAGGGTTTTTTAAAAGCCTGCCTCAATGCCACTTATTAAAATCGCTTTTTTAGGATGCTTTAGGAGGCCAATATCCGCCACTAATAACATTCCAATCAAGTATAAGGATATAATTATATTGTTAAGTTTTTATTTATATAATAATAATCTTCTATTCATGAAGTAAAATTATTTCGAAAGTTGCTTCAGAATTTTTTAAATTTCGAAAGTTGTTTCAGAATTTTTTAAATTTCTAAGTTAATTGAGAATTTTTATAACTTGTATTAGATGATTTTACAAGTACATGAATCTCTTCAAAAGAGAATATAAAAATTTAATTGTAATAAGAAACGTTATTTTGGTCGTAAGCGAATCATATGCGCTATGTAGTTTTTAACTTTGTTTGAGTATAAATATTTTATTGTGATTATAAAATAAACCAATAAATCAATATATAATACGAGGGTAGCCGTTTATATTTCGGGAACTGACAACACTGTTAGTGTTGCTCCGGTCTGATGATTGCATCGTGAAGTCATCCCACAAATTGGGTATCACATAATTTGACAGCCGCTCTATAAAGGACTTGCCTCGATTGGTACCAAGAAGTGCACAAAAAAATACAATGGCGGTGCTTCTAAGAACATTTATAAAGTCGTCACAGGTGATGAATCTTGGATCTATACGTATGAGCCCTATAGTAAACAGCAGTCGACCGTGTGGATATTCCAACGTAAGCCAAAACTAACAAAAGTTGTTCGCGCTCGAAACACATCAAAACAAATGGTCGCCTGCTTTTTTGGAAAAACCGGTCACGTTGCAACCGTGCCTTTAGAGAGTTGTAGAACGGTCAATTCCGAATGGTACACAACTATTTGTTTGCCAGAAGTTTTTGAAGAAATAAGGAAAATAAACCGAAAACGACAGATCATTCTCCACTATGACAATGCGGCTTCTCACAGGTCGGTTCAAACAATTGAATGTTTGTATTGTCTTGTATTTTCTACTTATCAAAAAAAATAATTCTTTTTTTGCAGAGGAATCCTGTTTTTACAGTAAAACGCTTTTTGCTGATTATTTAAGTTTTTACCTTGATCCAAGATATGAGTGAATGCATCTTTTTGCATAATTAAACTGATATTATTAATAATTGGTGTGAGAGTAACAGTTTACAGTTAAATTTTTCTAAATATATGATTATAACATATACTAGGAAGCTAAATTCAATTAAGTATGAATATTTATAGTGTGCTATTTCGTTAACACTGACCAACTTAGTCGAAAATCTTGGCTTTTTATTTGATGAGAAGCTTACGCTTGTCAGTCACATCGAAAACGTCGCCTTGTCAGCGAAAAAGTTGTTGGGTTATGTTATACGCAGAGCGCTTGCTGCTGTACAAGCAGTGAAAGCTCCATATTTTCTATTGTTTATTTAGAAAAACTTGAATATGCAATCTTGGTATGGCAACCCCATTATGTTCATAAGAACATCTTGGAAACCAATTACAGTTTTTAAAATATCTGTGCTTCTGAGTTGATGGTTTTTATCCAATACGAGATATTCACCAAGTGGAACTGTTTCAACGATTTGACGCTATCTTGCTGGAAGATGGACGCATTACTGCTAGCTTGATATTTATATACATACTTATACATAATGACATCGATTTTCCCTCACTCTTTCAAGGACTAAATTTTCACATTTCTCTATTGTCGGTTCATTGCCGTACTACGTTTTCCTATTCACCTTCTAAAACTAATACATTTTTAAAGTTGTCTATGTATTATGCAGGTGACTAGTTCAGTGATTAGAGCATAACACATCCGACCAACTTTAATTAAACTGGTAATTGGGAACAAATGGAGATAATTAATATGTTTCTACATTCTTTCTATCTGTTTATTATTATATATTTATTTCATATGTACATGTCAATAATACATGTAAATAATTATGTTTCTTTCTGATTTGCAGAATTTTATGTTAACTTAATCTTCTAATAACTTATGAAACTATATATTTGTGTTATGTATGTATATTTAGTTTTGTCTTATTAATGCAAGAAATTCTGTTAGGCAAAACATAGATAAAAATAAAAAATAAAATAAATTCGATCAATTATTACAAACTTATACATCAAAGCAAATTTCCGCAATAAATTCTGGAAGTGACCCTAAAGAGTAACTAAAGCCACACACTTGTTAAACAACTTATTGAGTTGGAGAATGAATTACTTGCGGGTAAGGAAATATAGGCTAGGCTACAGAAACTATTGAGTTATAATATTAACTTACTAAGTTTATTTCTGTTCTCATACATTACAAATACAAGCAAATTTTTTTACCCAAGGGAATTTGCACAAGTTTCTTTAACTGCATATAGAAATACCACTGCAGGTTTAATTTCTCTAAGTTATCCCTCAATATTAAAACCACCCTAATTAACGGTATTGATCAAGAAGAACGTTTTTCATAATTTCGTATCAATAAAATACATTTAATGTACCTGTATTTGTTAGTTAGATTGCATGTAAGAACATAAATGACTTCGACTGTTTAATTTAAGACATTCAAATTGCGGAAAGTATATCAAAGACAACTAGTTGAATTGGACTAATATTCTATACGTATATAATTCGGTATTCAATATTGTTACTAAATTAAATATTTTGCATATTATTTATTATATAAAAGGAAAAAATATTATAGTTATACGTAAATATAAACTTATAAATACAAATAAAACTTATTTTGTTCCGGTATTTAAATGTACCTTACATTTCATTTTTACAATGCAATATTTGGTTACTATTGTCATTATTATTTGGCTTTTGTTTTACTTCAAGATATTGATTCGTGTATATATTATGTTTAGAAGACCAAACTTTCATAATGTGAATGAATCGAGGTCTACTAAAAACTTAAAAAGCATGATAGTGGAAAAGGGATCGATTTGTACATTATCAGGAAATGCAGGCCTTCCAGCTCAGTGATTGGGGCATAACACATCCGACCAATAGACCAGCAGAATTACTGATTGACGATATACATTCCGCAATCGCTTCTTGTTTTCTCTTTCCATCATTTCAGTTACCGTGCGAGATTTTTTGTCGCCTCAAACGTCTTTTTGAAGGGTGAATGTAGGACTTTTGTTGAAGTTTAGAACCATGACAAAGAATTTGTATCTGAAAAAAAAATAAATTCTTAATCATATTTCTATTACAAAATTCTGCTTTGGATATATTTAATAATTTTATATTGCTTGACTTTTTTAAGGTTCGCGTATGTACTGTTCCGTGTAATACAATCTAGGACCAAAATTATTAATTATCGTAAATTGTGGACCATAAAATGTCGCAATTATACAAAATATCGCGTGTGATTATTATATCACAATCGAGGCAAATATTCTAACCTAAACAAAGTTACATTTTAAATAATGCTTCAATAATTAATTTAGATTACTGGCTCGATATTAATAAGATATATCTATGATTTCTGCAAAGCTTGTTTTCAATTATTTGTGAACCCAACTTCAGTCGCTGCTTAGTATGTAGTGATTTTATGTTATGTTCCGTAGTCGAGGCTATATCGGCATATATATATATATATATATATATATATATATATATATATATGCCGATATATATATATATATATATATATATATATATATATATATATATGTAGAATGTAGTACTTTATGTGTTTTTATTGTATTGATAACGATCAATACTTGATATTGCATTGTAGTGCTGTGCGTGGAAAGTGTAAATAAATTTGTCAAATAATTCTCAGATCTTTAGTGTGTCATACATCATTCCTCTGTCTGTAGAAAAGTGACTGCTTTAAACACGTAAACACACAAAAAAACGAACACACAAAATGTCGTCTGACAACTCAGAAGGAGTTTGCGTAACATATAATTTATGTTAACGTTGACAGGTTGTAATCTACCATTTAGGATAGTGGAGAAGGAATCGTTCCCTCAGTTTTGGAGTACGTACAATGCAGACTACGAATCGCCAAGCGCTTGAGCGATAAGAAACTATTTAGCAGTATTAAATTTGCTATAAAAAATAAAAAGCTGTGGTTAAGCTGCGATAAGACTATAAATTATAAAAAAATTTCATTCCGAATATTAGTGTAATCTCTGGAACCTCTTTAACTTCCTTCATTTTTATTAGCTAGAAAAAGGTTGTCAAAGCGTATCGGCGAAGCTATTCGGTACACAGCAAAATTTTGAACTGACTGACCCAAGTAGTGTTGTTCATTACTGATGTCGGCTTGTCAATGCTTTCTACGGGACGTTTTCTTAACATGAGTGTCACGCTTCACTATTTATAACGGACCTGTTACATTACTTACATCTGATCTCGGAAACTATTCGAAAAAATTACCCGGTTGTAGATGATATAATAAGTAGCACTAAAAAGGTTTTTCTGAAATCTCCGAAATGGGTACGCGAATTTCACAAACATTGTCTTGGCATACGAGAGAACTACCCAATCAATTCTTACGCCCTGGGTCATGTGACTAGGAGTTTCCTATTATTCAAACAATTTTCTCAAAATAAAATCCTTAGTATTACAGGCTAACCTAAAAAAACTAATAGCCATCAAAGAAGGCAGATAAAATTTAATAATGCTGATGTTCACACGAATTTACAAATTATTTATACGATTTACATTGTACTAGCAAATGCTATAAAAACCTTGCAAAATACCACTTGCATTAGCGGATCAAATCAGGGTAGTGGATGAAGTGCAAACAGTGCTATGCACTTTAAATGACGAGATAAGTGTTCGTGTATTAGAATAGTTTCGTAGTGTATTTGCCATGATAGTTCTTCCATAGATACGATACGTTAACTCAGTTCAAAGAATACTTTAAATACGCAAATATTATATCAGTAGACATCTAACGATCATTCTCTCTACACAAGAACATCTTTACAATTCGACGAGCATCACTTAACGAGAAGATTTTGGAGGATTACGCTATGTCGCAGATGTTTAGTCGAGTAAATTCAGATTGTTAATACTTCTCTCGTAGGTAAGTGTTTAACAACAATAATAACATAAAATATATTGCTTATTGCTATTTATTCATACTGCATTGCGATACTTATTGCTCGCGATGTACGCGCTTATGACATCCATATACGTCGACGACGGGCTAGACTGCCAGAGACATTTCTACTAGCATCGCTTGCCGCGAATGCATGGTGTCTATGATAATTAATGCGGGAAATTATCATTGTTAAAAAATGATAACGTAAATATTCTATTTGCTAATATTAAATATACAACACACGAACTATAATTTAAGGTTAAACTATAGCCTAAATTTAAAGGTGTTTCAAATTTCACGGTTTTTATAAAGAATAAATAAAACACATAATTTGCATTCACTATCAAAAACTTTTTGCTGGTAATTGAAGTATCAGTTATGACATTTATATGCGAAAAATAATATCTGCCAAATGGCCTCCTCTTGTAGCTCAACAGACGTCCACTCTTTTGTTAAAATTTTCAATGACTGTTTGACATAATTGAGGCTCTATTTCACCAATGACACGAATAATTTCATCTTTCAAAGCAGGAATTGATTGTGGATTGTTTTTATAAACGTGACTTTTCACATAACTCCAAAGAAAATACTCTAACGGTATCAAATCACATGATTTTGGCGGCCAATTAACATCATCGTTTCTTGAGATTACACGTCCAGGAAATTCTTTCTCAATAAATCAATTGATTCGTGTGCAAAGTGAGGTGTAATGCCATCCTGTCAAAACCACATATCCTCTAGATTAATATTCATTAATTCAGGCCATAAAAATTCGGTTATCATCCGACGATATCGATCACCATTGACAGTTACAGCTTCACCAGCAGCATTTTCAAAGAAGTTATGTCAAATTACACCACCTGACCATAATGCACATCAAACAGTAATTCGTGTAGGATGCATAGGTTTCTCATGAACAATTCGTGGATTTTCCTCACCCCAGATACGGCAATTTTGTTTATTAACATAGCTACCAAGATCAAAATGTGCCTCATTGGAAAACATTATTTTTTGAGAAAAATCAGATGGTTGTTCATTGATGAATTAACAAATCAACGATGTTTTAAATGATCTAATGGCTTCAGTTCCTGTGTTATTTGAATCTTATATGCCTTCAGAGCTAAATCCTTGTGTAAAATACGCTATGTTGTTGATCCACAAAGTCCAAGTTGTTGTGAACGTCGTCTAATAGACATTTCAGGAGCTTCAGCAACACTTTCACGAACCAAACCTATATTTTTTTGTGAACGACCACTACGACTATATTTTCACTTTTTTGATCTTCTACGGAACCGGTCTCTTGAATTTTTTTAATAATTGCTTTCAGATGGACGATTAATAAACGTAATTTTCTAAAAACTCTTTTCACAGAACGCTGATTTTCATAAAATAATTCAACAATTTGAACGCATTGTTGTACCGTGTACGAAGCCATTTTTATAAATGTCATACATCACACTTTTTAAATGCCCACATACCCACACCAATTCAGTGCGCCATCTATATTTTATTTATTCTTTAAAAAAACCGCGCAATTTGAAACACTCTTTATATCCCTTTAGGTCAACTACTATTAAATAAATGCAAACAGCAATATTCCACGTACATTAGCCAAAAGATGGCAATAAGCTAACGAAAAAAATTATAAACGCTAGATATCCTACCGATAACCTCTCGAGCAAGAGGAGATAACTTTAACAAATAGATACCTGATGTTGCGTCATTACCAATCGTCTATTAATATCGAAACGTTCTCGTATTTATCAGCAATGCCAACCATCTTCTAGTGCTTGTACAACTCTTCTTACTACGTTTTCACTAAGGTTTGATATACTACAATAAATGTACTTCACGTTACCTTTATTTTAAGTTCTAAGGGCAACAATTTATTGCCCCCCTATTTAATTTACTACAGTCTGACCGTTCATCTGAATACTGCTCACACGAATCGTCTTAATCATCATAATAAATGTGTTTAAATCGAATCGTATTTAAGTTAAATAAATAATTTAAAAACGTGATAAGAAATTACATATGCGAAACGTAACAAGGCTAACGGAAAATATAGAATTTAATCATAAGACTTGTTTCGCTTTATGATTCCGTAATTGTATATCATGAAATTTAAAACAAAATCAAAATGCATGAAATGAGTATGTATTGTAAATATGTTTTAAGTTGCAGTTCTATTCGTGGGTATCAGATTTTCTTCTTGAATGTGTAAATGTTCATTTTTCACATTTATACGTTCGTTATGTTTGCATAACAATGACTTCATACAATATGTATGTACCTTCAAATACTCTGCATAATAAGATATACTTCCGCCTAACATTAAAGTTAAATATTTGTTTTATTATATGAAATGAAATATGTTATACACAACAACTAATATTGTAAAAATAATTCTGGTAAATGTGTTAATAAACTGCTAGTGCTGTTTAAGTTCTTTGTTGATGAGCATTAGTACAAGAGATTAAAGTTTTACAGGACAAGAAAATAAGATTTTTGAAAGCATGAAAAAGTCCAGAATAATGTATGTGTACCATTAACATCTAAAATATTAATACATTATTATTTTGTTTTGTGGAAATTAATGACAATTAACATGACAGTTAATAAAGTAATTTAAAATGTCAACTATAATAATATACTGTTTTTATTATATTACTGTCATTATATAACTTTTGCACATCGTTTGACATAAAAGCCAATACACACAATTTTTGAAAATTTAAGTCATTCATTTGTCCACGTTGTACTTTTTAGGCGAAGCCACGTATACTTGCTTGCAATAAGTTTTGTAGACTTAATTTTATATATGTGAAACCATAGATGCTTTAGTGCCTCGTAAATAATAATAATGGTTTTTATTATCTAACAAATGTAAAATTTTCTTAAAGCATAATTAAATAATAAATTGCAGTGCCATAATTTGATACCAACAAATTTATCTCTGGGACTAGAAATTTTGAACCAGTTGTAAATGTTAAAAGTACTTTGAAGAAGCTGGCACTAAAGATATTTCTTCGATCAGTCAACAACTGTATATACTTCTTCTTTCATCGCCGCTGAAAATTAAGTACTTCAAAAATCTTCCCTGAACTTTTCCAAATCAAGTTATCGGTAAATCGAGATACCATATAATAGAAGAATATTCTAATTTGAGTAGTAATAGACTGTAAAATAAAGATTTTTGTGATATTATAGAAAAACTTCTGCTTATTCTTGTCAAAAAGCCTAAAGACCCATGCAGAGTTGCTCTACAAATTTGAACTGCGTTTGGTGTAAGTTATAATAGCATATTTATTGATGGTCAACTGAATTTTTTTTTAAATAACACCAAGTAGTAATCATCTGTATGCTTTGCCGTAACATTTTGCAATCTGAAACAGAAGGAATTCTTGAGGGATTTCCAAAGTTGGAATGTATGTGCTTGAAGTATATCCATTGTAACAAACGTAAACCGATTTGTTGACTTGGTTTCCGCCCAGATTTACAGTTGCCGGAGGAATACTAAAGGAGGACATCTTGGATGCCAGTATATTATGGTTATCTGTCAAAACTGACAATATATTCACGAGGGGGCATGCCAAGGTGTCTGATGATGAACTTACTGATGATAATATTATAGAAGTAGGCAAGAAACCGATAGAAGGCGGTTGCAACAGACTCAACATTGTTTAGTGGTTCAAATTCTAGATTTACCGATCTTTTGCCTAATACATTGCCCGTATTTTGATGTATCTTTAAGTTTTTTTCGACAGTTAGATATATACCTATCGCAAGCAGCTAAACTTTTATTTCAGATCAACGTTCGTAGCCTTACAGGCTCCTGATGATAGTTATCATAGCCTCTACGTTTTCATTTACGGTTATAATTTTCTTTTAGCTTTCTTAACTTTATTATTCTATTGTCAATAGATGAGTCTAGAGAGATAGACGCAGTAGTGTTTTACCTTTACGCATCCTTTACTCACCTCTATAATACTTCATTTGGACCAAATACCGGAATTATCACATGACTAAAGGCAATGTTAACTTCTTTCTCACCGTTTCGTGCTATTCTATAATCAATGTGTTAATAAATGTTGAATAACATTTGTAATTTTATATTAATCAATTAAAATCAAAGTGTTAAAATTAACTGAAAGCGACGCATTAATATTATCAAAATGAAGAAAATAATGATCCATGAAGATATAGCTGGAAGATATGATATAAGTAAATGTACAGTTGTAAAGAAAGATGAAAACAAGAAAGAAACATTTAAAGAAATTTAACTTCTCGTTGACATGAAATATCAAATTAGATATTTTAAGTTATTTAAGGGAAAATTTATTTGAAACAGAGAGAGATTATGCATTTCAAATAAATTTTGCAAGATCGGGGTCTAAGATCTTTAAATCTAACCCAGCCACACACGTCTCGGTCAAACAGCATGTTGACTTTCCGGTAACGTCTGAGCATAAGTGTTTGCATGGAATGCGGGAATTGCAAATTATTTAAATTCACGAGAGTATCTAGAGATTTTAGAGAATGTTATGCTTCAATTAGTATGGCTGACATACCCTACCATTACTTTCATTTGCCAATAAATTGACTACTGTGTGCACAATACCAGAATCATCGCACAATAATTATTAATCAGAACATTGAGTTATCATCTTGCCGCACGTCAGAGGTATAAGTCTAGGGCTTTCATCTATATCCATTATAATAAACGTAGTTGTGCCCATACTGTAGGTAACTAAAGAACAATCTAATTAAAGCATTAGGGGTTAAAAGCACTTACTTTATGCAGTAATATCACATGATCGATGGTGTCGAACGCCCGCTAAAGTAAGTGTTAATATACGTTTACTTTAGCGGACGTTAAGTGTCCTAAGTTGACCGTCCCTCTATAGCTCTTCATCTATTTCCTTTGTGATGATAGAGAGATTTGTTGAAGTGAAATGCCCAGCCATGTTGAAAATGTGAAATACTCAAATGCTCTTGATTATAATTCTGTCAAACAGATGTTTCCAAAACTTCGAGAAAGCTATACAGAATAGTTATAAGTTTGTATTTAGTTTAGGACATTGGCGGCATTTGCCTTCTTAAAGATTGGACAGATTCTAGCAATCTTCCATGCCGAAGCCAGGCTAATAATTTTTAATGAAGGCGTAGAAAACACGTACGCACAATACTTGACCAAAAAACTCGGGATGTCGTCGTGACTTGTCGTCGTGTTCTTTAGTCCTGTAGCGCATATAGCAACGTCATTAATGTCAACGGTAACAATGGCAGTTGCAGATAGGTTTGACAATATATAAGGCAAAGACGCAATAAATTGTAATTTGTCACGACAAGAGGAATTTTTAAATTGTAATGTATGCGGGTAAAGAATTTAATAACTTCGTTACTTTACTTTCCAGGGGTAAAGGAAATGGATTGTTGACAATTTTTCAGATGTTAAAGTAATCGAAATAGTTTATTTTTAACACTGAAATATTAGTTTCATCTTATATTAATTTATGCGAGGTTTTTTCATATAGTTTCTGACTTTATATGCTTGTCACTGTAGCATTCTAGTGTCCAGAATTTACAATAAGATACGAATGAACGAGAAAAAATATATTGTACATTCATTGTATTTACGAATATTTTGTGAAAAGAATATTGAATTCATCTGCAAAAGAATATTGAATCCAAAGAAAGCATTATGAGTTGTACAAAGACTCTACTATTATGTTGATGACATAGAAATTGGAACACCTACAGTCTAGGCACCGAGCAAATAAAGTTGTAAAAGCGGGAGATATTCGCGCGATTTTTAATAAATGTAGTTTGATTGACTTTCGGGTCGCCGGGATTGTCACTAAATATGTACAAATTACACGAAGCAATTATATTACGCTAAAATTTTCATATTACCCGAAATCCGTAATATTGGTGTTTTTCTGAGTTGCTTAAGTTTTTTGGCTTTTTGCTTCAGAGGCTAATTGTTAATAAGCCAGCTTTTTTCAAAACTAAATTGCCTTGTAAAAGTTTAATTTTAGTAAGTTTAGTAAGAGTAGTAGCCATGACGTTAACTTGTGCGGCGTGTGCGGAAAGTACCATCAGATATAATGTTTATATATGTTACAAGAATCACTGTAATAAAAATTTTTATATAAAATATATTCGTCTCTCGGTACCAGAATTTATAGTTTGGAAGCGGGACTATAAATTAACTATGGGTTTGTAATTACTGTGGTAGTAGCAAAGAGATTATCACATCTTAATGTTCCAGCTATTGCAATGATATTACAAAAATTCATCAATTGGTGATTTTATAATGACTTCTGTGAATAAAGATTTAGGAATTAAAAAATTAAAATTTCAAAATAATATTTTAATGGACGAAACAATTAAATCACTATGTAAGATACCTAGTGCCACTGAGACAGAAAGTCGTCCAGTTTCTATAAACGTGGATATTGAGCCTGTAAAAAACAAACATACAAAAATAACTCGAAAAACACTTTCACCCTAAAAACATTCAACAAATCATCTCGGACGTTTACAACACAAAGTTATTCCGCAATTTTAAAAAACAGTGAAATTTCCAAGAAAAAACAAGAAAAAAAACCTAAAGAACTTAAGTTACGGTCTAATAAAAAATAACACAGTACAACAGCATTTCTGATGATTGGGTTATGTTACATGATATTAGTTCAATTTTTGATGACGATTTCAATATCGTGATTGAAATTTCTGTATCAGCTCTAGTTAAAAAAATAGGACACGGGTGTTTTTTTTTATAATAAAACAATTTAAATTTAGAGATAATTCTAATATATTTAATTCTTATAATGAAAAAAACTTTCTCTTATATGATTTTCTTGCTAAAGCTGAACACAGAGAGCTATTCTGAATGCTCCAACAATAGTCTCCCATCATGTGTGCATTCCAGTAGCCCTGATAGCGTTCCTCCATAGTACGGAAGTCGCTCCCCCTGTTCTTCACTTAGGTCCCCAAGATTGGCGGGAAAATAGTCCAGGTGGTTGTGAAGAAAGTGTAACTTGATGCTCATGTTACATCCAAGCCTTTGAAAGTGACTCATCAGTTATTCGACGTGTTGAGAATATACAGAACTTTTCTTACTTCCCAAAAATTTTTTAACAAGCCAAACAAACTCATTCCATGCCGTTTTCTCAATCTCTGTCATAATGTCCCTAATATTTGAGTTTTTTATTGATGATCTTATTTGTGGCCCGTCAAAAATTACCGCTTTTATCACTACTGTCAGTTTTTGCCTCAAAATGCATAGGCTCCTGTGAAGCATCAGTTTGAGGTTCAAGTGATATTTTAGGACTCAAAACACGTCTATGAGCCGACTGTATGGAAGGATATTCCCACTTGGCTCGATTTTTTCGGTTAATGCCAGTTATGTTCACCAAACAAAAATAACAGTAGTCGTGGTGGTTTGAGTGTTCAGTCCAGATCATAGCGGTTTTGTACATAAAGCTATTCCTTTTCTTATTTGTCCACAAACGTAGAAACTCAACGCACGTTTTGCATACCTTTTGCGGAATCCAAGGCTTATCTTTAATTTCCAGTGTGTGACGAAAGTAATTTTTATAAGCCTCAATCACGAACGCTGTCATATTCAAATGATATTCTTTAAATATATACTCTCCGCAAATGAAACAAAAATGATTTGGATCATTGAGGAAAACTCTTCTTGATGATGCCATATCAAATTATATTAAGAAAACTTAATATTTTCTTAATTACAAGCAAATTAACACACCAACACAGCGATTTTTTCTTGAAAGCTATATCTCATAAACAAGAGCTGTTACAAAAAAACTGTGGGTATATTTGAAATCAGCGAGGTCAAATAAGTCAACATCACGTGATAAAAGTCAATCATTAGGCAAAAGTTGACATATTGTTGTACAGTGTAATCTGACTAGAAAAAATAGTGGAACTGTAAAGAAAGATAATACTGTGAACATATAAAGTAAGGAAAAAATCCGTCAAATAAAGAAGCAAACTACCAAGGTAATAATGAGTTTACGGATATTATCAATAAACGTCGACATCGTCAACAAAACACTATTGAAGGCACAGACAGCATCCACCAGTATTTTCAAGGATGCAGTCTTTTATAGTTATGCCCATGCTTTTGGTTTTGACAACAATATTACTTGTAATGAAATAATAGACTAACTCAAAATCTATAAATAAAATTAAATAATCATTTAGTGAATATTGTTCAAGACTAATAAGATAAGAGTACAATGAATAAGATTGTATTCTTTTCTTATTAGTCTTGAACCATATTCACTAAATGATTATTTAAATTTATAATATTCTGTATATGATGATATGTGCAATAATAACCATAAAGAGATTTACGATCTAAATTTAAATTTTTGCTCGATATTTTTAGCCGTAACGATATCAAACTGGAAAACGCTCTTGTTCGTATCTTGTAAAGAAACAAACGAACAATGGTGTGCGTTATATGTAGTTCAAATAGCATAAGAGTTTATTTACATTTTCGATTTTATAACAGAAAGCTTCGAACGACTGCATTCTCTCTCTCACAGTTCGGGCAATATTGAAAAAAATGTATATATTTACTTCACCCCGCAAAATAGCGTAAAATTGGCATTTTGCTTACTATTTTTAATAGAACATTTTAATCTGTTAACGAAATTTTAATTCCGAGATTTAATATTTTAAGCAAAAGTTTTGGCGACATATTTTTCAATTTTTTTAAGTTAATGCAGTTTCGAATGTTCGATAAAGATGATGAACTCGCTATTATTCTACTAATTTAAAGCCGAAGGAAATGTGATGATTCGGTGCAAAATTTTTTATTTTGTTGTAGAACATTTTACACACACACACATACACATGTATATATATATATATATATATATATATATATATATATATATATATATATATATATATATATATATATATATATATATCAATAGATCGCATAAACATTAATAAAATAAAGTAAATGAAATACAATAAAAAAATTTAGATCTAAACAATTATATCATTATATATAATTATGCGCTTTCACGATGCTAAACTGAAAAATTCTAATTTTAACCGCTATATATATGTAAGTATATACGAAGCGTGTTTTTCAAGTAATGGTTTTGTTGTATACAATAAATGCGCGGCGCAATGAGTGATTCCGTCGTTGTCCCGGCATTCCTTGGGAACAATTGTGCTTAGTTGCAGCTGTGTAGGTAACCTGTACAGTCTGTCCTGTGTCTTTAAAATGTTCAAGATTATCGTTTTTTGTCCTCAAGAAAGATGTCTGCTGTAGACATTCACTGCCAGATTTGTGAACTTTATGGAGCTACTGCCATGTGTGAAGGAAAAGTGCGTAAGTGGATCAGAGACTACGGAAGACCACAAAAACAAAAGATATGAGTATTCACTGAATTTTTTGACTCGTTATAACGAAGAAGGTGACACCATTTGAGTCGTATCGTAACGAAAGACGAGACGTGGATTTCACATGTCACGCCCGAATCGAAGCAACAGAGCATGGAGTGGAGGGGCACATATGGCTTCATGCAAAGCGGCACCACCATAAATGTGGCAGCCTATTGCCAAACTCTGCGAAAACTACGTAGAACGGTTTAAAATAAAAGCACATACTTATATGGAATTAATACCCTACCGTGGGTTTGCAATTAATAACTGTTTCCAGAACGTAATTTATAGCGCATTGGAAGAATTCAAATTGACTGCCTATGTGTCCTAATGGTTGGGGCACACTCCCGGGGAGAATAAGATCGTGAGTTCGAGTCCCATGCGGGAAACAGAAATTTTTCAAAAATTTCTACAATATATACGATGTATAAAGCTGTTAAAATTAAAATTTTTTAGTTTAGCATCGTAGAAGTGCATAATTATATCAATTAATAACAGCGTGGGTTTTCATTTAATAACTGTTTCCATTATGCAATTTATGGCCTATCGGAGGGACTTGAATTAAGTGTCTCTGTGGTCTAATGGTTAGGGCACATTCTCGGAGAGAATGAGATCGTGAGTTCGAGTTCCAGGCGGAGAACAGAAATTTTTTCATAAATTTTTGCATTACATGTACGGTTAAAGTAGAATTTTTCAATTAGATCATTACATTTAAACAAGAACATTTTATCGGAATAGTTATCCTATAGATTAATTCGAAATTCTATTCAATTATTAATTAGTTATATAGTGTCCCAAAATTAACGCAAGATTTGAATTTGTTCCTATTTGTGTAGTAAAGTGTTGGCAACCCTAAAAAAAAACAATTCGACAGCTGACAGTTTAGGGTTAGTAAAAATGGAGCGTTACACGATAGAACAACGTGTCTTCATTATTGAACAATATTTCAAAAATAATGAAAGCTTGGCGGCCGCAGTTCGAAAATTTCATTCGAAATACGGTCGGAATAGTGTTTTAACTTCGTCAACTGTGAAGAGATTAATTGAAAAATTCAGGGAGACTGGATCCGTTGGAGACGCCAAACACACTGGTCGTCCAAAAACAAGCTGTTCAGATGTCAATATCGAAGCAGTGCGTGGGAGTGTCGGTGACAATCCAGGAACCTCAATTCGGCATCGTGGACAAGAATTGAAAATGTCAAAATGCTCTCTACAGCGTATACTCACTAAAGATCCTTGTCTCCATGCTTATAAAATTCAATTAACACTACAACTGAAGCTTAATGACTATGCACAGCGAAAAGGGTTTGTTGAATGGATTATTGAACATCAACAAACGGATGCTGATTTTTCGAGCAAAATTATCCTAAGCGATGAAGCACATTTTCACCTTGATGGCTTTGTTAATCGTCAAAATTGCCGCTTTTGGGGTTCTGAGAACGCACATGTGATTGTCGAAAAACAAATGCATCCAGAACGTGTCACTGTTTGGTGTGGATTTTGGGCTGGAGGCATAAATGGACCATACTTTTTTGAAAATGAATCTGGTCAGGCAGTGACTGTTACTAGTGCTCGATATCGCGACATGATAACACAGTTCTTTCTGCCGAAATTGGATGATATTGATTTGGCCAATATGTGGTTTCAACAAGACGGTGCCACATGCCATACAGCCCGTGAAACAATTCAATTACTGCATGAGACATTTCCAGGTCGTGTACTCTCTCGTTTCGGTGATCAGAATTGGCCCCCTAGATCGTGTGATTTAACACCATTAGATTTCTTTTTATGGGGTTATTTGAAATCACAGGTCTATGTCAACAAGCCCACAACCACCCGTGCATTAAAGGAGGAGATTCAATGCTGCATTAACGAAATTCAGCCACATTTATGCATAATGGTCATAGAAAATTTCGGCAAACGATATATAATATATAGTATTCTATTGTTCACATGGACAATTTTTTTTTGTGTTTTCAGCATTATACGCTTCATAACTTCTCTCACGGTAGAGAAGACGGCAAACATTTTCTTCTTACAGAGACTATATACACAGTCGTAGATTCATCTTCAAAGAGTTAGGCTTTGCTTTAGTGTCCACGTCATAGTGATCAAATCAGATTCTGTCACCTGTTAAGATGTTAACATAATAAGATGTTCCGTTTTGAACAGTGTTCTTGGTAATTGATGAGGTTAAGAATCCTGACTTCGGAATGTCTTTCAAGCCAAAATTTCTGAAATTCCCTTTTACCAGAGGAACGTTTTACGATGTAGACAAACATTAATCAATAGCCAAAATTTTTGATTAAGATGACTTGCGGATTACTAGGTCTCAACTTATATTGAACTTGCGATAGCGGGCAATAATTGGTTGTGTTAGATTGAAAACTTTTGTACTGCTTTTACATATACCATTTTAACGAGTGTTTTTACGTTATGTTATTACTGGAAATAAATAAAACTTTTTGTTATAGAATAGGTACTTCTATTTCTATATTCTATTTCTTTTTCAGATGATAGAGCTATAGATAATCAATAGGCATTCATGTGCTAAACAAAGTTCTTCAAATATCAAGAAATTTTGTCTAGAATTTTAATCCTTTAATTAACAAAACAAATCTATGGATAAATATTAGTCTCTATACATCTTTTTATATTATTTAACTTATCTATACATCTGCCTAAAGGAATTTGTCTCTTGGGCTTTCCTCTATCGAATGAGCTAATTAGTCATTTCCAACTTTTTAGCGGCTTCAAAACATCGGCTTTCTTTATTACGATCATCTCTCTTCTCTCGTACACATTTACGCCGCAGTTTCTCTCTTTTTGGAATTTCCATCAGGAAGCAATAAGTTAATTATACATTAATTTTACTAGTGACTTACTTTATGTTTTAGTTTCTCTGATGATTCGGACGCGTCGAACTGTAGAGAGAGAGGTAGGTCGAAAGAACCCGGGTGATATCATTTGTAGAACTTCAACAAAGGCATCTCAAAACGATTTCTAATTACTGCGTTTGCCGACTGGCGTCGCGATGTTCGCTTGTTTTCCTTTGTGCCATATAATTACCCACAACACCCTGCGGCCTCACCTCTCCATTCGTCTACATCCATTTTGCCGTGGGATATATTTCCATTCTATCTTCTCAATATTCTTTTTTTCTTTTATGAATCATTTTTTTACGATACTCTACACTATGTGTTTTAAAATGATTGCTTTATTAAATGGAACTATGATTACTATTTCTTGCTCCGCTTCTCGTCTATGATTTGTGTTTGTACTAATAATAATAAACATAAATAACATTTTATAATTTATAAGAATGAGAGCATGATTAGTATTTCTTTTATTAAACGTATTTAAATATTATTAGTATATATGTATATGTACTTGGCACATCCGATGCTAATCAAAATTGTCTTTAAAGGAAATAATTCTCTAAACAATATATCCGTTTTGAATTCTATAATATGTCAACTTATCAACCACCCAAATTTATGTTATACTCTTTTAAAATATATTTAGAAACATTAAGTGACGGAAATATTCAAGAAAAGAGAATTAATAATCACTGAAGAAACCACGAAATATGATGACATTAATGCAAGTGTCGAAAAAAACGTTATAATTGCTGAGATTATAAAGTAGGTAGGAACTGAATTCCATAAAAAGAAATGGAAGAAAAAATGTCAAGAGTGGTTAAAAGAAATATTGGTATCGATTCATAAAAAGAGTGATGTATCGTGTAAATTGTCATTTTGAAAAGTCGTTGGATGATTTGATAATCACCATCTCAGATTGTGACACAAAATTCCAGTAGTAGTTGGCATATCGAATGTCATCTTCGACTGTGATTCTTCTTCAAGACTCCTTGGTTTGGTAATATACGAAAACCTTAAATGGTCTGCACATGTGGATGGAGTATGCAAAACTCTGGCTAAGGTGTGTTTTACCCTTAAGCAGCTCCGCAGATCCTGTAATTTGAGTACCCTGCTTACTTTCTATCATGCTAATTTTGTTTCTTGCATGAGATATGGTGTGATACACTGGGGAGTGTCGCCGAAGGTCGGCAGGGTATTCCTTATGCAAAAACGGGCCCTGAGAATTATCTTTGGGTTGGGCTATAGGGACTCCTGCAGAGAACATTTTCGAAGTAACTCGATACTAACTATGATATTTACATACTAGATTTCCTATACTTCCTTTTTAGGAACAAAAACGCTTTTCTGAGTGGCAATGGAAATCATAAATATGATACATGGACTGATAATTATTTATTACCTGCCTCACATGCAAAATCTATGTTCCAAAAAGGAACATATTTTATGGGATGTAAATTACACAATAACAATATCACAAACTTCTGTATTTTTAAAAGCAACTTTAAGCGGTACCTGCTTACGATATATTGTTATTGTATACATGACTTTCTATATCCAAATTTATAACATTTTTTTTCTTACTGAGACGTGTTTCTAGCATATGAGTGTGTACATAATATGCAATGATTGCTATTTTCTTATATGTACTGATACCTACTGTATGCACATTGTTTTTGAAATAAAATTTATTATTATTAATATTATTATCATTGCATGCATAATTCAATTATATAATAATATATTATCCATGTCCATCAATTTCCATGTTTAGGGTAAATTAATTAATTTTATGCCTATCTAAAAGAAGTATTGTTAACAATTTAATAGGAAAGAAACTGAAAGTCTTGTTTATGAAATATAATTTTTTATTTGCGTTTTCTGAATTATAACAGTGGAAAAGATTGACGGTAGTATTAGGATAAGAAGAAAAGCAAGTACAGATATTTAAAGCACAAGCATATACATATATGTACACTTATATACAGACGTTGGCCTTTTCTTATAGTTTTCTAATGGTAATGACAATAATTGAGCCATCATAAACATTAATATGTATTGATTTACCTTCCCCATTTAAACTTAATTTTCTTTTCATACATTATGCTATGCAGAATGTTGCACTCGCATGATTCTATTCTTTATTTTCCTATCTAAGGTTTATCTCTCGCAACCATGTAGTAGAATTAGTCGGAGCATAGTCTTATCAATTTTCAATTTGGTGTTATGTTATGTTAGTTTTTATTTCAGCAATGTATGCAAACTTCCTGTAGATCTATTGCATTTTATTTTTCTTTGGTTATTTTCGTCTCTCTCTCACATCTATTAGTTACAAACTGCCAAATACATAAAGATATTCACGTGTCAAGATTCTAGTTTTTCGTGGTTTACATCAATTTTCATTGTTTTAGTATCTCTTTGTTCTTGCTTATTTTGTTTTTGTTTACATTATTTTATTTTTCCCAGATCAAGGACGAGCCCGTAATTATTGCTAATTCGCACTAATTTATTGATTATATTAACTAGTTCTATAGTGTATCTCGTTAGTAGCACTATATCATTGGCGTAACCTAAATATTCATGTCCCCTGTTGACTATAGTGTTGTGGTATTTACATAATTCATGATATGTTGGTTCTTATACTTTTCTCTCTCGCTTTGTTGTAGCTCCAGGCCTGCTATTTCTGTATTTCTTTCTTCATTCAGCATTTCCTCAAAATATTTTCTCTGTTCATTGTATTTATTCGGTTTTACAATAAGGTTATTTTACTCGTCTTTGTAATATAAAGACTTCGCTTAGTATCCTTTTTTGAATCCTTTCACAACTTTGTAAAAATTATCAGTGTCCATAATGTGTTCCTTTATTTGCGGATTTTCCCTTACCATGTATAATTTTGTTTCGCTTTTTTTTCTATTCGTTGAACTTTTGTTATTATTTTGATTACACGCCCGTAGAAATATTTCCCTTAAAAGCACAAAACATTTAAGTAGTAAATAGATAATATTAAAATACGTTTCGCAAACTCTTTATTATAAGACTCATGATTAAATATATATGTTACCATTTTGTTTGTGTCTTGTACACATACATACGAGTATAATACACATACGGCTCAGTAACTAAGAAAGGAAATCGTAAATGGAATGCAATAAGAGTTGATCGTAATTAGAATTACAGTTTAGTCGATGATTCAGGAAAATCCATGGGAATGCTGTTGGTTTTTTGATGTGCGGTGCACCGTTCCATGGTAACGATGACAGCAGGCGAGGAAGCATCACATAATCCATCATCAGTTGGTTATCGCGCGGTGGCGAGCCCGGCAATGAACAAGGTGCTACCACATCAATCATGCACACATTTTCGTTTAACGCAACGCACATATACGACGTTAACTTTTCTCATGATATACCGACACCTCTAGTTGGTTTCACAACAGTCGATCTGCCAACCTGGGCGTCTGTTCGACCGTTAAGATTTTCGCTTCATTTACATTTTTGTAGTATCCTTTCTTAGTGCAGCTCTATATCGAACTAACTCGAGTTTCAATAAATCGGTTTCATTAAACTTCTTTTTGAGTACTACTATAACCTACAATAATACAATAATACTGTTAGGCTATTAATATAAATAGTTTTTCTGGTCCAAGGTGATTACTTGACTATCTTGTGTGTACAATATGTATTAGTAGTTTCAACGAAAAAAAGGGAGTTTTAGTTAAATTCCAGTATTAAAGAAAATAAGTAATGATATACGAATCATTTTTAACGAATATAACAGCATTTATTATTAACTACAATAAGGGAATTCATATGTTTCCATTCAAAAATAAATATCAAGTTCAATATAAATAGTTTTTCTGGTCCAGAGGTGATTACTTGACTAGTAAAAATAAATAATTTCTTGTGTGTACAATATGTATTAGTAGTTCTCAATTGTTTTAATTAGTATTTTAAAAACGTTCGTGTTTCCCTCATTCATGTAAAAGATTTGCAACAAATACTAATCTTGCCAACGAATTTTAACTCTACATAAACAAAGACGATTAAGGGTGCAAAAGCTGTACAACAGCAATCAATGACCGTCTTTTGATACTTCAACATGAAATCGCACGTCGATATCCATGTATTTCAAAAAGGCGCTACTATATGTAAGACAAATTAACAAAAACAGTCAGAAGAAGATTAAAAGAGGCAGCCGAAATGCTTAGTTTCACGTATTTTTCAAAATTAAAAAACTCATCTATTAAAATTTGCCAAAACATATGTTCAATGGAACATCGAGCACTGTAAAGGATATTCTGTTCACAGATAAGACTAGAATTTAATTATGGAAACTAGATGGACGAAATCAAGTCAGTTGCAATGTTGTACATAGCGTTAGTTTTGAAGATGACGACGAAATACTGTGGGAAGGTATTAGTTGGTAGGGACGCAACGAACTCGTGAAACTGACAAATGACTAGTGATAAATGTCACGATGTATGATTGTTTGCCGCTGGCATAGTGGCTAATTACCTCAATGCAGTCAAGATTGGTCATCATATAGATCAGTTTTAAATCCGATGGAATACATGTGGGATAAAAAAATGGCGCATACAAAGTGCAAAAGAAAGTTTCAAGTACAAAAG
The DNA here is from genome assembly GCA_031893035.1 of Dermolepida albohirtum. NCBI lineage: Eukaryota > Metazoa > Arthropoda > Insecta > Coleoptera > Scarabaeidae > Dermolepida > Dermolepida albohirtum. The sequence continues at coordinate 198,829 of JAVIWB010003491.1, read as the reverse complement.
AATAATTTAGGTTTGCTACACAATATGCACAATAACGCAATTCCTCCAGAATATATTCAAGCTCTTATACTCATAGCCAAGGATATATGCCGCAATTAAAACTCGAGGAAGGTATTACTAATATATTTAGTCACTTTTAGTACGGCAGTGTGGATCATGACATCCTTTTATTTAGATTAATGTACGTGGAATCTTTTTAAATATAATCTAGTTGGTAAGAAACAACTGGTTAGTGTTAGTTATAGTCACTGGGGAACAGCATATTCCTCGGTGAAGGGTTAGAGTATTTTAAGTAGTATTTTTCAAGGAAGTTTATAGGGCCCACTGTTATTTAAGGTGTACATTAATGACATCTATGATATGTTTTTTGACTTTCAACATCTCCTCATATATTAATGACACAAGTTTATGAATATATGGAAAAACAATTTAGAATTGATAAACGAATACGGTAAATACTGTAAAATCGAAGAAGACTGCTTTATAAGCAATAAATTATATCTAAATTAATCGAAAACTAATACTATAATATTTAGATTTTCAAATGATACATCGACACCTGCTAATATATTAATTGATCAGCATTATTATAAGATTAAAACTAATCTCGAAAGAAACGAGAAAAACATCTTCGTATTTAGCTTTTTCTGGTCATCTGGAATGGAAATTTGGTTTTGGCACTATATTTGCCAGGGATACCCTCAGGACTGCTATTGATTATCTCGTTATACTGAAACTGAAAGTCCATTCAATAGTTCGGGAAATGGATATATAGGAGATGTTCTGGGTCACTGAAGAGTTGTGTTTACCTATGCTGAAATAGTTTTGAAAACAGAAAAGCACAGTTTGCCACGGGTTTTGTAAAAGGTAACCTTTATCGCGATTAAGATTAATAGAGTATTTATATATTTCTATGGATTCGCGAGTTTTGTACAATAATATGGGTTGTAAGATAGAATTTGGACAGAAACAAATTAAATTTGGTGTCTGGTATCCATCTGTACTAGGCCACTGCAGATCTAGGCGTATACAGTGTTCTATTATAATTCCTTTAACTATTTTTTTACTTCCTAGAACAGTAACATCTTCTATGGAGGTTGAGTTGGAGGGTTTCTTTTTCACATAGTGAACCGCCGTACCATACTTAGTTTGTCGCAAACCTCTACATGCTGATAGATACCTAACATCCGTTCTCGCATTACTCAGCAAAAGAACCCAGTGTCGTAAATTCCCTAATCCAATGAACCGCTTCCATATCTAAACCTAATTCACTCTCGCAAGAATTAAGCCATGTAATTAAAACCCTAATCAGTAACAAATACTCAAAGCAAGATATCCATCTTATCATAAAAACATTTCTGCCTAAAATTGCGCAGTCCCGTTTCTTAACCTATTTCTATTTCCAATGCCTATTTACCTTATGTTCATGGTATCATTGACCGTACCAAGAGAGTCTTTCTAAAGCACATCAAAACATTTTTCAAACTGTATATATATTTAGAGTAATATTGTTTTATTTTCACTTTAGTCGTCAACTAATTAAAGATTTCTTAATAACTCTACATAATCGCCTAATGAAGTAATCATTATCTTAGGATTGTTTGCGTAAGCAAGTAGTAGACAGTTCAGTAGACTTAACAATGAGTAAACTAGTAACACAGCGAGTAATTTTTACCTACAGTTTAGTATTCAGAAACAAATGTAAAGAAATTAAAGTCTGGAACTAACGATATAACTTTTTTGTGGTATTATAATCTTTCTCAGTTAGAAGGAACTTTTTAACGTATATAAACTGTCTCGGTTTTCCTTAAACGAAGAATGTAACGAAATATTAAATAAGTTGGTGCACACAGCCACGAAAATGCAAGTGAAGCGAAAATGTTAACGGACGAATGGCTGAGCGAGTCAGATAACCGAGGAATTACGTGCGAGAGGGTACCAGATGCGGTTTGAATTTTATCCAGAAAGAAGAATTCCTTCAAAATTATATAATGATATTATATTTAATGGATAAATATTTGTTCTTTGATATTATAAAGAATATAAACGAATTTTCCATTTATATATGTTCGTAAAAATGTTTTCAAGGATTTAACAAATTTGTAAAAACAAAAAATAGCGCATACATAACTACACCAAATGGGAAGGAACAATGAAAGATGAGAAATAACTAAATCGCTAACATAACGGGTGTTTTTTTTAGAGGTATAGAACTTTGAAATGGAATAAAACAAATATGATTTTTTTAAATTGACATGAAATTTACTTTATTCGAAACATAATCTTCTGGCATTATAATTTAAATTTGACTTCTGGCATATGACCGCCACGGCTGGCTCGGACGTAGTCTAATCTGGAGGGCCAATTTTCGATGACTTTTTCCAACATTTGTGGCCGTATATCGGCAATAACATGGCGAATGTTGTCCTCCAAGTGGTCAATCGTTTCGAGCTTATCGGCGTCGACTAGCGACTTCACATATCCCCACAGAAAATAGTCAAGCGGCGTTAAATCGCACGATCTTGGAGGCCAATTCACGGGTCCGAAATGTGAAACTATGCGGTTACCAAACGTTTCCTTCAATAAATCAATTGTGGCACGAGCTGTGTGACATGTTGCGCCGTCTTGTTGAAACCACAACTCCTGCACATCATGATTGTTCAATTGAAGAACGAAAAAGTCAGTAATCATGGCTCTATAGCGGTCACCACTGACTGTAACGTTCTGGCCAGCTTCGTTTTTAAAGAAGTACCGACCAATTATTCCACCAGCCCATAAAGCACACCAAACAGTCAGCTTTTCTGGATATAACGGTGTCTCAACATACACTTGAGGATTATCATCACTCCAAATACGGCAGTTTTGTTTATTGACGTATCCATTCAACCAAAAGTGAGCTTCATCGCTAAACAAAATTCGATTATGAAAATCGGGATCAACGGCAATCTTGTTTTGGGCCCATTCACCGAATCTACGCCTTGCTAGGTGATCGTGTGGCTTCAATTCTTGCACGAGTTGGATTTTGTAAGTACGTAAACCTAGATCTTTCCGCAAAATCTTCTATAAAGTGGATGGACACATATCCAATTCCTGTGCACGATGGCGGATAGACTGATTCGAGTCTTCCTCTACGCTACGCTCTACAGCAGCAATGACTTCTTCTGTACGCACTGTACGACGTCTCTCTGGATGCGTGTTATCATTTAGAGTATACGTGGTGCGAAAACGTTCCATAGTTAATCGAATTAATTGCTCTGATGGACGATTATGTTGACCGTAATATTGACGTAGTGCGCGATACGTATTTCGAACAGAACCATGATTTTCAAAATAAATTTGCACAATTTGCAAGCGTTGTTCAGGCGTCAGTCTATTCATGTTGAAATGACAAACCAAACTAAATATAAATCACTTAACAGCTGACAAAATGGCCGCCAGTTAAAAAAGTGTTGCCAACTTAAAGTTCTATACCTCTAAAAAACACACCCGTTAGAATTAGTAACGTATTTTAAAATTTACATTTGTGATATGCACATAACAGAATATTTCTCTCTATACATTAACTGTATTTCTACACATATATAATCATTCTTGTACTTTATAGAATATAATGTAGTTAATGTTAATAGTAAAAATTAATAAATTAATGTGTTTTATATATCCATGCAATATTTGAATATTTTTCTTATATAGTTCTATGTATATTCTATACAGCACTAGTTTTCACCACTAGTTGAATTCAAAACAAGTTTTGTAGATTCCCATTCTGTATCATGGTACGTGTGCGTGTTCTGGAGAAAATTAGCGGTGAGAGTAAAAACAGTCCCGCAGTAATACCCGCCACCTTACGGATTAGTAAGGACACACTGCACACACAATATTGCTTTAATCTCAGTCCCCCGAGCGCCGGCCCGAGATACCGTCAAAGGGCCTGCTTCTTACTTCCAGTAGTCCAACCGTTCACACATAGCAAAACCTTTGACTCCATCGTCTGAGACTGCTTGATCGACTACACGACATTAATAAGATTTCCGAACATTCTTAGGCTCTGCATCTCTATCAAAGTTTCAGATTGACTTGATGAATCTGAAAAATCGAGCGATGAGGAACAGAAAGAAACCGACGAAGATGAGTGAATTCGAATAGATAGAGTAAGAAAGATACACGAACCGAATTAATTTTCATGTAATTTTTGAAGTGTCAAGTATTAAATTTTACCATTGATACATGAGTCGATGTCATTGGAATGCTCTTTTTCTGCGGAGGATCGTCATCTCGATCTAAGGTTGACATTTTTAATTATACTATTTATTAGTATTCATCGTTTGGATTTAATTTTTTTAATAACATCGGTATGGTTTGAAGGAAGGAAGAGTCTGGGATCGATATTCAACGAAAATATTCAAATAGATTTTCCAAATTGATTAATTAAAAACTTTAATAAAAAATTGCTAGATCTATTGTTAATTAAAGATCCTCCTGGGCAAATCTTTGAAACTATGTAAATATTCTCGAGAAATCAATATGAATTTTAATTAAATTAAATTTTATTTTTTGTTCACTAAAATGGTGTTAGTGTATATAAATACGTTAATGAAAAATTGCTTCTAAAATCATTTTAATTTGGAACACAAAAGTCCTTCGACATATACTATACTACTATTTTACGAGAGTGGATCAATAATTAGTGAGCCCGACAAAACAAGGCAGCACTAACAAAAAAATCATTTGTTTTTTAACGTGTCAATACTTCAAAATAAAACTGCAAAAATTTGTCTTCATCCTGATCATAAGAATACTTGTTATTTGAACCGAAACCGAACTGTTTTTAGCTTTTCTTTAACCATAAAAAAGTGGAGTATCCGTCATTGATTAAGTTCATAGTTTTACAGATCATAGCAAACGAGGAAATCAATGCTGAGCCAGCGTCAGTTTATGGGGACGAGATTGGTCCCCATAAAATGGCGCTAGCTTAGCATTGATTTCGTCGTTTGCTATGATCTGTAAAACTATGAACTTAATCAATGATGGATACTCCACGTCCAAAAGACGTGTGTGTCAGAAAAGATTAAAAAGTATATGGTATGATGCCAGATAACTATTGAATAAAATTACCCGAAGTAGTACAGATCTCACATATTTCATATGGATTAATAGTTTATGACAAAATTATGTGCAAGATGAATACCGCATTTGTTGATTGTGGTCCATAATCACCAACGGGAATGGATTTCAGCCCTCAATTTAGTGAAGTTAAAACATGACTCGAAAGACTTTTGCTGCCAAATATAATAATAACAGTTGTTGAAACCTGTGCATACTATTATGAAGGTATAATGCATAATAGCATGCTGAGGTTGACACAAATGCTCCGAAAAAGATAAAAACCGTTTCGTGCTATCGGCTGGAAAGGTTATGGCTGCTATTTCTTGGGGTTGCTGTGAGATTCTTCTTATCGATTATCTTCAAAATGGTAAAACGGTAACAGGAAAATAGCGTATATCCATTTTAGATCATCTGAATGATGCAATACAATGTAAAAGACATCGCTTTAAGAAGATACGAGTGCTTTTTTTTCAAGGTATTGCGCGTATTGACGCTTTGACTATTTAAATGTTAAAAATTCATGAACTGCATTTTGAACTGCTTCTACATCTAGCTTTTTGCCAGATTTGGCAATTTTAGATTTTTTACTTTCGTTCAACCTGAAAACTTGTCTCGATAGCAACAGATTTGGATTGAATGAGGAGGTAATCGTTAAAACTGATAAAGCTGGACTACATGTAGTAAGTAACAAAAAGAATACGTTAGAAAACAAAATAATTTTTTGAAGAAAGTTTTGCCTTATCTTGTTTAAGTGACTTTTTCTCTTTCTTTTATGTCTTTAATATTTCTGTGTTGACATTAGAAGAATATACTTCTCTTAAATTGTTGTATTTAAGTAGGTAATTTTCGGTTACCAATTTTTTTTTAAGTGAACGCATCTCATTTGTAGAGGTTTTTATAAAACTTATTATTAATAACATCATTAATATGATATATTTTTAGATTATTTTGACTATAAACAAAAATAATTCTGCACAAAGCATTCGTTCAGTAAGAAAACACAATAAGCCAACCCGCAGAATGTCCAATATTTAAAGTGGAAATTGCATTATTTCCAAGGAACTCCTTTGTAATTCATGAGGCTTGTCCCTTTATTTGTCACTGATGCTCTTTGCCCCGCCGGACTTTACTCGACTTCTTACTCCATCCCAACCATTTTTAATCCAATCTTCTTTCTCTGTTTCTCTAGTTCTCCGGTACGTTTAATCTCTCCATACTCCATTTGTCTCAATCTTGAGACAATGTATTATTTAAAGAGGCTGCGCTATCGAGTATTCTCCGCTTTTCTTTACGGGCGTAGTGCCATTGTTGAACGTTAAAAATGTTTTCGCTATTATTATGATGATTGTAGAAAGATACTTGCAAACAGGGATTTTTAAATTGCTGATGATTTATAAAATCTGTATGTGTCAGGACCACTTTTTATTTTAAAATACTTCTTAATTGCAGATTAGAATTAACGATATTTGAATTTCCTAAAAATATTTTCTAATTATTGAAGGGAAAAGAATAAGCACTACAAGGACAAGAAGGATAAATGCTTTTCAATGAATGAACTAGTAAGTAGTTTCACTGATAAATCTGGGTAGTTTCTCTCAATTACAGGGCGGTTCGTTATTCGCCTTGTCTTTAATATTAATTTATTTATTTAACATGTATGTCTACCCAAAATTGATATGCGTTAAATTTTTGTTAGACATATAACTTACTGTATACACACACATATATTTACATATATAATAAACAAGGAACTAGTAGGTAATTCGGTCTGTGAACTGAAAGACTTGATTTTTTTTCTTTAGACTCTCATATAGAGAGTCTAAAGAAAAAAATATCAAAATAGAAAATAGTTTCTTTTAAAAACATTTCTGCACGAATTTCTATATCCAATGTTAAACGTTGATCAAACTGCATATTTTTGCATGAAAAATATCCGCTGTACTTAGGGTACATCCAGTGGATAATTCCATAGGTCATCCAAAATACAAATGTGGTAAAATGTTCTTACAATTTGAAGGTTGCACATTTTTTATAAATTCCTTATAGCGTAACCTATTTTATACAAAGTACTGTTGCACAAATGATAAATATGGAAACACCATTTTAAGCAAGACTCAATAGCTAGTTCTAGAACTTTAGTAGATACATCTAAAGCATAAGTGTCATTAGAAATAAATATAATATTCATTATTGATAGCTAATTATTTACTACAAATCTAATTATTGATGTCGTTCTTTACATTTGTAATTTTGTCTATAAAAACACTGAAATTTAATGCGTTTAACGCTATACCTATAGAGCAATTACCTTAACTAAAGCTAATTTGTGAGGTAGATCATTAATGTAAAGCGAGACTAATGTAGATCCCAGGACAGAACCTTGGGATGCAGTAGTAACAACTTTCTTAGTACTCGATCGTTGAATACAATGAGGAAATATTGGATAAGTTTGTGAAACTTTCGTAAACACTTTGGTAACTAAGAAAACCTGTTTCGCTCTTGACATTAATTTGTTTATACATCTTTCTAATAATTTCTGTTACCAAATGTAAAGCGTGACTTATACATGTTGGATGTAATAATTTAGGAAAAACGTTTTTTAATAGACCTTCAGCCTTCCATATATGTACATATATGAAACTGCATTAGTGAAAAGCAGTAATGGCAAAAAGTGTTTTCCGTAGAAGCTGTGTTATATATTTAGCATTGGCCCTTTGCAGTCTTTTGGTGGTACTGTTAGTTTATTTACTTTCAAGACACGTATCAAAGCATTTGCCATCTTATTTTTTTTTGTAGTTTCATAAACTGCATCTATATATTTTTTTTTGAAATTTCAGCTCGTATATGGTTTTTAAGCACTTCTCGGACATGTGGTATTCCCTTTTGCCATATTTATATAATGGGTAGTATCCAAGCTTTTGCATATTATTAAAGTAAGCGAAACTGTTTTTTCTCAAACACATAAAAAGGCATATTACACGTACGTAAAAATATAAGATCGAAAAGAGACACTTGTTAGGGTACCAAGTGTGCTTTGTTTGTCTGTGCCGTTTAGTAATCAAATGCTTTCCCGTATCTTTCTGTGTCCAAATATATACATATTTGAACGCTATAAACACGTATTTTATTGGCTTCATATTTTATATCTTGGTAGTTTATTGGCTATTTTTGTATTTGTGCAATACTCGTAAAAGGCTACTCTTTTCGATTTAAATTCATGCAAAATTATGCTATTTTGTGTAAAAATTCTCACACTAGTTATCGTTCGATGATATGAGCGTGGGTGCAAGATCTCCACTAACACCATTATGTGAGTAATGGAGATTTAACCTGTAAACTGTAATTTTGAGTATCCTGGCTTAGAATGCAAAGTTTCATTTTCCTGTGCACCGTCGTCGAGTAACAAAATCATCTATGAAATGATCTATGGTAGAACCTTTAAAGCTAGATGTGAAGAATATTTATATATTATAGTTATAAGGCGCAAAACTCTTCCGTAAGGGTAGAAAGTCATGAGCCGCCATTTTCTGGATCGCAGAGGGAGTTATTCATACGGAATATGTGCCGGAGCGATCGACGATTAATTCACTAAGATACTGCAAAACTTTACGACTACTAAAGAATCGTACCCGTAAAGTAAGACCGGAAAGAACAAAATTTTTGTTCAACCACAACAACGATAACAACGAAATGATGAAGACAGTGACGAACGTGAAATTCACGGTCATGATTTGGCACCTTCAGTTTTCTGGTTGTTCCCGAAATGGATGGAGGTATTCAAAAGTTTTGCAAATGGATCAACAATAAACAAGGAAGTTCTTTCATGGATAAAATGAAGAATAAAAGAATTCAGGGCATGGAGAAATATATTGCACAAAATTGTGATTATGTGGCAAACAGTTATGCACATTGGTAGTACAATAAATGTACTTCATTTTGAGACTGGTTTCATTATTTCGTTATTTCTTATTCTTATTTTATGTTGGAGACCTTGTGTATCAATGCACCCTCGTATCATCCTGTGAATCAGCGACTTTCGTTGTCGATATGGAATGTTAATTGTTAATCAAACAAATGCAATATTTTACGAAAAAAGAAGAAGTTTAAATGTAAGTGATGTAAAACTTTGCAATTATTTAGCATTCAAATATAGTGTGAAGTAAATAATATAAACATTAGAATAAACGTATAAATGATTATTATAGTAATACGCAAATATATTCTATGGCATCACAAAGACATTTAAAAATTATAATTAGGTATTATTTTTCCTATTTCACTGCGTTATAAAAATTGCATTTTATTCGATATTGTATGCGTCGAATAATGAACAGCATCTGCAAGTAACAGAAAGTGCCCAGTGTCTATTTATTAAATTCAATGTAACAATAATTATTTAAATTTTGATAACATTTAAGCCAATTTAGCATTATTATTGTTGCAAAGTCTATGTAAAGCGAATTACTGATATAAATGATTACTCAAAACGAATAAATAAAACGCACAATATCCAATAGGTATTGAAACCCAAGTACAGGAATATGAATAAAAATGCATGTAGTACTACAAAACAAAAGGAAAATAAATTAGTTTAACAAATACAATCGCTCTATCCTATAGCAACATTAGCAGCTAGTATATTAAATGAATCAAAGTGAATATTGCACAAGTGCGAAATGCTATTATTATTCCTAAACGTTACTGAAACTGATATTTTTAATAACAGACTTTCTAGATATTTCATAATAAAACAGTATATATGTAATTACATATATCCGATTTCAGATCATGAAAGTTTATACTGCTTAATAACCTATAATATTCAACAATATTGTTTAATAAACCAAATATGAGTTTTAAACCTAAATAATTCTGCTTTATGCAACGTTATACTAAACCTTTAAACAATAGAATAATTGAAACCTCGCTTCGGATACCTACCTCCACACGCTGGACACATTCTATACTGATGATGTGTACTTGGTAAATTGAATACCAAATTAACGAAGCATATTACAATTTCGTTATTATTATGGTGTGTATAGTCGCAACTAGTACTCAATATTTTTAATGTTTTGGCAGTTGTTGTATGTAAAACCATGCATTTTATAGACGCTCGCCATTATAGAATTGATATGTTCAACAAATACTATCGTATAATGAAAGTAGGTCCAAGACTTTTTACGGTTAGACAACGAGTAAGTGTGATGTCGTTTATAATGATGCTACATTTCGAGGGGTTCGATGAAGAGTTTCTTCAATAATAAACCTTAACTACTGATAAATTATACTGTACTTCATAACACGCCTCAACGGAAACAATTGTATAAAATATCTTTAAGTGTTTATATTTAAATTTCAGCTTTTAATATTTCCTGATAACGGTATTAATTTAAATTAAACACAAAACTGGGCAAAGTTTAAAATGCGACAGAACTCCCAATGTGCTGAATTTCTTCAATAGGAAAGTTCCAGGAAATAGTCAGGGAATTTCAAGAAAATAAAAATCAGGATGTATACAAAAGCTTTAAAAATGTAAATACTTGAAGGTACGCGCTGTGGAATAACAAGAATTGTAAATAAAAAGGTAGAAAGAACACATTGGTGGGCAGGGAAAATAAATAAAAGCGGTGATATAATAAAAAAGGAAGCTTATAAAAAGTATCTGAAGGAGGAGAGCATTCAGCAGAACGAAAAGTACAAACATGAAAAAAGAAATGTCAAAAAATATCAAGGAAGTAGAGGTCGTGGACAGATTTTCGACAAAAAATTGAGTATAGACAATCAAAAATTATTCTTCGGGAAGATTGTATAATAAGTATGAAATAAAATATTAATTTAACATTGTAGAATATAAAAGATAAAAATGACGAAGAAATTACGAGAAAAGAACAGATTTTGGAGAGTGAAGATAATATTAGGAAGAATTATAATGATGTAAATACAAGGAATAAGCAAAGAAAAGATAGTGTCAATGCAATAGGTCAGGAAGAAATCACACATATATAAAAAACTATATTTATCATGAATTAAATGTTAAAAGCACCACCGGATAAAACTAAAACATATCTAAAGAAACTAATGGATGAAAAACGGAAATAGTTCCTATACTCGCAAATAGGAATTATCTCATCTGTATATAAGAAAGGAAATTTCCAGAAAACGCAACAATTGTAGAGCCGTTACGATTTTAAGCAATGTTGCTAAAATCTTTGATATAATTATAGAAAAAGACTCCCGAAAAAATTGGTAGAAACACTAGAAGACACTGAATATAGCTTCAGATCGAACAGATGCTATTGGAGGATAGAGATGGTGATAATTCCTGGAATATGCTATGCGGATGGTGAGATTCGCAGAGGATGCGGAGACTGAATAAAAATCAAGATGTATACAACGGAGCACTCTAAAAATATGGTATGAAAATTAACACAGGGAAGACTAAAGTTATGATCCAGAGCAAAGAAGAACAAACGCACTCAATAAGGATTGAAAATAAATAAACGGAAATTTACATAGCATATCTTGGAATAATCATTTTCGAAAGCGGAGAAATAGACAATATGAATGAAACCACGAAACACTGGAAAGCAAAAGAAATAGGTCTACAAACTTTCAAAAAGGTGGTCGTTCTTATAGTTATCTATTATTCAAAATCATGGACATTAATGTTAATGGACAAGAGAAAAATCCAAGCGGCCTAAACGAGATTTTTAAGGAAAATTGAAAATAAAATACGTTTAGACCATATTCAAAATGATATATATCGGCAAACACTAACCTCAAAACTAGTATAATAATGTATAGAAGAAAACCAGTTGATAGCTTGATGTCATGTCTAGATTAAATCAACAAAACAGTGCAGATGAGAGGAAGGAAATTGCAAGAAGTGCTACCACAAACAAAAGACCGCAAGGAATTGATTGTTTTTTGAAAGCTATTTCTAGTAAGGGTTTCTTTACTGTTCACGTATTACCTTACTCTATCTTTATTCTACATATCTCTTACATAATTATGGTAAGCAGCATTCAACATTCGTATGTAAGTATTTAAAACGACTATAGTAATGTATGCTGCCCTATTTTTCATTTCATTTATGACTTATGTGATTTAAATAAATACAAATATGCTTTACAATATTTCGACGAAACCATAATGAGTATGTACGCTCGTTATTTTCGATATCACACATTGAAATATATTTATTAAATACGTTGTATACTATGTTATAAAATATATCACAAATTGTTTGGGCAGAATTTGCTCTAGTTATGCAACAGTGGCCAATCAAAACCTAAATATTAGAATATTAAGTATTAAAACATTGTGTTAATTCATAATATCATTGCATTCAAAAAAGAAAACGTGTTCGATTGTAGAGAGAATGAAGGAAACTAATTTTAGTTACTACATCATTTGTATGTATGAGCAAAGCAAATAATTTTTTAAAATTTTATAAACCATCATTAATTACCTCGTAATTTGGCTTTCACTTATATGAAGATTTACATTCCATGATATGCGAATACTGTTTTCGGTTCGTGCAAATTTTTGGGACCTCGACTGGAGATCATAACTTAAAATGTATTACTGTTCCATATTCAGCTAGTTGTACCGCGCGCACAATGAATACAAAAGGGATGCGAACAATTAAGAGATTATTGACGATATAATTGTTTTGCAGTATTCGTTGTATCTTCGTAAACTACAATTCGATATTCATGTAACGATAAAGGCATTTACATTCTCTGTCCCAAAAATAACCGGAATAGTTTTGTATAAAAAATAAAACACGATTAATTACTGTCTCTTCTTTGGCGATTGTTGTGAAATTGACATGAAATCACGTAGTTTTTTCGACCTTTTCTTCGCTCATAATTTCAATTAATTAGTCTGAACGTTTGTCATTGTTCACATTCTCTCTCCTTTCTGAGTCTTTGTTGCCATCCATAATGATAATTATCTAGTTGATATTTTATCTAAATTAATAACTTACTATCGTGCTTCTTCTATTTACAAGTGGTACAAGCTGTATTATATTAAATATATAATATTATATTAAATGTGTAGATGTCTGTCAGGTGGACCTAGTTTAAATGCATTATAGTTGAAATGCGTCTCTCATATTTAATCGTGAGATTGGTATCTCCATTAACTATTCTAGAATCTAGTTGTGCTTTGATTTTCATATAATAGCTTATTTGGTGAAGTTTATTATTAGATTAGATTAGATTTGTTTTTGATAATTTCTCTCGTCCATCTCTGCAAGTAGCTTCTCAGTGTCGTCCACTATAGTTGGGTAACCATTTCTAAGAGCTTTCGGCTCCTTTTGCAAACCTAATATCGTGGCCCTTCGTTCAGTAATATCATTACTGATTGTGCAACTGCGACAAGACCATGACATTCTTTTCTTATTTTCTATTGATCTTATTTCAGATGCCTTCAAATTCACTAAAGGAATGCTAGAAATACTTTTTACATACATACATAACAGTCGCTCTTCTGCAGTGTTTTTGAAACCACAAGAATAATATTGTATTCATTTTAGATGCCATATCAATTACGCAATATAAGACAATGTCAATATTTATATAACAAAACAGTCTTTTTCACCCAGGGGTCGGTCAGGGTGACTAACAACGTGACAAACAAAAGAAGACCACGGAAGTGAAGGAAGTACAGGTAAAAACAAAAGAATGGAGAAATGATCTCCAACTTATTGCGTATAAAACAAAAATATTACCATAAGTATAATGTCACACGTATTTAATATGTCTGCGATATTTTTTATGTCTAATTTGCAATAAATCAAGTAAAAAAATACGGGTTTTAAACTCACCACCGTGAAGAGAAAAGTATGTGCTTTAATATGATGCAAAATCAAGCTAATTGAACAATTTTACATTAGCTTAAAAATTAAAATACAACGGAACCATATTACATAGGTTATTATCGGAAACGACACTTGATACTGACCGCAGAAGTCTCAAATAAGCGAAATTATAAGGATTAGATAATATCTATCCATATACGAGTAGGATAGCATAATAAGTGTAAAAGATAAAAAAGGATCGCGTCAAGTAAGTAAATTGTAGTTTTGGGATTTTAAATTCGGAAAGAATTTTGCGAATAGACACCAGGTGTGCGAATACTGAAAGCAGTCGTAATCAAAGAAATGTGGATTGCATTCATGATCAAAAGATTGGCGTAAAATTTATAATGCAATTATGAGGCTTTCCAGTTGGTAGTGTTGAAAAAAATTATATCATGAATTAATCTTAAAAATCTATTTGCTTGCTATTATTATCGGAAACGACACTTGATACTGACCGCAGAAGTCTCAAATAAGCGAAATTATAAGGATTAGATAATATCTATCCATATACGAGTAGGATAGCATAATAAGTGTAAAAGATAGAAAGAGCTTTGAGTAAATAGCAACGCTATTATGGAGCTGCGATGTCAGCTAAATGTTATATTTTATTAACTTGATTTAGTTAGAAAACGGTAATTGTAGTGAGCATTCAAACCCCGCTGTAAATGGCAATAATAGTTGAATATTTGTGAAATTCTAAGAGTACAGGTCGGACAGTTTACATAACTATTTAAAAATGAACAAAGTTTCAATTTATTGGCTATTCCGATTGCTGAGACGAGAAAAAACACCACGAATTCGATATTCGTTGTCGCCTCTAGAAATTGCTAGTTACCATAAATAATGTACAAAGGGTACTAGGAAAGTTTTGGAATACAACTTTGTTAATTTAATTTTTTCTCTACACTCAATACACCTCTCCATCCTTCGAAACCGATCTTTAAACCAGTTCTGCCAAGTTTCACTAGAGAGTAAAGCACACTCGTTGTCCCAAGCCCGCAGAAGGTCATCACTGGAAAACTGCCTCCCTTTTAGCTTCATTTTCACATGCGTGAACAGTACAAAGTCGCAGGGAGCAAAACCTGGACTGTAGGAAGGGTGCTCGAGAAGTTTCAATCCTGTCGTGGTCAAATATTCGGTGCGGGCTGTGGTGCGGTGAGCTGAAGCATTATCGTGATGGAGGAACCAAGTGTCCATTCTTGACTTTGGCCGCAGATTTTTCATAGATCCAGTCACTTTAGGCAGGCATTGTTCAGCATACCACTTAGCTGTGACTGTCTTCTGTGTGTCCAAAACGACGCGTTCCTCAATTCCACTCGATCTAAAAAATACAGCTACCATTTTCTTCTTTACAGATCGGGATTTTCTGATAACTACGGGTGTGTCCTCATCATTAAACACCCAAACTTTGTTTTGAGCTTTGGTCGGCACATCGTAATAGTACAGACACGTCTCGTCACCTAACACGATGTTGTTCACATACCGAGATTGTCCCTTATTAAACTTTTTCAGCATCTTCCGGCACCAAGTCACACTTCACGTCATCTGCTCTTCAGTCAGTCGATGCGGCACGCAGAGAGAACAAAGTTTCTTCACGTGCAAATGATCATGCAGAATCGAACAATCGAACGAATTGCTGGTGCATTTAGGTCTGAACTACCCTCTATCTGTTGGTAGGTCACTCGCCTGTCCTCGCCAAGCATTTTTCTCACAATAGTAACGTTTTACTCCGTAACTGACCTTCGTGGCCTTCCCGGTCTCTCAGTATCCTCCACAGTTGAATTTTCCCTTTGGAATTCTCTGTGCCACCTGAATATCGTTGATCGATGTGAACAAACATTACCTAGTGCAAGAATCATTTAAACCACGCACGAAATTATAACGCAAAACTGTCCTCATCTCATTTCGTGACCACGATGCCATCGCAAGCAGTTTGCACTCTCACTGCTAATGAATAACTGAGCTCATCGAAATGGCGTGGCGGCTACTATGCACGTATGAACATGTCTCAACATACAGCAACAAGCAGCTTCCTACGATTCATTGTTGCGTCATATTGCAAAACTTTCCGAGTACCCTTTGTATATTATACTCACCACCACTATATAATACCACGTACATTTCCTCAGAATAGTAGTTATATTTGTTAGGTAAGTGTGACTATTCGCATAATCTTTCGGAAAATGTCAGCATTATTTTCTATTTCTGTCGTCTTTTCTATGATTTAAATTTGATTAATATCTAACATTCGGCTCGACAGTTACAGCAATATAAATAAAGCCAACCAGATTATGCGTGTTGCCAGGAAAGCAGATTACGTTCGAGTCGGATATTATTTTTTGTGACTAAACTGTAACAGATATCAAAAATTACAAAGATACAAAAAATGTCACTAACAAATGTATCTTCTCGGGTAAAAAAATTAAAGCTCTTAACCTTCATATCAAAAAGTTACAGGCAGAAATGTGCCACGTCATCGATGTTTCATACACTTGCGGTCTACTTATAAAGACCCAAATCATCTCAAAACACGACTTACACTTACTTGAAATGTTGTACCAAAAATAATTAAAATCGATCAAAGTGTTATGTTTTAATAAGAATTTTTTTGTTTTCTACGAAAAACTTTAAAGCTGAATACCGGCGTAACGATGCGATTTTGGATATAGGTAAGTTTAGTTAAATCATCTTATTTTGATGCAAGGAGTTTGTGGTTAAGCCATGTCCAAGCATTTTGCAGATACCCTGTATTATGCCGCTTTACTATACAAATTAAAGAAATCAATTTCTGAGAGACAGATCTTGACAGTTTTGAAGGATTGTTATTTTGGAAATCAGGATAAAATTTTGATTAGTGGTCTCCTTTTCGTCGGGCTCACTAATTCCTGATCCGTCCTCGTATAATACGGAGTAATCCATTTCAAGTGAAGGAGATTGGTGTGAGAAAAATTAGTTTGGCAGCGTTGCACCATTGGTAGTAGCATGTTTTCATAATTCGAAATCTTGAAAACTTGTTTGAAGGTTATGCCATTAAATACATATAACTTCAAAACTAATTTTTACTGTTAATTTAAGAAAATGTTAATAGAATTATAGTAAATGTTCAAAGTGGCTTTCGTTATTTTGTAAATTAATGCGCCTAATTATATTATTAAAAACATTTGTAAAGAGTCTAGGTGAGTACTTTAAACATCTTTTGTAATAACCTGGTGCAATTTATCCTGCTTCTATTGTCAAGTAAATAAATACAATGAAATAACAGAATAAAAGCAAGAGAAATCACGAAAACGAATACTAATCATATAAACGAACGACATAGCTGTCGAAAAACTATAAATAGTCAATATCGGTATTTGACAAATATAGATATGCTCTATTCTAGGAAAATTTTTTAGTACTACCACAATTTACTTGAAATGATCTCTCTGTATATACATATGTATATTATATCTGTTTTGGACACTTAAAATTTTAACGAATTTAACATTTTCAAATTAAAAATTATTGTTAGTTCAGTGTAATTTTGCCAATAAATGAATGTTATTAATAAATATCTTTTAAGATTAATAAAAATATTATTCAAAGCATTCTTTTAACATATACATACATTATGTAACGAAAAAATATTTTACTTATGATAAATGTCATCGTTTATTTACGCATAAATTGAAATTTCAATTTTTAATAGAGAAATATCAAGGCTATCGGTAAATAAATATTAAATTTTATCAGATAGTCCTCCTACATTGAAGAGAGTTTCAATTGAAAAGTTGGGAAAAAGAGGGATAAAGGGGACAAGGAAAAAAGAAGGGTACAGTAAATCATGACGGGAGCGAAGTATTTCGAAATGCAAAGTCACCGAGGAATTTGGGTTATGGATGTTCTTTTGTATATTTTGTATTCAAGACTGTTGCCGAATGTCGATGCTCTGAGACAAAGCCAGGAACAGATGGAATGTGCACTGTGCATAAATAAATTTATGCGTTCTCTATGTTTGGTGGCGCTTTTAACGCCTTTTTCATCACTATGAATGAGGGAAATTGAATTTCTGAACGTGAAAGTAATGTATTGTTAAAGCAGATAGTGTCCTCAATTTTAATTCTAAAATTCAGAATAAGAATATGAGTATGTACTCGGAAGGAATAATCAGAATTACATTCTTGGTGAATATTTATTCGATTCAATCAAGCGATGTTATTTTGTTACTTTCACCAATATTTAATTTGAAAGAAATATCAGGAAAGTTAAGGAATTGTTGTCTAAGGCATACTAATTTTTGATATAGGAACGATAAACAGGTTTTTGTAGATCTGTTATTTATTAATATTACTGGACTTAAAATTTATTTTTTGCATTGTTATAAAGGATCGCATCAAGTAAGTAAATTGTAGTTTTGGGATTTTAAATTCGGAAAGAATTTTGCGAATAGACACCAGGTGTGCGAATACTGAAAGCAGTCGTAATCAAAGAAATGTGGATTGCATTCATGATCAAAAGATTGGCGTAAAATTTATAATGCAATTATGAGGCTTTCCAGTTGGTAGTGTTGAAAAAAATTATATCATGAATTAATCTTAAAAATCTATTTGCTTGCTGATTAAAACAATTAAATTTAGGGATATAAACTTCATTCACAATCAAAATAAATGGTATGGCATGGTAGCACAAGAGTTCATCGTCTTCACGAAAATTTCGGAGCACTTGTTTTGCAGGCAAAATCACAACGACCATTTTTTTGGGGATTTGGAAGGATATTTATTGATTATTTATAATCTGAGTATATCATTACTATTATTAGGCTTAGTAAAAAGGCTTCGTTCCACCAGGTTAACCTTTTGGCTTATAAGTGTTGGATTTAATTGGTGCCGTTTATAATATTCATTTCGAATTTTTTTATAAAACTTCTTATTTTCTAGAATAGCCTCCCGCGATTGTTTTTATTTTAGAAGGAAAATTTATAGGTAATACTTTTGTCCAATTGTAAATATGTAATAGTGTTGAAAATAAGTAATTAATAGTTCAAGAAAACACTTTTGAAACACCAATTGTAAAATAACGAACAAATTTATTTCAGGTGTCTCACTTTTACTTTGTGTTAGGGATAATAATTCGTGATGTTTTCAAATGATATTTCTTTGTTTTCCTAATATATTTCTGAGTATTAATAAAATAATTAAATTAAATTTCTGATTTTTTAAGTGACATCTTCAAGAACGTAATTGATATTGGCATATTGTATTAAAATTGCAGTCAACAGCCGTAAAACTCTGAAAATGTCACTCACAAAAGAAAAGGAACTCTTGGCAGAAAAAAACACAATGTCAGGGTGCGTTTTCAATCCAGAAACCAAGAAGAAAATCTACTAGCAGCTTATGCGAACGTATATAACTCGTTTATGAAGCTTTGATCAAACATACGCTTATTTTAAAGTTATTTGTAGCATTGTCTAAATCTCTGTGTTAATCACAATTACCTATCATGTAAACTAAAAAGTATGAGAGCTCAGGACAGTCATACAATGGTTCAAAGCTTATTTATATAATGAGCGTCTAAGGAGTTGTAAATTTTTCATATTAATTAAAACTGTATTTTCAATTCTTATGACTTTTAACACACTTCTGAGTATAATAACTGCTATATAGCCAATTATGCAGTGGCTATAAAGTAAAGTAATGAAATACATAAAACTACTTTTCGAATTAACCGAATGATCTTCAGATAATAGACTAACTTTTAATGAATCAAAAACAATATATGTATTATCTTTACGCAACCAGTCGGTCTGTCCTTATGTGTTAATATACTACGAATATTTACATACATACATACAACGTTCTTAGTATAAAAACATATAAATCGCTTGAAACGCACATGTCTAACAAGCTACTTATTTCATTTATTCTCAAAGTATATATGCTATTCCTACATAATATTTATTACAAAATAACATACAATATAAGGAATTAGGTTATTATAAACAATTGAAAAAAGATGTTATTAGTCCTCGAATGCGTGGAATGAGAAAATAAAGTTTCGATAAAAAAGTCTAGTGCATATGTATCATCGCGTTTAAAACTAATATACTTTACAAATTTTTGTTGGACATGCTCAAATTGACTTACATGGATATCTTCATAGATATTTTACGGGAAAATGGAAAACTATCAATATTATATGAAGAATTTCCCTGTTTCAAAAAACGAGACATATCTGAGTAATATTCCAGTAATTTGCCAATTTTGATGCTTTTAAGAATAAGTTAAATATTATACTTAAAGGTTTAACACGTATGTGCAGTCTCTTACTAAGAAAAAAAAAGTGTGGCGTCATTGCTAGTCGTTTGTTTTTCAGTTGCTTTATCGACTGGAATACATCCTCGGGTGTTACCGTTGTAAGTGGGTAATAAAAGATAGTGGCAGAAAATATACAACGTTGAGGCAAAAGCATCAGCAATACTGTGAATTATCGAACACATGCGTATCATGAAGTCTAGCAGAAATCCTAGATGTGTTACTTCTAACGCGCACAAAATCCTAAAATTTGTAATGTTGAGGCAAAAGCATGAGTAATACTCATGGATCATGAGCAACATGTAATTGTATACTTTCTGTATAGGAGGTTGGTATGCTTGAGAAATGTCGACTTTAACAAGTTTTCTCAATTTTTTAAATTCTTTGTTAAAAAAGACAATCGATCAAATTCCACATCTCATGATAATGTCGACCAATAGGCAAAGAGCGAACGCTACACAATCGCTAAAAACTGCTTCTTTAAAGTTGTACTCTTGTTAAATAGAATCTATTCTTCTGCCACATTTTCTTCTGTTAACAAAAAAATCAAATTTACAAGCTCAAGTTAATAAACAAGAAAAAAATACTTGCACAAACAAAAATAAAAAAAATATTATTTCAATTAAAGATGCCTTCAAGGTAGTAGTTCGCAGTCATGTATCTTCAGTGAAAAATTAATGTGTGCAGTTGGGTCGAAGAAGGTAGATGGAAATCTGGACGCTAGGCTCGATACATTAAACGGCTTCTACTTAACAACTATTCTGCATTTATATTCATATTCTTGTTGGTAACAACTTATAAAAATGATCGTTGTAATATAATCAATGTTCTTTATACTTCAAGTTGTTTCAAGACCGGCTGTTAGAGTGTCTAATAGTATATGTTAAAGAAGTTGGCAATATACATCGCAAAACGAATGACTTACCATAATAACACAGCGAAACCTCAAAGGAAATTTTTCCGTTAATCTGTGGCATGCATTTCCATATAAACTAGTATACTAGAATATGGAGATAATTTAATTTTTAAAATCATATAAATGGAGTATTTTGTCGTAGATAATGGAAATTTAGAAAATGTGTGACAATAAATTCGGAAACACATTTACTCTAGATGTAAAATTGTAAATTGATCGTCAAAATCTAGGCTTTTCTATCAAGATTATAATTAAGAAAGAAATACCGACGAAAAATTATACCCACTTTTCTTTTTTAAGAATAAATACATAATATCCGGTAAGGATATATCATAATCAGATATAAAATGCATGACCAACTTAATAAAATATTTAATTCCCACGTTCCTAAATACAAGTCTATATTTTGAAATTCTTGTTCTCTTGTCTGGTTTACTAATGAAATTAAAAGAAACATTAAGACCAAGAAATATTATCGTCAAAATTGGTTACGTGCTAAAGATCAAGAACATGATTGTGAGTTCAAAAGGTTGTGTGGTTTAATAAATGAGCAAATTTCTCTTACCCATGGCAATTATCTAGCAAACATTGAATCCAATACATTTATGCTATGCAAGTTTATAGCTCAAACTAATTGAATGCATGGCGATTCATTGTTTTCGCAAAACTATTTTTTAAGATATTTATTGCAGATGACTTCCTTGTTATCCGTTGTTGTCAGTTTTCAAACAATTCACCCTAATATGGCGACCGAAGATTAACAACTAAATATTGTCTCTTTAAGTTTACTTCGGGCAAAAACTCAATTTTTTTTTATATTGTCAAACATTGTAGATTTGTGTTTTCATAATCACTAGTTCAACTAATAAATGTAAAATTCAAGTGGTTCCTGAAAAATGGAAAAGGTCTATGGTAGTTCTAGTTTTCAAGAACGAAAACTTCAACTTAGTTAGATTTTGATAATCACTTACTTGTTGATATGGTCATGTTTTACAATTTTCCATCAAGGGTAAATGTGTTTCCAACTTTTTTTGGCACATTTTCTAAATTTCCATTATTTACTACAAAACAATCCATTTATGATTTTTATGATTTTAAAAAGTAAATTATCTCCAAATTCACACGGAATTGCATCAGTGTCATAGAATAATGGAAAAATTTTCGTTGAGGTTTCACTATACTATCGTGGTAGCAGCCATTTTGTTTTGCGGTCCACATTGCCAACATCTTTAAGATTTGCTACGATATTAGACAGTCTAATAGAAGGTTTTGAAGAAGCCTGCAGTATAAAGAACATTGATTATACTACAAATATCATTTTTATAATTTGTTACCAACAAGAAAGTGAATATACATGCATCCATATTTTGATATTCTGTGTATAAAACGAAGTATATTTGTTAAGTAGATGCTATTTCTTATTGCACACAAAATTAGTATAAGTAAAATTCTGTAATAAGAAATAAACAAAGGAAACGATCTTGATTGTTAAGGTGTATATTGTAACGATTTTGGTGAGACTGCATCGTCTCTACATTGGGCTAAGACTTGTACGCTAAAGCGGCAACGGTAGCGGAGACAATTCGGATGGCAATATCCGGTTAACGCTGCCATTTAATCAGTCCGCTCGGAGATATATTGATCCGACTCGCATTTCATTACGTGTTCACTTACACATTGTACACTATCACCTGCGTTACAGTATACTGCTACTTTTTTATTTTGCCTCTTCCAACCTCCCTCAAAGTAACCCGCACACTTTCAACGTTTTCACTCGATAAATTTAAAAGATCCCTATATCCGATCTGGGCCAATAAGTAATAAATCTAGTTGGTGCAGGCAATGTGAATATTTTCTAAACCTCAAAGCAAGCAATATAATGTTCTTATCTAAGATGTACGAAGTTTTAATACTAAATCACTTAAGGGTAATTTGAAATAATGTCCGGAACGGGATATATACCATATTCTTAAATATATTGTGATGGTAGTTTAACGTATCTGTATACAATTACACAAATCTGAGAAATGTTAAATACATAGCTACAATTTTGTCAGTTTTATTTTTGGACGTTGGTTAGGTTGAGAAGTTTGACTAGTTATATAATTTGTAACTAGCAACTATTACATTTAGTTTTAATTAGAATTTCGTTTGTATTGTAATTAAAATGGATGATTTAGTTACATGAACTTTTAATGTTATTATTGTTAAAACGAAATCAACTTGAAAATGTAATCCAAACAAAGAAAAACAGACATAAGGTAATTTATACTAACTTTACGAGTTATTTTTATTTTAAGTCAACTTGGGGTCTTACGTCTATTGTGAAAAGTACAAAATATTGAGACTAACAAAATGAAATGCAACATTTGACCTCTTTTTCATAAAACGTATATCGCTGCAATCAATACCTTCTTATATTCTTACATAACAGCCATTTATCTCTCTTTTGAAAACATCGAACAACTTCAAATGGTCGAACTAAAACATACTTCCCGCGACTAATCTTTGACATGTATGTGAAATGTAATAGTGTGAGATTTCAGGTCAAAACTACATACATATATAGTTTATCGATTCAATATTTTCCTTATTTAAAGAGTTCACCATTTGAGCGTTATTACGGTCCAGTATAACTTAATTTTGGTAAATTATTGTAGATCTTTTGAAGAACTTTGAATATATGGTATGTTGTAGTATGCTACAAGTAAGTATACTTTAACCATCGACGATTTTTTAGAAACAATTGGTGTTAAAGCTAAGTAATTCCGACTGGCGATTTTTAGTGAAAGCTTTTACTATCGTTGTTTGTTATGATATTATAAACCAGGTGGACAAGGAGAATAAGAGTGCCTTTATAACAATTAATATGAACTATCTTCTCAGCCTGCTTACATTATTTAAAGAGCACATAGATTCACTATCCATATGACCGTGGATATTTTTGTCCTTCGCACTTAATTGTCTGATAATTTGTATTTAAAAAGCTAAGTATTCTGTTAATATATCTTCAAAGATATGGTTGTTATTTGTCAGAGTCGAAGAGATTCTTAAGTGCTTTACAGTTTTCTAAGTATTTCGTATATATAAAGGATGATCCAAGTCGAACCTCATGGTTTATGTTCTGAATGAAAAACACAATATTGAATAAATTATAATTTTATTGCTATCAATATAAAGCACAAACTGAGCATATGGAAAATGATATTAGCCAAATGCCTTCCAAGACTCCGTTGACTGGACACCATTCTTTCATAAGGTTTGTAACTGTAACTGTGGCTATATTTCAGCAATTTTCCTCCTGGTATTCTCAATTAGATCTGAAAGCATAGCAGGTTTATTACCAACTCGAAAAAAACCTAACATCTACTTTTGTGTTCCCTGAAACTCAGTTCACAAATGTTCAGCGTTTCGGGTGGTCCATTTCTTGAAGTTCCTGCGCATTTCAGTGCAGACCATCTCTTAAAATATGTTGAGTAGTACCATATGAAAGAGATAATTGCAATGGGCGGTGACGCTTGGTTAGTTCCTCATGTACACTATTACTTACCCGAGTAATATTTTCCTCGAAACGGCTTTTGAGCTGTAAAGGGCCACAATTCATTTGCCATGTCTTTCCACATTAACTGTCAAAACTATAAACTTTGTTGCAAAAATCACTCTGTAAAAAACTGGAATTATCCAAAATATTTATGTGTCAATAAGTTTCTCATTTGCATATATTAAGCATATTGATGAAAATATCTATGCAGTGTCATTGACAAATACAGGGTTCGTCAGTAATGCGCGAAAATTTAAAACTACTGTATCTACGTAAGTTTTTATTTTAACATTAACAATTTTTATAGTTTTCAGTTAAGTTAGACTTACCATATTAATTTTTAAAAACAACTCTTGACAGATGGGCACCATTACGATCTATGCACTCTTGTAGACTTATTCGAAAATGTTTCACTACTCGCCGTAAAGTTTCCGGTGTGATACGTGCAACTTCTTCTTGAATTTTTAGTTTTAGTTTCGCTAACGCTTGCGGTTGCTCAACGTACACCTTGCTATTGAGTCAACCCAAAAGAAAAAGTCGCATGTGGACAAATTCCCGTAAAGCAGCAATAGACACACGAGTAGTATGACTTGTAGCACCATCTTGCTGGAACCACGTAATCTCTGGAAATCGAACCAGTTCTTGTCTCAAAAATGTTGTGACCATGTTTGTGTAACAAACTGCAGTAACGGTTGTACCAATCATTTGTCTTCAAAAAAGAATGGTCAAACAATGCCAGACGATAAAAGGGCACACCATACTGTGACCTTAGAACTATGCAAAGGTTGCTCATGTAAGTGAAGCGCCGTTTAGATGAAAATGGGCTTCATCCGACATAAACATATGATGGATTAAGTTTTCGTCGCCATTCAAGCGCTGTAACATTTCTTGATAAAAATTCGTGCGAGAAATCAAATCAGCTTGTTGTAATTCTTGAACAATTTGAATCTTATAAGGGTTAAAACTTAAGTCTTATGTAAAATTTGACATATCGACGGTTCACTAATATTCAGAACGTTTTGTACTACTTGTTATGGCGTTTCGAATCCTATCAATGTTTTCTAGCGTTCTAACACTTCTTGCTGCTCCTTTATGTTTTAAATTTAAAGCAGAGCCAGTTTCTTCGAACTTTTGTACCCATACATTAATTGCGTGAATAGACGACACTCGTCCATGACACGAAATATTGAAGTGACTGCTCATAGTTTACGCAGTGACCATTTTTATAAAACACTTTTACACAGAAAGCACGATAAGTACCTGAACACTGCTCCATGTCGTGATAGAAACAATAAATTGTGCATCATCTTACAATGTTAAATAACATTTACGTATCAAATTTGGCTTCATTATTTTTTGCTTTATAAAGTGTCCCACAACAAACAATTCGTCGATGTTGGGAAAAAGAAAACTAGCTATAGAGAAGATAGAAACATTATAACTTGTGCAAAGACACCGTTCATAAGTTCAATTGCAATTAAAAGTGAATTGCACCTCTACTATAAGACAAAGATTTATTCAAAGAAAGTTGCGTGCAAGAAGGCCTAGGGAGGTACCATTATTAAATAAGGCAAATACAAAGTAAATTGTCGTTTGCTCATGAACACGTACAATTTACTGTGTGGCATAATGTACTGTGGTCCGATGAATCGAAAATAGTTTTGTTTAATTTCGGTGCATAGTAACAATACGTACGAAGACCACCATTGACAGCATTTCAACTCCAGTAAAACAAAAAGACGGTAAAATTTGTAGGCTCAAGCATCACGCTGTGGGGATGTTTTTTGTGGTATGGCGTAGGCCCTTTACACAAGAGAGAAGGCATAATGAATGCTGATGTAAATGTGAACATATTGCAAACTGTGCTTCTACTATATACAGACATTCGCGTTTTGGGTTAGCCGACACAATCGCCAGACTTAAATTCCATTGAAAATTTATGGGTGGAGTTGAAAAAGATTGTATCTGCTGCTAAGTCATAAAATATTGACGAACTGTGGAGAATATGCTAAGCCGCAAGGCAATCAATTTCAGCAGAAACATCTAGGCAACTGGTGAGCTTGTTGACCCACAGGTGTCAAGAGGTGATAAACAATAAAGGTCAAACAACTAAATATTAAGTGTTTCAGTCCAAGTAACTAAGTAAAAATGACATTTGGTTAATATTTTGGCATGACTGCTATTTTAATGCACAATTATTTTGCTCGTCCTAGAATATAAACAGTTTTATTTTCTCTATGGTATTAAGAAACCTATTTATTTATTGTTATAGCTATGTAATATGTTGGAATAAAGAGTTCAATAAATTTGAACTTCTTTTATTTAACGTACAAATTGATATTTCAGCAAATTTAAGACCTATGCTATTTTTGTGCACATGACTGTAAATTAAACAATGGTGGACATTTCTTGAAATTTTATCGTTTCTTATTATATGTGTGTATTTTTTTATTGCAGCGGTTGCATTATTACTGCGTTAAACTAAAGTTACTACGTGTATTTATTCAATTTTTATGAGTATTATTGTAATATAAACATCTTGTTAATAAATATGAATAGATGAAGCTTATTGTTCATAATGCACAGTGGTGCGAGGAAAAATCTATTAAAAACGTTCGAGAAGTTAGTATATGTATATTTACAGATATTAATAAATAACAATTTTAAATTACATATATAGTATTTCTGTTGAACTTTATCAGAGTTATTAAAGTGATCTTGAACTTTTGGACCGAAGCGTACGTAAGTTCGTAGTAGTTAACCGTCTCTTAAAAAATCCACGTTGTTCAAGAGATTGTTTCATAGGGGCATGCATGGCACCAACAATATTTCACGAATTACAAAATTTTACATTATGAACATAAATTCTAGTTTCATTCGTATCACCAGACTTAAAGATAGGTAGTATAAGAGACAATGTCAGGACGTCGAGACTAGATTAAAAATATAACAAATTAGTTTCAGCAAGGTATAATGTTAATCTTCAATAATAAAATCATGAATTCTTAACGCATCCTTCCAGGCCGCCATGCATTAAAGGACATCAGTGCGTTTTTAATAGAAATTTTGGTGTGAAAACATCAAAAACGTTGTCAAACATAACAAATTTCGTGTATACTGAAGCAAAATGTTCAGCGAAAGTATTTACTATATCAGTACACACATCACATGTCATTCTCTTTGGTATACACGTAGATTTCTAGGCAAGAAAACTACACAGCCTATTTGAATTAAATTTTAAGTTATAATATGTATAATAATAATAATAGAGGTTATTGGACGAACAGCAGACTTATTTTCTTTCTGCAGAGAAGCTGATTATCAGGGATATTGGTCGATGATTTTGTGGCTATATGATACCTATTGTATAATGGAGTTTTTCGAGACAGTGCCTTGTGCACAATAAGACCATCGTCAGTTATTATACAGTAACTTCCTGCTCTACCTTGTGACTCTCTCAGTAAAGCAGGAGACAAATATTGGAAACAGAAAATTCGATCTACAAAGTATATGGTAAATATAGTAGAAGCCCATTGATAAACGAGCAGTGTTTATCCGAAATATTACTTATATCACAGTTCAAATTATTTGCAGCATATTCTTTTACATCAAATGAATAATACAGCTGAGTGCCACCAGCATATAATTGGAAAGAACTAGTAAAAGGGTAGAAGTAAAACAAGTGTGAAGTGTAAATTGAGAATAGAATAGGACCTAAAATAATACTTTGTGTTGGCTTCAATATTATTCATGTTCAATTTAACTATTATTAGAATTCTAATTCTAATTATTGACTTTAATTAGCCTACGAGCGTAAAATGAAAACCAGATACCAAATTAGCAACTACTAGTTTTACGCTAAGATATAACCTCAACTACATCTTCACAATTAAGTACTCCAGTTCATCTGTCCGATTAGCTTATAGAGCTTTAAAATGTGGTCTTTGGTAATAATATTATGCTTTGTGTCGAAAGTTAAAGCTGGGTGATACACATCCTGTCCCATAGTCGTACGCATTCACATGCGTTACGAACAAGAAATTGAAGCTAGATATCATTCATTACGATTTTGTATGTGACTTATTTGGTGACCTACAAGTAAATGAATAAAATTATTTATTGTATTGGAGAAAGAATATTACATTGAAGTAGATCGAAAAAGCAAATTCATTATCAAAAGAAATAGTAATCATAGTTTATGGAATATGGTAATAAATTGTTGGTGTTGATGACAGGGGTAAAAACAATAATAACAGTAAAAATGGTATTATGAATACGTATTTATTTTAACATAGTCTAAATCTATATTACCGTGATACAAATCAGCATGAATATAATATAATATTGTATAACATCTGTTTGAAGTTATGCCCAGTATTTTCTAATTAATTGCGGTAATAATGAGTCGGTATCTTGCTTTTTCCGGTGTCTTTTTCCTCATATGACATCGGGCTAATAGAAGCATAAAAGGTAATTGCCTCGATGCTTACCTCCTCTATTTTTGTGCTAACTTAGTGCCATTAAAAGTTTGTCTGTCAATAAATGCTTAATTTGGATGCAGATTGTGCATAATTATTTAAGAAAAGATATTACTTAGCAACGATTATGTCGGAAAATACTATGCTGATCGAATAATTTATCGACTTATAGTTGGAGCGTGTCAGATAAGTCGATAAACCGCGAGCACGTGGGCGAAGTACCATTTTGAATTTGGCTGAAAGGACAATTTATTCTCATTAATTAACCCTCGAAACTAACCGTGAGGGTTCCTTTTTTCCTTCCCTACGTTCCTAACATTGAACATTGGTTGCATTTTAATTACTTAATGGATTAGATTCGTGTCTTTATGAAAATTCCGCTTCCATCTGATAAAGAAGATGGAGCTTCACCTATTTGCTTAAGGTTTAAACGAAGAAATCAGGCAACTGCACCTCGTTTAAAGATATAGGATTTTAATTTAGCCAAGGATCAGCGACTTTTCATAACTACATCATTTAAGTACTTTATTGCTACTTCTATTAGGTTCATTAAACTATGGAAATAATTTTCTAGATTATAAGCAACCGTTCAGTCATATTACGGGCTAACTTGAGAGTTATTAAATCCTACAACATTACGTTTATGCTAATGTTTTAATTTGATGGTGAGTTGTTTAAACAGAAGGTAATTATGCAACCATTTATTTAAACGCTACATATATTTATTCACTTTGACTAATTATTGACTCGTTAGCTAGCGTGTAGTTCAATTAAAGGGCTTGTTAGAAATCTGTACATTATTTAAATATTACTACTTATATTCGAAAACTCTAATTTAATTAAGAGCTTGTTTACAAAAAAATACTTCGTACATTTGATAGCCCCAATTAAGCCCTTGATTAAATTGTTAATAAACTGTTCCTTATTTAAATATTACTTACAAAATGTTGTAACTCTAATTTAGTAGTAAACTCTAATTTACTTGCTAGTAATTGCTTCATTAAATCACTAGCTGCAATTAAATTAATTAAAGGCTTGTAGTAAAATGATTCATGGTTCATAATTCAAAAATTATTTTTACATATTTTATAACTAACTTATTTAAGGGTTCGTTAGCCATAGTTGGTCTTAATGCTAACTGGCTGTTAATTAGTATACCATCAGCTAATTACTTAATATTAATTAATAGTGTTTTTTCTTCACAAAATCTTTTGCTATTCTTAGACCACTGTCAACTTACACTCCCCTTTATTATTTAATTTAATTATTGATTCGGTATTGAACTGAACATTATTTTATTAAGTGATTTATTGTTATTGTTTTTCTTGTTGTTGGGAAGTGCTCATTAAGTAGCACTTGTATAAAAGAATATTTTTATACGAGTAGTGTAAACAAATTATACGTATAGGTGGGAATGAGTAATTAGAGTTCCAAACTGTAACTTAGTCTCTTCTTTTTTTTAAATAACTGTCTAGTATATACTCGTATTTCTAAATACAGTGTATTGCGAGATAGAGCAAGCACAATAACCTTATAACATTGCTTAATTTTTCTTTTGTTTTGGCTATAAAAGGCACCCCGTTTTTTTTTTGTTAACTAATTATCGAACCTATTTTGTGAATTCTCTTTCTGCTTTAGTACTGGCTTAAGGTTTTCAGGGTAACAATACTGTGGCGTCCGTTTAAGTCTTATCAACAAGGAACCCTTACACTCGAGTTTTTTTTCTAGCTAGTTTTAGCACGCTGAGCGTCGAGCGAAGTTTAAGGCGAGAATACGGGCATTCATTTATTGTCCTAGTAGGCGCAGGACGGGACGTTACAATCTATAATTTCAGATAGAAGCTGATATTTTCACCATTGGCCTTACGTTGTTTGAATTCAAATTTTATCTTTGTATTTAATTTGTTTCGTAGTTCAATTTTTTGAAATAAATATTTTATTGTCATTCTAATAATTACACGTTTACAAATTCCGGTCAACTTTTTTTATCCATCTCTTTCTTTCTATAACACAAGTTTACAAATTCCGGTCAACTTTTGAATCAGAGTAGATGAGAACAACACTTGACGTTATTTGAGGTGCTGAATTCAAATCCGGGTTTCGTTTTTCAAAATTGGTTCTAGTTTGTGAGTTCGCGCATATTGGCAGCACTGCGCTATCATAATGACAGTCAGCTGTTGGCGTCGCTAGAAACATTATTTAATTTGTATTTTTAAAGTTTTTTTTGAATCCAAAACGTGTGAAAATGCAAA
Source organism: Dermolepida albohirtum (assembly GCA_031893035.1). Classification (NCBI taxonomy): domain Eukaryota; kingdom Metazoa; phylum Arthropoda; class Insecta; order Coleoptera; family Scarabaeidae; genus Dermolepida; species Dermolepida albohirtum. The sequence continues at coordinate 167,372 of JAVIWB010003491.1, read as the reverse complement.
GACAGAATTGTAAAGTTGATTCAAAGTGTTTTTGTTATGCTTGTGGATGTTATGATCAGAAAAAGTGGGAAAGTTATTACTAATGTGATCAGAAATGCATATTTTTATTATTTTGGTTTCTCTGTATCAAACACTCACAAGCCGTGGGTACCGAAATTGTTTTGTAACGCCTGTAGCACAATATTATACAAGTGGTCACGCGGTAAAAAAGTATGGTTTTCATTTTCATTGCCAATGTTATGGAGAGAGCCGAAAAATCATGTAAATGATTGTTACTTTTGCTTGATGAATGTCGTCGGTCTAAATACAAAAAAAACTAGCAAAATATAAATATCTTGAAGTATCATCAGTGTCTAAGCCAGTTCCTCGTGCGAGCAATGATCCTTTGCCAATTTGTCCAGGTACGAGTGCAAATTCCATGGAAACTTGTAGTTCATCACCGACGAACAGTGGAAGCGATTTTAACATGGAGGAAAAACATTTAGTTTCGCAAAGTGAACTCAATGATTTGGTTCGTGATTTGAATTTATCGAAACAAAATGTTTAACGCTCAATGAAGCAGCAGCATGGCTATCATTTCAAGATGTTGTTCACAACTTTCTCGGTAACTGCAAATCCCCGGATTTCAAGAAGAAAATCGACAGTTTGTTGCAAAATTATTGCAAGATTGGAGCTCGAGTATCTCTCAAAATACATTTTCTGCATTCCCATCTCGAATTTTTTTCTGAAAACTTGGGTGATACAAGCGACGAGCAAGGAGAGCGACTACACTAAGATTTGGCGATAATTGAAAAACGATACCAAGGATTTTGGGACGAGGGCATGCCGAGCGACTACTGTTGGACTTTAATGCGTGAAACAGATCCCAAACAGTACAAGCTACTCAGTTCGACTGCTCTTCATTTCTTATTTAACACTTTTTAATGAATAAAATGGAGAATAATTGTCAAAAATTGTAAAAAATGTGTTTATTTAATATCTCGAAAGCTAGAACCAATATCAAAAAACGGAGTGCAGATTTGGATTCAGCGCCCCAAATAACCTTAGAAACAGCTTTTGGTTGCTTAGATCCAAAACCGTGTATACTTGTGATTATTCAATTTATTCGAGTTACCCAAAAGATATTTAACTTTTTAGGTATTGCTCAATATATCTTTAAGGGTCATAACATTATACGAATATCTATCCTCCAGGTCTAAAAAAATTTATGTCGTTTATGTGAATTTGTTGATTGATATTTAAGTATTTTAAAATATGATTTGTCTTATTTTAATCGCTTAATAAGCCCAATTTATAATGAGCACTTTTTTCTCTTTCAACTCACGCAGCTGTATTACGTGAGTAGATAACTTCGTATGTATACTTACAAAATTCTTACAAACGGTGATGGGTTAAGCAATGTTCTTTGTAGAGCTAAGATGAATATTATATAAAGATACAGTGAAACGAGATGTTGCAATATAAGTATATATAATTGCTGAAAATATTTAAAAGTATGAATTTTGTATACACGTAAAAATGAAATTTAGTAATTTTTATCTCGTTAGCTCATTTTGTATATATGTATGTCAGTTTTGCAGTATGTATGTGAATACATTAAAAAAAGATTTTATAATGTGCTTCTATTCATACTAACCAATTTTAATTTATTTACATTTTTGTTATTCCTCAAAAGCTTTAATTATTTTTACTTTCATTTCACTTTACTATAAAAACATCTACGTCTATTGTGAAAAATGTAACATAATTTACTTAATGTGAAAAAAAATATTTTCGTATCTACTAACACTGCGCCTATTTTTATAATCAACATTAAATTACTTTATATTATTCATGTACTAATTATGTTTCACAGTAAAACGCGATGTAGTGTACACATATCTTTTTAATGCATCCATCAAAACTGCTCATTAAGTAGAACAGGATTAACAAACAATAAAAATAAATCTTTCTGTGGATTGCGCTGTATTATCACTTTTTGCATATGGAACAAATTAATTGCACGGAACGAGAACTATTTAAATAAAAATTTTTTATTGAAAAAAATGGGAATATTTTAAAAAAATATTTTTTTATTTTTCTATCTATTCGCAACCTACCTAGAAGTAATAGGCTAACGCTAGAGGTTAGAAGTCTTATATTAGGTTTAACATGTAAATGAACTAATGCTTCCTTATGATTTAATATATTTAGGATAAACTAATATTTATCTTAAAACTGTCTTAAAACCTTGCTTGTCTCTAAGAGATCGCAACGTTTTAGTCAGCGTTTTTGGTTTTATGTAAAAGGCTTACAGCGAGGAAATTAGGATGCAATTGGAGTCGCGATAGATCTTTCGTACTCGTATACTTGACTTTTTGCAGAACTGGCTTTATTTTTAATATTGATGTAAAGCTTTAATTTTACGCAAGTCTCAGTAATGTTTCTAATTGTTTCAAACTGGAATCATTGAAGAATTTTTATATCAAATACATTTGCGGTATTCCGTAGATGTATGTCGTAATTCTGCACTGGTTTGATAATTACCTGTAAACGGCCAGCTTACTAGTTAACGATAGTTTTGATTTCCTATCAATCGACCAGTAGAGTTAAACAAAGTTGCTTTTTTTCGTGAAAATATGGTGCGTACAATTTCGTCGTCGATCAAGGTGCATTCCAAGGAATTTTGTATAGGTTTGCACAGTCGAGAGTTGATGTCCATTAACTGTTACACTCGGACATAGATGGTAAATTAGCAGTGAAATTTTCGAAAGGTATAGGACCTAGAACAATATCTTGCGGAACTCCTGACTGAATTGGACAGATGCTAGTAACTTCCTGTTTACATTTAACCGTAAATTATTTGCTTGTCAGGTATGATGGCAATACCTGGTAACAGTACCAATGGTACAGGAAGAATTATTTATAATCTCAACTGTCTTGGGCAACTGATTAACCGTTGCGCGCTTCACGAAACTCGAACTGAAATAATGTTGTTGTGAAATATATTTAACTCATAAAGAAATGGATTCAGTTTCATTAAGAATAATTCTTCTAAAAGTCTTAACAATGCAGATAGGAGTATGATGGATCTATGTGATGATACATCTTGTGTCAGTTTGTCAGGTTTTGAAATCAGGCTACTTATTTTTCACTGCGACGGATAGTGGTTGAGATTACAGATTCGTATTAAAATAATTAATTCCTTTTTCTCTAATTGTTTTATGATTTTCCTAGTTACAACGTAAAACCCGAAACACTGTTTGAATTTAGGTTCCTCCAAATCACTTTCATAACTTCACATATATGGTTTTAATAGGAGGTGCCATATGGAGTAATGTTTCAAGGAACAAAATTATCTCTTTTTTTCTTCACTTTGTGAAATTTCTACTAGAAATGGTGGAAATACGTTAAAAATGCACACCTATGTCCTATTTTATAACTGGCGGTATGTTATTAAATATTTGAATGGTGTCCTCTACTATTAACTTGACTGTTGCTATTGTAATACCATGAATCAGCATGGGATTCTTAGAATAATATCACTTGTTTTAGTGTCTAGTAATGAGTGAAGTTGTTGGACAATATTTATGTATATATTCAAAGTATCCATATATAGTAGGTCATATATGGGTGTCATATTACAGTTATGGTAGTGTATTCTATAACATTGTTGTGTTCCGTTTAGTATTTTTGATATGAGGTGCAGCATCTCCTTGGACGATACCTTGTTTTATAGTTTTTTATGTTTTTGCAGTGTATCTCACTTATGTGTAAATGCTCGTTCTGAACTAGTTACATGTAGAAGGAATATTATAAAAGAAGTGTCCATCTCAAGAACACCCAAGATATGTGGTATAATGTCAAACGCCTATTGATATGTAATGTAGGTGCAAAAGAAATTTATATTTTTCAGTTTTGCATGTTTAGTTATAACTTGATTAATAATTTTTTATTCATATCATCAGACGTAACAATCTATATCGTATATCGATAGAGAGACATGTTATAAGACTTAAATATAAAAGAATATTTTGTTGGATTTTTGTTTAGTTTGTTTTTGGTTTCAAACAGATCAAGCCTCTAATGAACAGAAATGGTAGTTTTGTTGGATTTTGTAGTAATTCGGTCAAAAGTAGTGCCATTTTATCACGAGAACTTGTTAGTTTTTTATACCAGAAATTATGTAAATTTGATTATTGTTATTTTTTGGAATTATTAAATAATTTTAAGATCTTTGAGCTGCTTACTTCTTTATCTGTAGTAATTTTTTAATTTTTATTTGTATTATAGAAATATCCGTTTCTTTATTAATTGACTCTTTACATAATTTCTTTGCTTTTTCTTTTACATCGGACCTTTGTGTTGCACGAACGAACGACTGAGAATTCCGAGATTCAGAATGATTTACAATCAGGGTGCAGAAAGGGTCATGTAATAGAATCTTAGCGGGTCGCCGCAAGTGTATTGCCAATTAACTAACCCTTTCAGTTAATGCCTTTCAACGACTACGTTAGGTTATTGATCTACCGTTATTTAAATGATTTGTTTTTTGAGCTTTTATCAAAATCGATGACAGGTCCTTTGTAGAGGCGCCCAAGAGAGATAAAAAATAAATAGATCACAATCGATTTGTTAATGTCTGCTATAAAAAAAGACAAAAAATTTATTTTTCAAATGACATCGAAAGTGTTTTATTAAAGGCATTTGAAAGAAGCTGTTTACTTGGCATCGATAAAAATATATTAGATGTGTATTCCTATAGAAGAATTTATAGGAAGAATAAATTCAAAAAATTATTAAGGCTTTGATATATTTTTACTAGTTGTAACGAAATTGAACGAATTGAAGTAAATTAAGATTATTAGATAACCTCTTTTCTTTTTGACCAGATTAATTAGAAAATGTGAAGAAAATGTTTTCTGTGTGGTAATCAGCGAAGAAACTAAAAACTTAAATACTGGGGCTTAAACTCAAAAAAACGCACTATAATTAGTAAGACAAACTGTAATTTTCAAAACATTCGTAAAATTACTAAAAATGGATGATCATCTAACTTCAAGATTGAAATATAAAAAAAAATATATTCGAATAGAATAATTTTGTCGTTTGATTTGCGCTAGTAGAGAACAGTTAATATTTGTGAAACAACGTAGAAGAAAAGTGCAAAAATCTGAAACAATTATCATAAATATATTAAAAAATATGGGTAAAGAAAAGTAATTAGGAACGGTTGATTTGACGAATAATGCATAGAGTGAACGTAGATTTTCATAATGCATAGCGTACGAAAAGTAAGAACTAAGCACGACGGAAATGAAGCAGCAAGATATAATAGACTGTAGAGAAAAATTATCTGCTTCTGGGCTGGAACCGCGTCACTTGTATGTATAGAAGATAGCATGGACTACGACCGCGGAATTCTACGTACCAGATTAGAGAAAAGTTGTTTAAAGCTATACGAAAGCAAAGGATTGATAAGAAAATGGTGGAATTAGAAGTAAATTATGTTGAGAAATACAAATTTCACAGATGAAAAGAAAACGCAAACGAAGATAGCATGGTAGTGTAAAATTAAGAAGTCAATGAAGATACGGAAACAAAATAAAGAAATATACACAAAACTAAGAAGTCTGAAAACAAGAACAATAACTGACATTGATGAAATAGGTAATGAACTAATCAGAAATGGAGGCGATCGGTTGGTAATAAAGTCTGGAGAGAGAAAGACATGTCGAAAAGGGGAAGTGGACAACCTATACCAATATTCTAATATTCTAATGTAATGTAATAACTACAGAGGGGTTATTTTATTACAAAATACTAGCTACGGTTATTTGTAAAAAAAAACTAGAAATATATAATGAAGGAGGAATTGCAGACTTTAGAAAATCAACATCTATTACAAAGGTCATACATACTTAAGCTGGATATAATATTATACATACCATTACAGACTACGAGGATAGTTTGACAAGTAGTGAGAATGACACATAGGTGGCGCTCTAATTGGTAAAACAAATGCACTGTAACTTAGGTTGCCTATTTATATTTTACATTCCGATATTTAGATAAATCGGTTGATTAGTTTATTTTTGACAGCTGATTGAAAAAGAAGCAGCACGTCGTTTTGTTAAAATGGAAAGAAAGAGCAGAGTATCGTGCGGTGATTAGATACTTCGTAATTAAGGATATGAAAGCTACCGAAATAAAAGATGAGTTACGGGAAACATTAGGTGAATCTGCTCCATCAGCCGCCACAATAAGTAGATGGGTAAATGAGTTTAAACGTGGTAGAACAAGCTGTGTTGATGAAGCGCGTTCTGGAGCACCCAAAATCGTGACTTCTAAGGAAATGATTATAAAAATCCATAATATTATTACGCAAGATCAACGACTCAAAATAAGAGAGATAGTAGACGTGGTAAGCATTTCAACAGAACGCGTACACCACATTTTAACGAAAGAATTTGGCCTTTTCAAGCTTTCGGCAAGATGGGTGCCACGACTGCTTACGACTAATCAAAAGTTCACTCGTTTGCGCATTTCCAATGAGTGTTTGGACCTTTATAAGCGGAATCCAGTTGATTTTTGTAGGCGGTTTGTTACTTGCGATGAAAGTTTAATGCAGTACAGTACACCCGAAACTAAACAACAGTAGAAACAATGGTTAGAACGTGGTTCTGCACCTCCAAAGAAAGCGAAAATCACTTTATCGGCAAACAAGGTGATGGCATCAATTTTTTGTGATTCAAAGGGCATTTTGCTCATTGATTACCTTCAAAAAGGTGCCACAATAAACGGACAATATTATGCAGAACCTCTACAAAAATTAAAGGTTGAGATTCGTGCTAAACGGCCAGGAATGGCAAAGAAACAGATTCTGTTTCACCCTCGCATACCAGCACAGTTGCGATGTCCAAAATCCACGAGTTGCATTTCCAATTAGTACCGCATGCGCCTTATTCGCCGGATATAGCCCCTTCTGACTTTCACCTTTTTCCAAAATTGAAAACGGCACTAGGTGGAAAGAAATTTTCGTCTAACGACGAGCTTATCATCTTCGTAAATGAGTATTTTGCAAGCCTTCCGGAATCGCATTTTAAAGATGGCATAAGGGCATTGGAGCACCGTTGGAATAAATGTATTGCTCTTTCAGGAGAATATATTGAAAAATAAAAATTATTTTGTATTTAAAAAATTCGTTTTTGTCTTCCATTCTCACTACTTGTCAAACTATCCTCGTACTTGAAGTTTCAGAAAGGTTAAAAATATATACGTATTAGACAGATTTATTAGAATACAGTAAATACCTATCAGTTTAACATTAAATAATTATATAATTTTATCTCATGCTAAAACAATACAGGAATCTTTAAAAGAAATCAATCAGAACACAATTCTTAGAATTAATAGAATATGATAAAGATTTAAATATTTGAAGTAAACATTAAAAAATTAATTTATATATTTTTGTTTAATTAAATATTTTTTCAATAAATTCTAATGCTTTTTATTCTGATCTAGTTTAAGTTTGTACGCAACAACAGAGCATTTCCCACCATTAACATTCACACGTATTACACTACTTAACCATTTTATTTATATTGTGCTGTAGTAGCATAATCTTCCGATAAGATCATAGAAATCATATTAGTGTCATCAGCATATGTTAATTCTCACATGAAAAAGAGGGTAGTAAATCGCCAATAAAAACGAGTTTAAGTTTTATATTCAAGAAAGTCAATATTAACTCCAAAATTAACAAAAGTGAAGTCAAATTTATCGATTAACGCTATCACATTCTAGTAAATGATCAGTGTAAATCACAGCTATCTGTGTGCTGTGAGCATCAATAATTTTGGAGGGGTTCTGAATAATAGATAGTAAGTTAGTAATCGTCGAGATTTCGTGAAGCGATTCAAAATCTTGTATATTTCAAAAACTTTACTCAAACGCAATGTAATAAGAGGTTTTAATATGTGTATTCGATGTATTAGGCATAAACTTTACATTTATTATATTTTACATATAATAACAAATTATTAATTCTAATTTTCTATTCCCTATTTCTTCTATTTCCATAAAATATATAATTTTAAAATTCAATATTTAGATATACCGGTATCACCTTTACGCTATTTTTTCCTATCATAAGTTTAGCTTTTCATCGTATTTTTTATAACAATAACACTGCTTTGAAATTTAGTACGTAGACTTCCGCGGTCGTGGTCCATGATATCTGCTTCTGGGTTTCCGGGCTGGAACCGCGTCCCTAGCATATCTGCCGACGTTTCGTACCCATTTGTATGGGACATCTTCAGGGCTGAACTACTGCACTGAAACTGTCACTGAAACTTACAGTGCAGTAGTACAGCCCTGAAGATGTCCCATACAAATGGGTACGAAACGTCGGCAGATATCCTAGTGACGCGGTTCCAGCCCGGAACTTTGCATTAATAATTGTCTCATTATGCCCCACTTGACATATTTCGTTGTCTATTACAATCTTAACCCTTTTATTACTTTATTTTAATTGTATTTTTTTATCCATATAAACCTATTATAAATGTTGAATTTCTTAAGTTTCCTTAATAAATGAAACTGTATTAAACTCTAAATATTCTTTTCTGTTAAATTGATAAGTTTGAACTATATTTTCTGTTATTATTTTTTAATATATTGCGTTACCCAAAATCTTTGACATTGCTTTCCGATTCCTACTTCTATTCAATTTGTATTGATTGAAGCTTATATTATTTTAGATATAATGTCTACTATGAACAATTGAACAAGACAATATTACTTATTCCATACATACAATGGTTATCGACACTCTCATATAATATAAGGTTTTATATTATACCGACACAAAGAAATCTATTTTTACAATATTCGCTAAAAGTTTTTGTACCCTTTGTTATATTACCATAGGTTAATGCTTGGAATTAAATAGAATAATACATATTTATTCAACATACATATATAAAACTCAGGTTTGTACAAAAATTTTTTTTTGTACATAGTATTATTAAATTTTATGATTTATTAATTAATTTTTCTCATAATATCTCGTGTCATACCATAGTAGTATCTTCACTTACCGAAGAGAGTTCGAAAGTGAATTCTTCATACAATTAGAAAAGTCTAAACAAATGCATTCACAATATTATGCGCTGTTGTATACTTAACATCCGAAGCATACGCTGAATTCTACGTAGATTTCCGTTACTTTCTTCCAAATGTCACAAAAGTTCACACTGGCATTTTGTTCAAGTTTTCTTTAAATATTGCTTTTAGACATCAGATATTTGGGTTTCGAGAAGAGCAACGATTCTCCAATTCAAAGCAAGAAATATGGCTTTCATACTTAAAATTTTTTCCAATAGCAATTTTTAATTTTTTTATTACATTTCAGGCGTAAGTCACAGCAGATGTAACTTTCTGCGAACGCTTGGAAAAAATTATTTGAATATGTAAATTGTTATATAAGACATGTAAGTAATAATAAATACAAATATTAGTGATAATAATAAGAACACTATCATTTTGTAAAGGTTCGATTACATATTTGCATTAATACTATGTATAGACTTGGTGCCTCTAAGCTTATTATAAAAGCAAGTAAGTGTTTAATCTCTTTAATATGAATCGAATCCCAGCAATAAAGTATGTGTCGCTCAATAAGTCATTTCAGAGGTCCCTATGTTTAGGATACTGACAAATTAGCGGCAGATTGTAAATAAAATCCAGGCCGTTTAATTTTCCGAGTTATTGGTGTTGATAACTGGTTTGGACCGATATGCGCCGAATAGCATTACAGTAATTTTAGGGGGACTGTAATGTTACAACCCCTCTAAAATTATATTTTGTAGAATTTTTGATTTCAATTTTTCCAACTCGATTGCTGCCAGTTTCTGTGTCTCGACGTATGATTTTGAGGTACGTTGTAAGATAAAAGAATTACGACCCAAAAGTGGTGTTAAATATTGACTAATTCTTAACTAATTTGAAAACATGCTGTGATTAAATAAAAGAAGGGTTAGTAAAACGTTTAGATGATATACCCGTATTATACTTTACTTGATATATTAAGATGTATACTTGAAAAAAATAATACTAATATATATTATTGAATAACAACTGACTGAATTTAAATATATTGTTTCCTATCATTCGTTTCTGTGACAACCACTACTGCGCACTGATTTGCACATGTTATTTTATGTTCAATCGCCCTTTTCGGTTATTCCCGAGCGTACCACTTACCATGAATCAAATATTAATGTTTTTGGAAACTACGATATTATTTGTCACTCGAATTGTCCTTAGTTTGTAACAAATATTGTATAATTTGTTTACAGCACGTTTTACAAGCCCTTTTTGCATTTTAACCGTCACTATTATTCTGTCCTGTCCTGGACGAATGGTTTTCATTCTCCACTGGAACGGGGACAGGTTTTCCTCTTTTATGAATATTATACCTCCTTCTTCAAACGCTGGTTTATTTTTTGTATACCATTTTTCCCTCACCTGTAGTTGGGATAAATGTTCTGTGGACCATCTTGCCCACAAATGTTGAAATATTTGTGGTATATGTTGCTATTTCCATAAGGGATGACTCGAGTTTTTTTCGTAATTAGGTGATGGCGCCGTGATTAGTGAGTCGCCTATTAGTAAATGTACGGTGGTCGATATTGTCAAATCTTTAGGGTCATCTATTAAAGGCGTAAGAGATCGCGAATTGAGAATTCTGCTTGGTTCAAGAAGGCAAGATACTACGTATGCGAAAACCCTGTTCCCTGAATGCTTTTCAAATGGTGTTTTACACTTTTAACAACTGCTCTTGTTTGTTGACGAAATTTTCAATTTTATTCCAAATATTCTTTTCGCCTGACTCTGTCATTTGTGGCAGTTCTTTGTTGACTTTTATAAAATTTGTGGCGTTATCAGAAAATGTATCTGAACATTTCTCTCTTCCCGCCATAAATCGTTTCAATGCTGCAATAAAAGCATCTGCAGTTAAATTTGTTGCCTATTTCAATTGTATTGCATGTGTAGCAAAACAAATAAATACAGCAATGTAGCATAGATGTGACCTTCTTTTTTAAAAAATGTCCTTGTTGAGTCACTCTTTATATAGCCAGGTCCCCCATAATTGGATTTTCACATTTTGGTCTATGTCTAAGACAAATAATACACCTTTTGGGAATGAACTTTACCTCGCCTTGACTGTTCGTGGACCAATATTTATTTCTTATTGATGCCAAAACACCTCGAGCTCCTGCATGCAACATTTGTGTATGCTCATGCCAAACTAGCAAGCTTGTAAAAGAATGTTTTGCTGGTAGGATTATCTGATGTTTCCGATTGTAACCAATTTTTGTAAAGCTTAATCCGCTGACCACCCGGATGAATTCGCAATTGTCTATAAATGAAGTTAGTTTAAAAATTCTGCTATTTCTACTTACGAATCCTTGTTTTTTCAATAATTTTATAACTTCAAGAAAAAACTTTTGTTGACATATTCTAATAAGCTCTTATTTTTTTCTGCTGCTAAATTGCTTGTTTTTCTCATAGGCTTTCTTATGTTGTTTGCAGAACGTAAACAATAAGCAAATACTCGTTTTGATTTTGTCAATGATGAATATTTTTCAAAGATTATTGAGTCCGTAACGGACCCTGTTACTATCATTATTACCAGCTTTTTTTACTCTAAGTCTTCTTCATTATAAGTCTCATCCTCCATTGTTGTTTTCAGCCATTGCGATTCACCTAATTTTAATCAACTTGTCCATTAAACTATTGCTTAGTGAATAAAATTTCTTCTGATGTTATTTCTCTTGACAATGTATGATGTAGTTGAAGCTCTTCATTTAATGATGGCAGCTTTCTTGGTATGTATAGATTATTTAAAATCTGTGATTAAGTTTTATTATTAAGTCATATAACTGAGTCCACTTGATTTCTTCTAATCGTCCCAATCCAATTTCAAACACTATAGTCTTTGTAATACTAATTTTGCCATTTTCATAATTGGTCTTATTAATCTAAGTGGATCAAAAATCCTTGATATGCTTCCACTGACGTAGAACCATATTTGGGCGTCTGGAATTTTGTTAATTCTGTTTGTAAACTTCTTGCATTTTGTATTATTGACGCTCTTGTTAATACGTCATCAACATAAAAATCCAACATTATCATCTTTGCGGCATTTGGAAATTTGTCTTTGTTATCCTGAGCTAATGGTTGTATATATCTCATACCTAGAAACGGGGCACTAGTAGTGCCAAATGTCATTGTGTTGAGCGCAAATGTTAGAATTTTGTTCCTCGAATCTTCTTTCTTCATGTTTCCTCATGTATTTTGCCTAAACATCTTCTCTGTGTCAGCAGTGAAGGGTCTTATTCAAAGAAACATTTATATTTGTTTTCATGGAACCATCATAGACTACTTTCAGTTTATGAATTATATTATTTTCCTTCAATACTGCATGGTGTGGCAGATAAAAGCCTAACCCATCGTTTTTTTTAATATCGACATGTGCGTTAACTTGGAACATTCTTACATGTACTACACGTACTGTGATTTGAGTGTGTGGTTTTTTTCAAACCTCTTTTCCAACAAATGTAGCCTTTTTTCCGCAAATTATTTTGATTGTCCAAGTTCCTCTTTGTTGGTCTTTAATGGTAGTTTGACTATGAATTTTTCATCGCTATCCTGTGTGTGATAGTTGGTAAAATATTCTACACAAGCTCTTTCTTCCTTAGTTAGAATTGTTCCTGTTGTGATTTCCTCTAATTCCCAAAATTGATTTAATTGACTGCTTAACTTCTCATTTGTTGTTAAATGACACCTAGAATATGGACCTTCATCTCTAACTCTGCTTGAAACTCCTAGTTCGAAATAAATATCTGCTCCTATTAGCATATCTATCTTGTTGTTCTTGTAAAAGCTTGACTCTGTCAGCTTGATGTTTGGTGATATTCTGAATCTACTAATGTTTAAACTTACTACTGGTAAATTCTCTGTTATTTTGTTTAACACATCAAATTTTAATTTCCTTTTATATGAATTAATACGAGAATTTATTTAAATACGTGTTGAATGGCTTATTTTGTTTAGAGAATCGTTAATATTTTCGTTAGAATTGTTTTCCGTTTTAACCTTACCATTCATGATATTCCATAGTTCTTTTGTTATAAAATTTTTACTAGTTCTACTAATGTATTTGCTAGAGGTATGCTAGTAGTGCATGTTTGTGTAGTTGAGTTGAATGCAAAATCTTGTGATGCTTCGTTTTATGAAGCTCCTGATAATTGATAATCTAGTTGGACTGTATGATGTTTGTACATTTGTGCTTCTGTTGCCTTCACTTGTAGTTGCATTTGTATGTTTCTCCTTGTTCTTCATGCAATAAAGAATAGTGTTTATGTGAACACTTTCTAGAATTTCTTGAGTAACACCTGTATAGGTGATGATTTGCCTTCGAACAATTGAAACATAGTTTTGACTTATTGACCTCCTTCCACCTATCGCGTCTTTTGCGTGCCTTTTTGCGTAAAGAACACTGATCGTCAGGTAGAGCAAATGAATGCACACTTTGTACATTAGTTCTTACAGTGTTTGAATGTTTTGACTACTGTTTCCAATAAATTACATTTTTTCTACAAAACTCTAGCATTTCTTTGAGTTGTCTCCCGTCTTCCCACTCACTCCTCGTCAGAGGATCCAATTTTAATGCAAACATATAAACTAACAGAGTATTCCATTTTTCAACTGGTTGCCCCAGTGACTGTAAAGACTAAATTTTTACTAATTGTATACAAAAACTTCTTCAAATGCATATAATTTGCCTTTAAAATAGGTGGTATTTCATAGAGAACTCTTATATTATTTTGAATTATATTTAAATAGAATTTATTATCTCAAGGAATCACTCAAAAATATTGTTATTCGAAAAGTGCTGTGATTTACGAGGCTGGGCTGAAAAGTCCATAGAATGACAGATAGATCTCACACTTCCATGTGTTGGTTATATGATAATCCTTAATAACGTTAACTGTCATATTTTAGATCTCTATGTACATTAGTTTATTTGGGACGATTTTTTATTTAAGAACGTATTGAAGTTTTTGCCGAAATAGATATTGTTGAAATTTGTACTGTCATAAAGTACTTGTTCTCGAAAAACTTATCGACAACAAATATTCATAATAAAGGATAGTTTGAAGAACACGATTCCTGACTTCAAATGTACCGTTAAAGATGCACCGCATCGTAATGTCCGAAATCTGCTTCTGTGCCGTAAATTGTTGAAAAAGTGCGTATAAAAGTGCTATGGTGTTATAATAGAATGGTGCTAAAAGATCGTCGTTTGAAAACATCTGAGATAACGAAAACTGTAAATATATCAAAAAGAACATGTAACATACATTTTGACTTAATAGTTTGCTATGAAAAAAAAGTGGGCGTGGAATGTAAATTTCTCGAGAGTTTGTGGAGTGATTTCAAAAAAAGAACGTATATCTTATGTGTTAAGAGATTTGGTTTCGTTATTACCCGCCCGAAAGAAAAGCCTCCCAAAATTGCTCGAGTGTTTTTGACAAATTAAAGCAAAAAATTAAACGAAAAGTCTTAGTTTTAGCCAGGAAAAGAAATTCCGCCGAGACAATGCACTGCCCTATTAACAACACATGGCAAAAATTAATGAACTGGTTTCCGGTTTTTGCAGCACCCGTCTTATTTGACAGATCTAGTAATATTTGATTACCAATTTTTTCCTTGTTTAAAAAATATCGTGCAGGCCGAAAATTTTTAACAGACAGCCATGTTTAAGATGCTTTGTATGCTTATTTTGACACACAAAGTTTTGAATTTTACAAAGGCATAGACATTGGATTATCGCTGGTCCAACTGTATCGAGGAATTATATTAAGAAATAAATGCAATTTACAACCGCTTTCAACGATTTTTCAGCCTATCCTCGTGTTTTATAACTTTATATCGAGTGCGTTTCAAAAGTAATAGTTTTAGAATAATGAGATTATTGCGCTATAAAAATTGAAATATTTTATGTACGTATAGGAAGGAATACGATAACTTAAAAAGTGAATGAAAACAGACACAAAAAGTAAAAAGTAGTATTAATATTTCGGTTCACTGTGATTTGCGTTTCATTTTCGAAGTGTGCTTTAAAAGCTCTAAAAAATAACACTTTTATGAATAGAAAACAAAATAACATTTTATTTTCGTTGTATTGGTTTTCAATTGCTGGGAATATTTACGTTTGTCGTCAATAAATATTACATGTGTATCTCTAGAAAAAGCTGATGAAGGAGGCATCATATTATGTTGTTACGTGTGATAACTTCTAGTAAAAACTAGTATTGATTTATTACAGTCATTTGCGATGAGCTACGAAGCACTAAAAAGCAGACAATATTATTCAAGGAGACTGTTTTAATTTTGAAAAATGACATTTGTGGAAATGATCAATACTGAACTCCTAACTATTAGCACAGACCAATGTTTAACTAACATTCTTGAAATATCTGTTGAAAATATTTTTATCTTCTTGTGTAAACATTTAGATATGTCTGGAGTTTGTGCTCTTTGGATTCTATATTTGCTATCACTGAATCGGAAGCGAAGAATAGCGTTTTGTGGGTACTAGAAACAGTGTTCCGTTATTCTGGTTTGCATAACTTTTGAGCTTGTAAGATCTGAATTTTATTTTCGTAAGCATAATTCTTTTATTTGTATAGAATAAAATACTGTTATTCGCCTTGTAAATGTGTAAGGATGTAGTATGTATAGATTTCTAAATAATATTGTATTCTCGTAAAACGTTAAATACATTTATTAAATTTAAAAATTCTTCTAATGCTTTAGCTTCGCTGCAGTATTAATTGAGGACAATATAAAAAAATATATCCCTACATTTATTGTTTTCAGGTATTGCAACATGCATTACATATACGAATGCATGCATTACAAATTATAAACAGATATAACTACTAATACAGTCTGCGTAATAGAAAGCTTGGAACTCCGTATATGATATAATTTTTGAATATGCGCTAGAATGTTTAAGTCTGTTCCTTTATATGTAGTTATGTATAGCTAAATGTAAAGGAATTATGTTCGTTGGCTGACAAATTGTATAGGTGTACACGAAATAATGTTTCGTGTAAGCATGTTTGCTGCTCATGTGTTTAAATAATTCAGAATTCATTCTGTTCGTTTGCAAATATGTGTATTTTCGCATAGTTACCACAAAGCGTTTTATTTTCGTATCAGAGCACTAACGATATGTTTAGTGTGATTGAAGCAAAGTAAAGCTAATCACGACTGCAAATTATTGCAATACAACTCGTATACCTTGACGTTCTTGATAATATGTGGGCAACAACCGGCTCGCTGTAAGATTTGATCCGGCCCGCGAGACATTGTATTATTTCATGTCTGATATCTACCACTAAAAATTATGAACACTACCTTTAAACGCGGCCCGCGAACGTATTTGCGTATTAAAGTTTGGCCCACAACATGTCAAAGGTTGCCCATACCTGTTCTAGATCATTACATGTGTCTTGCTGTTATATATGCCTTGTCTTGCATAACATTCTACGCTTCAAACCACTTTTGCAACTGCCAGGCATCGCGTATAGTGTGAATATAAAGTGACAAATGGGAAGGTTGAAAATTCTCAACGGTTAGAGAATGATGAATGATCGTACTGATGCTAAAATTGACAGTTGTAGTTCTGCATCAGTGGTATTTATTACAGACAGACAGATACAAGTGTTTATTGTTGTACATTTTGAACTAGGCATTTATATGAATATAAACATGCATTATGCTACGATACTTAACTGTGCTTTTTATGTTGTGCGATATCAAGGTCACACATAATATAATTATAGACATGGTTAGTTATGTAAAAAATCTAGTATTCCTGGTCAAAACATTTCATTTATGTGTATGAAAATCTACATTGTATTGTGGTGGGTATAAGTTTTAGAAGGCTGCGTAATAATATATCAACTTCTTCACTTCGGATACATTTAATATTGTGACATGTTCTTACATATCTCGGAAACTACAATCTTCCTTATTATGCGAGGTATACATTCTACAGCATCAACAAAGGATGAACATTGATTTAAATACTCTTATTGTATATAGTTTTTGGAGTTTGAATATAATTTTCTGGAACACTAAACAGATGTATAGGATCTAATGTATATTTACTTATAATATTACGTTATATTAATGTAATTTAGCAAGTTTAATTGAATCTGCAACCAATAAACTCGATTTGAGAATGTACCTATAACAGGTTAAAGAAAAACACCAAAAATAGCTTTAGGTGAAATTTATATAGTATATATAAGCATGATGGTGAACGAACGTGGTGTACCTGAATATGCCATATATGTTAGTAACAATTGGAAATATAAATTCATTCATCTACAATTTTTACGGAATACTTAATAAATAATTAGTTCTTTATCCTGATGTCAACTAAAGTCAAGGTTACGTCAAAACATCGATTTTAACGATCATGCTAAAGGAAAGATTACAAGAATCATCAGACAATATTCTAAAGAGATATACCTAAATACAATGAGAAAATGTCCGGCAGATGGTAGTAGAGTTTTGCGAAATTTTATTTAAAAATACAGAAAATGAGAATTTTGTATAAAAATTGGGTTTAAACAAGTCGATTTACTTCAAAAGAAATTCTCAAATAAAAATTAAGTCATTTTGAAAGGAATCATTGAAATATTGGAGCGGTGACGTGGTCAAATGTAGATTTTTTTAAGTGGACCCGTTCGTTCATTTTGCGTTAGTTGTGATCAAGTAGCTCCAGAAAGTCCCACTGTATTGTATAAAAGGGGGAAGAACAGTCATTCAGAAATATTGTTGGTCTGTTTTTCAAAGAGAAAATTTACTGTCAAAGCTAGAAGAAGAGGTTTAACCGCATTTTGGTGAGATATTAGCTTATAGTACTAATATCTCTATCGAAGCATATTATCATATTTCAATGGAGGGATTAAAAACTTTTTAAAATATTTTCGTTCAATTAATTTCACTTAAAAATTTGGAATTTACTTTAAGTTGATTTCTTGCCTGGGTTTAACCGATCTAAATTTATTTATTTAATTTTATTAATTACTATCTAATTGTAAACGTGGATTATTAGGTGGGTGATCATGTGTGTACTAAATAACGGGTATATTTAAAGTAGTTTATTTTGTTTGATTTCAAGTCAGGTAAGAAATTAAACATTTTTTTCAAACAAGGATCTCTTTAAAGTTTTCAACTATTATTTCAAAGATTTGATTTAATTTTTCGAAAATTCTGGTTTTTCGAACTTTCGAACTTCGAATTAAGTCTAGTCGTTTTAAAACGTTATTTGCCAATACTTAATGCCATTTCTGAATATAATTTCTGTTATTTCTATTAAATATTCCTTATATTATTCATATATTTCATAATTAAGCATAGTTTGTAAGAATAATTTCTTGTTTTATTTATCTGATTGTTGTCCGAATGTTCGGCTTGGTTGATTATGAAGAACCTCAGCTCAACCCTTTTAACATTTTGCAAAAGAAGTCTATCAAAAGAGTAATATTGTAAATATTGTGCTGTGAGCGAATATTTATATTAATATTTAAAGTTCATTCAATATTTTTTAGTACCTATCTCAGCAATCTGTAACGATGCAAACTATCGCATTATGCAGATTTTACCAACCGTTTGAGAAACTTGGGTGTATTACTATGATCCGGAGATGAAGAAACAGAGCGCACAATAATAATAGTTTAATATAGTTTATTTCCAAAAAATAGAAAATATACAATTACTACTCTTATTATTATTATTACAAAGGAAAACCAATAAAAATTCATCATTACATCACAGGATGTAATCAACTCTGCAAGCAGTGTTTTTCGTATAGTGAGTACAATTAGTGCAAAAAAGAGGACACTCCCTAAAAGAAGCACGCGCGCAAAAATCAGTCACCAGAGCTATGAACATAACATTTTTGTTTACAAGGGGATGAAAAGTCAGGTTTATAAAAACAATCCATAATCAATTCCTGCTTTGAAAGATGAAATTATTCGTGTCAAAAATCAATTATGTCAAAAAGTCATTGAAAATTTTAACAAAAGAGTGGACGTCTGCGGAGCTGCAAGAGAAGGCCATTTGGCAAATATTATTTTTCATTAAATATCATAACCGATGCTTCAATTACCAATAAACAGTTTTTGAAAGTGAATGAAAATTACGTGCTTTATTTATTCTTTAAAAAAAACGCGAAATTTGAAACACCTTTATACAAATAGTTCCACGTGATACATACTACAATAACTGACGATTATTATAAAGAACCTTCTGTAATGTCCCGATATAGCTCTGTGTGTATTCTACCACAGGTGTCTTAAAATACGTCGACTTCAAACAGAACTGGGAGCTTATGCAGTTTTGAAGAAGCTCTCAAAGAATTACTTCCGTCATGTTCTTAAATAATGTCAGTAACACACGGCTATAGTTATTGCACTACGAGCGCATATATAGAGCATTGTTGTTGATAAACAAAGTTTTGTTTTAGTATTAGTCCTAGTCTTTATAGAAAAATTTCTTGCAGATCCACAACATCGTATATTGGAAAAGAACTTCTTTTAAGAATAGGTTTTTACATAAAATTACAGTAAGATAACGCAAGCATGAATCAAGTGACTTACGGAAAAGGAAATTTAAATTTTGCTTTGGCCAGTTCAGTTCTCTAGCCTAATTATTATATGGTAGCTAAAAAATTTTGTACGCGTTTGCAAAAAAGTAGAGTCTTGTGAAATGAAAAAAAAATTACCCTTAGTTATGTACTTAATTGGTTGAATTGAAAATATGCTTACAGAACGTTTTACGTAAAGTAAAGGGTGTTTCAAATTTCGCGTTTTTTTTAAAGAATAAATAAAGCACGTAATTTTCATTCACTTTCAAAAACTGTTTATTGGTAATTGAAGCATCGGTTATGATATTTATATGCGAAAAATAATATTTGCCAAATGGCCTTCTCTTGCAGCTCCGCAGACGTCCACTCTTTTGTTAAAATTTTCAATGAATTTTTGACATAATTGAGGCTCTATCTTACCAATGACACGAATAATTTCATCTTTCAAAGCAGGAATTGATTGTGGATTGTTTTTATAAATCTGACTTTTTACATAACTCTAAAGAAAATACTCTAACGGTGTCAAATCACATGATTTTGGTGGCCAATTAATATCACCGTTTCTTGAGATTACACGTCCAGGAAATTTTTTTCTCAATAAATCAATTGATTCGTGTGCAAAGTGAGGTGTAGCGCTATCCTGTTGAAACCACATATCCTCTAGATCAATATTCATTAATGCAGGCCCCAAAAGTTCGGTTATCATCCGATGAGATATCATCGGATGATGATCGATAGATCATCATTGACAGTTACAGCTTCATCAGCAGCATTTTCAAAGAAGGAAGGTCCAACTACACCACCTGACCATAATGCACACTATACAGTAACCGGTTTAGGATGCATAGGATTCTCATGAATAATTCGTGGATTTTCCTTACCCCAGATACGGCAATTATTTTTTGAGAAAAATCAGTTGGTTGTTCATTGACGAAATTGACAAATGAACGACATTTTAAATTATCTAATGGCTTTAGTTCCTGTGTTATTTGAACCTTATATGCCTTCGGAGTTAAATCCTTGTGTAAAACACGCCATGTTGTTGATCCACTAAGTCCAAGTTGTTGTGAACGTCGTCTAATGGATATTTCAGGATCTTCAGCAACACTTTCACGAACCAAACCAATATTTTTTCGTGAACGACCACTACGACTGTGTTTTTCACTTTTTGATCTTCCACAAATAATTCGACCAATAGTGCTTTCAGATGGACGATTATGTAAACCATAAAATTTATGTAATTTTCTAAAAACTCTTTTTACAGAACGCCGATTTTCATAAAATAATTCAATAATTTGAACGCGTTGTTGTACCGTGTACGAAGCCATTCAAATTCAGTGCGCCATCTGTATTTTATTTATTCTTAAAAAAAACCGCGCAATTGGAAACAACCTTTATGATGTACATGGTCTTATGTGTGATATGTTTCTGACTTTATCCTTATAAATCTGAATAAATGCATCTATTTTTTACTGTATTGATTTTCATCATTCTCAATGACTTTTTCTTTAATGAGTAGTTTCCATTTTTGCTTTATATACATACGTAGCTCATTCATGATATATTTATTATATATATTTATATATATTTGTCATATCCTTTGAGTAAACATGTTTGTTTCAAATAAAATAAGGTAGCTCGAAAAAAATATTTTTGTTTACGCTTCTTTTGGTTCGGTTTGGTTCAAATTATTAAAGTAAATGGCTGTTCGCATTTTGTTTATTAATACATCCTTCTTCGCTTCAATTTGATACAAACATATGAAATAAATATTATTCCGGGTTGACAAGAAAAGAAAGCAAACATGTTCAGAAGAGTATCGATTAACTAAATAAGAAGAACTCCCTATTAACTGAACGGCAAAAGTATTCGGCAGCCCCTTAAATTACGTTATAGAGAAATTTCATAAGCTCCAATTAGAAAGTTGAAGCTCTCTCATACGATAATACGTCAGAAGCCCTTGATGTTAGAATCGTTACTTATATTTCGTGGTTTTACCAAAGGACTGCCATGTATCAATTTCGTTCTTACCACTTCTACTAAGATGTTATTTCTAAAATTTTTCGTCTCAAAGGCCACTGATTTATATTGTCAGATTACTAGGGTTTCTTTCGTTTCATTAGTTCTCTACTTTCACGACGTACTTTACTTTTCCTATGAAAGCAGGAAAAGACAGTCATTATGTGTTGGTATTGATATGTCGTTACACAAATTAATGTACTAAAGGAAAAGAACTTCTTTAAAAACTCAAATGTTTTATAATTCAGTAGGTGGTTTATATATACAATATTAAAAAAGTTTTATTTTTCTAGCATTTCTATAAAAACAGGTTATTCTAAAAGATAAAGTAATTTCGTAGTACAATATTTTATTAAGGAAAAGTAATACAAAATTACAAGAAAGTCAAAAGTATTCTATTCATAAAGTTTTATTTCATATATTAGTATTCTAGGTGGCGACCACAGGACAACATGAGCGCACGAGATGACACAACGACTTCCAGTGGCGTGGTAAAAAGCGCTAGATGACAAATGTTTAATTAAAAAAGGAGTGGTTGACAGCAAAAAGGTTAAGTAATGTCACCATAATATCAGGGTTAATGAGGCCCCTCTAGGACCAAGTCGACCAATTTACCTGGGGATGTAATTCAAAGAATAACGATTTAATCACTGGGGTAGCATGGACTTGTGAATTTGGGCAGTGACATTAATGAGCTGAAAGTTGGTATTACAGAATTGCGCATTGTGATTGTTAGCTTAATCGTTGGCAGTAACGATTTCAAGAGAATATATGTATCTATATATAACAATCTTCGCCAAGTGCAATTGTTTAAGAATGTTAAAACGAAATTACAAGCGAACAAATAATGATGAGACAATAAAAATTAAATATACAAAAGTAGTTCCTGAATTGATATCTTTAAACTAATTTCGCCCAACAGTATCTGTGTTTCGTTTTATTTTAAGAATGTATGCGAATTAAGAACAAAACCCAACGAATTTTACGCTTCTATTAATTTGATACTCTACGAACTTTTATGCTTGGATGAAACATGGTTTTACTGTCTTTAAAAAAATCGTATGTATTAGTATTGAACAATTTATCACATATTAATAATTTTCAGCAACGCAATGTAATTACCAATGATTATATTTGTATGTTAGATTTGTTTTTTCTGACGTCGTATCATCCCTAGTTACAGAAGATATTTATCATCCATACTGTGTCTATCAACAGCGTGTAATAGATTATGGATTGTGGACCGAAAAGCTTTCTTGGGAACATTAGAGATGTCAATTTAGCATGCGAATCATTCTATACCGTTTTGTATTCTATACTTGATTCATATACTATTAACCATACTCGGCGTACTTACACCCTAGGTGGTTCAATTCCGAAATTATACAATTGAAAAACTTTCATTACTGAAGATACTTATGAGCGTCGTAATTGTCACAGTGCCTTTCTTGAGTTCCGAAGACTGAAGGAGCTCATAATATGTTTGAGAAATGCTTCTTCACGCTGAGACTATCTCAGTGTGACAACTAAAGCAGTAGTAGCAGTTATAGCTCTGGAGATGTCCTGTACAAGTGGTGACGAAACTTCGGCATTAGAATACTTGAAGACGCGGTTACAGCTCGGAAGCCAAGATGAAGAAAGTATGGACAACGACCGCGAAAGTCTACGAGCCAGATTAAGTAATAGGTATGTAAAATAAAAAGTTATGTCAAGTATGATATTTTTAGAATAGTTCTCTAGAATTTATTTTGATCAATAATCAATGCTTACACATTCAAAATTAGCGATGAGTAATAGTTCCAGTTGCTGGGTTTATGTATTTGAGGAAAATTACATTATCATATTTGCGTTACAAAGTGAAACTAAATATTGTAGATTTTGCTATAATTTGTAAAATGTACTAATTAGTAAAGTGTAGTCATATCAAAAATAAAAACAGATTGATCTAATAAAAGGCAGTGATATGAATATACGGCAACTACTACATCGTTCTACCTTCGTGGATTAAGCTAACGCTAGGGCAGTCTAGAAATCATTTTCATGTGAATTAATCCTCAGGTTCTATATTCTTTTCAATGTCTATTATGGGTCCTGCTAGCCTGTCCTATTTTCTTACATTCCATACTATGTTTGCATATTAACTCCAGACCATCGTACCTGTCTTATTTTCTTCCATTCTCACTGCCTTGGTCTTTTCCTATTTCTGAGCTATATTGTGATCCATAGTGCTATCTTCCTGATCATTTCAGTTTGTATTCTACGCAATATGTGCGTATTATAATTTTTGTGATTCAGTGTGTGTTATTATGCATTTCCCCTTCAAACTTAAGTGATAACTGGTCCATTCAAAGTTTTATATATTTTTGTTTTCGTCCTCTTACTTGGTAATTTACTCTTTAATACAGATTTCTTTCCATCATAAGTATGGCATCTTTTTGACAGTTTTCCCTCACTGTATCTCTTTTTCTTAGTTCATACTAACTAATTAAAAGAGGCGATTATTTTAAAATTATATCTTCGTGTTTTTAGAAGATTTTGAGCTTGTGTATCATATTTTTCCATCCCAGATATTTTACCTTTTTTCGTTCATTTCCCCTTTCCAAATTTTTTAATTTTTCCCTCCAGCTTCCAATAGCTTTAACTGGACCTCCTTTTGAATCTCCTATTATTGTTATATCGTCTGTATTGTAAGGATTTCTAAGGAGTCGTTAAAGATTTAGACGTATAAGAAGCAGTCTAACACTCAATACGAAGGTAGACATTTATACTTCGTGAATTGGCAACACTGTTAGTGTTGCCTCCGATCTGATGATTACATCATGAAGTTTGTCATTCTTGACAATATATTTATCTTGACAGTTTTATTATCCGGTCGCTATTTCTATTGTTGACAGTATTTTGAAAATTTTATGTCAGCGAAAAAATGGAATTAACTCGCCAACATTTTCGCGCAATTATTTTTCATAACTTTCGGCGTGAATTATCTCAACAAGAATGCATCGACGAGCTGAATTCTTTATATGGCGATGAAGCACCATCGAAATTACAAAAGTAGCATCACTTAAACCAATGGTCGGAATGTCATGAAATTTTGAGATATATCATTTGAAGGTTGGTACTATCCAAAGATGGTGTGGATATGTGATTGGTGGTGCCATCTACTGGTTAGTTCTGGAATTTATTGATCGATGCGTTACTTTTCAGTTAAACTACTCCATTTTTGAAAAAGAATGATGCAATAATTCCCCCATACCAAATAGTGTTCAACAATCTTTCAGGTTATAAAGGTGAGGAATAATTTGTAGATTTGCATATATCCAGAATCGACTGTTTGTTTATTAACATAATCATTTATTTCCTCGTTCTGATCTTTTCATGAAAATCAAATCTTATCAACAATGTGTTATTTGCATCTTATTATCATATACCCGGTAGTGTAGCGTGCTTAGTCTTGTGGAGGTAGCTGTTGTATCAACTGAATCTTGTACAGAAACAACTTCAAATTTCAAAATCTTCCTCACAAAGGCTTTCGAATAATTTCAATTTCCTGAGACTGTATAGAATTGATGTTGATTCCCTCACATTGTCTCGCATAACAGCAATACTTTTAGATAGGAGCGCAATACAATGTAAGTCAAGCTTAGGTCAACCTGTGACCACCCATACTATAGGCTTTGCTTTTGTTGGCGTAATATTTTGACCTAAAGTTTGTCGAAATTAGCGTATGGTCAACGTAATAGATATCTGATTCTCATAAAACATTTTAACTACTAAAACACATTGATTTGATTTGTTATTCTGTCTGGACTTTAATTCATTTAATACTTATGGGCCGTAACCGTTTTTCTTTCGATAGCGAACAAATAGCTTAAACAAAGAGCGGCATCGAGCTGCAATTTTTTATTTATAATTTCCAAAGGCTTAAACCAATCGGATATTTTATAAGTCATGTTCGTTACCTATCGTATGTAGGCGAGTAAACATGGTCGACTTGCAGTTTCTAATCCAAAAACCGCTGTTACCGAAGGTAATATTGATATTATTTAAGATATGACGAATGAGAATCGGCATGTTACGAGGGCAGCCGGTTATATTTCTGGAACTGGCAACACTGTTAGTGTTGCCTCTGATCTCATGATTGCATCGTAAAGTTTGTCATTTTTGACAATATATTTACCTTGACAGTTTTATTATCCAGACGCTATTTCTATTGTTGACAGCAACTTGAAAATTTTATATCAGCGAAAAAATGGAATTAACTTGCGAACATTATCGCGCAATTATTTTTGATAACTTTGGGCGTGGATTATCTCAACAAGAACGCATCGACGAGCTAAATTCTTTATATGGTGATGAAGCACCATCGAAAACTACAGTATATCCTTGGTATAGTGAATTCAAACTTGGACGGCGTTCTTTGGACGATGAATTTCGTGAAGGTCGTCCCACAAATGTTGTTGTGTCGGAAAATATTAATGCAGTGTCTGAATTGATAATGCAAGACCGCCATGTGACATACTGTGAGATCGAGACATCTCTAGCTATTAATAACACTAGCGTGCATAAGATCCTGCATGAACATTTAGCCGTTAAGAAGCTATGTTCACGTTGGGTGCCACATAATTTGACAACCGCTCAAAACCGGACTCACGTCGATTGGTGCCAAGAAATGCACAAAAAATACAATGGCGATGATTCGAAGAACATCTACAAAGTTGTCACAGCTGATGAATATACTATACGTAAGAGCCCGACAGTAAGACAGTCGACTATGGTGCCAAGAAATACACAAAAAAATACGATGATGGTGCTTCGAAGAACATTTAAGAAGTCGTCACAGGTGATGAATCTTGGATCTATATGTATGAGCCTGATAGTAAACAGCAGTCGACTGTGTGGGTATTTCAACATGAGCCAAAACCAACAAAAGTTGTTCGCGCTCGAAGCACATTAAAGTGAATGGTCGTCTGTTTTTTCGGAAAAACCGGTCACGTTGCAACCGTGCATTTAGAGAGTTGTAGAACAGTCAATTCTGAATGGTACAAAACTATTTGTTTGCCAAAAGTTTTTGAAGAAATAAGAAAAACAAACCGAAAACGACAGATCATTCTCCACCATGACAATGCGGGCTCTCACAGGTCGGTTCAAACAATTAAATATTTGATCGGGCAAAACAATTGAATTGATGAGCTATCCGCCGTACAGCCCTGATTTAGCACCCTGTGATTTCTTTTTGTTCCAGCACGTGAAGAATAAACTTCGTGGTCAACGGTTTTCTATGCCGGAAGAGACAGTTGAGGCATTCAAAACTCATATTTTGGAGATACCGCCTTCACAGTGGCAGCAATGCTTCTCGGATTGGTTTGAACGAATGCAAAAGTGCATTGATTTTCAAGGAGAATATTTTGAAAAGCAATAAAACTATTTTCGATAATAGAAAATTTTTTTTCTTTGCTATTCCCGAAATATAAACGGTTACACTCATATAAAGGTTGTATGTATATCCATCTGAATGAATTTATTAACCAACGAGCAACTTGTTTTTTTTGAGTTTGAACGGTTAGGTTTAATTGTAAGTAATCGACTTCGCTGAACGTTATGATGAGCGAAGAAAAGAAGAGCTCGCACTGGCGTAACCAATTATTGTTAATGCTGAGACAAAAGTATTTATTGAGCGCCAGGTTGTGGGCGACAAATCATTGTCAAGGTTGTGATGCTAAATTATTGTTAGCTAGGTATGAAAACAACGTGGTTTGGTGGGCTTCCGGGCTGACTATAGCGTTTCGCTAATGAGACAAAAATTAATAAAAAAATATCATAGTTCAGTTCATGTGAAAAACGGAAATGAAACAATAGTAAAAAGAAAAACAGCAAGGTCGCCTTTTAAATTTTCTTTAACTTAAATTTAAAAAATACTAAAGCTCTGAATATGTATTAAAAAAATTATATAATTAATGCATATTAATACAAGCAAGCACGTTTCGTAGTAAGTAAGTTTTCATGGAAAACAAGCCTTAGTTTATGATCGATTAATGTTAATAAACAAAGAAATATTTGTAACATCGGCGAAGTTGTAATTCCTAGAAAGTTTTTTAAAATCGATTTAAGAAAAATAATTTAAAAATGATGCGAAACGTAACAACAACTTTATAGTTACTATGCAAAAATTTGGGTCCATCCTGCAGACGAAAGCAGAAGTGCTGTTACTGTTGTTACACATTGCATATATAATAATTTTTATCATGTTTTTAAAGTATTTTATTTAAGTCAAATACGATCTGATTTTAAACACAGAAAGTATTATCAAGACGTTTGTATTACGAATATTTGAATGGGAATTCCTTTTGTTCCAGTCACTTATTACGGTCCAGCTATAATAAACCATTTCTAGAATTTATGCAACTTGGCCATTTCCTCGAACATTCGCGGTAATAATCCACCTACTTACATTCAATATTGTTTTTAATTTATTAAATTTTTAAGTGCAATTAGAAATTAAAATTTTAATACTTTTTTACACAGAATACACGTTTACTATTCTGCGCAATTATTTACCTACCTGGTAATTAAATTCAATATGTATATATTTTTTAATTAATTCCAATTTTGGCGCGCCTATTCTCCTATTTCATTGTTTCATTTCGAAAATGACCAGTGAGTGCACTTGCTCTTCGTCTTACCGACTCCTTAAAAGACCCAATCTTTAAAAAATCTACCTCTTGTTTTTTTTTTAAGCAATGATCGAAGTTAGTATAATATATATTTCTTTCAGCGGGAAAACATGTGCTTGTCCTCTGAGTGAAATTTTACTGTAACCCGTACATGTAGTGTTCGACGTATTTACTTCGCGATCGCAAAATATATATAATACCCCGCAAAGGATAAACATATACACTCACGCATACATGCAAGTACATCACATATTGCGTTCGATACCTACTTTTATTCTAATTCTTGTATATTTTAGTCCAGGGCTTTATTACTCGATTTATTTTATTACAACATTTACAGTTGCTTATATTTTGCTTTTACCTAATGCTCTCGCTTATTAATTATTTTTATTTAATAATAATAATAATAATAGTAAATGAAGTAAAAATGGAAATCCTCCTTTCAGCTTGACATACGTCCTGGACCGCTGATGTATCGTCATAGATCGAACTACTATTAATTATTAACTCTTTTCACTTCTTTTCTTATTTGCATTTATCGCAACGCTCAAGTAGCTGAAAACTACGTTCAGTAGCGCTCGTAACTAGTTTACTGACCACCATGTGCAAATATTATATTATATTATTATTAATAATTATTAAATTAATTCAGACGTATGAAGATAATACTATGAATCAGTTGCCATGTAGAGAACTCAATTTTTGAGATATCTCTGAAGGTGTTGCCGTGAAAAGGATGAAGCTACATGCCGAACGACGAGAGAATCCTTAGCACGTACCACATGAGAAATTTGAAACTGCGGCACAGAGTTTTTGTGTCCTGCTTGATCTCATTCCTTTTGATGCTTATGTTTAGGACATGTCAAAAGAATTCGTCTTTCAAGAGAACTGCGTCAGAAGAATCCAGCAGCCTATTTTTATTAACATGTTTAACAAACATAGTACGTTACGACTTTTGCATAGAGTACAATGGTAGACTTATTTCTAATGTAGGTAGTTGAATTTGATGGAGCCTGTGGTTGATTGACTTGATCAATAAGGTTGATATATAACCCCTTTCCACATTAACTTTGTAAATTCTGTATACGCATTTCGACAACCAAGTTGTCATCATCAGCAGATAATTTCAAAGTGTCGCACCTGGCAAAACACGGCGAAAAACAACCGCACGAAAATCAAACTCCGTACGCGATCCACACCGTTCAAAACCAAGATGTACACGGTGTGGATCGCGTACGGAGTTTGATTTTCGTGCGGTTGTTTTTCGCCGTGTTTTGCCAGGTGCGACACTTTGAAATTATCTGCTGATGATGACAACTTGGTTGTCGAAATGCGTATATATATGTGGAAAGGGGTTATATATCAACCTTATTGATCTAATGTAGGTACTGAAATTAGTGCAATTTGTATATTAGTTTTGGATGTCTTTTGTTTCGACCTATGGAGTATAAAAATTGTATATATAAAACTTATTTATTTAACGTTTTTTCTTCTTCGATTATGGAAAATAAGTAGTTTTTATTTCACATTTTATAATACAAGAAACATGAATACACTATTACTTATAGAAATTAGGGCGTACAGTAAAATTCTATGAAATAATAATTTATATAGTTGTAATTCTATTAAATATTCACTGTACTAATGTGCAATACTATGAAATATAAAATAACAATTCCCAGAATAAATACATATATATGGAATTTCTATTTGCTCTACCGTGACAGGATTTTATTACATAGAAATATCTAAACATTTTTACCTAGAATTGTTTGCAGAGAAGCGATGAATGATATGAGGTAAAATTTGACAAGATGTGATTTCAATGTAATGCAGTCGTGATTTATTGTTACTTTTGTTGATTATTTCTTCTTGTAAATTAAATAGTGTATGAAATAATAATAACTTGTAAACAGAAAGCCGATAGGACGAGACTTCACAATACTAGAAAGAATATTTATAACGTATAATTTAGGAAAAAAACGTACATAATAATGTCTGTACCGAACCGCGTTCGTTAAAACCTAATTGTATCTGTAATTGTGCGTGAAATAATGTGAATAATTGTATATCGTGTAAAAACAATTAAGTTTTGGACAACAACGCATATTGTGGATGTGAAATGTTGCATTTGGATTTTTAAATTGACGAAAAATGATGCAGTGTTACTCAAATTACCATCACATGGCTTTCACGATATTCGACGTCATCCAGGCACTACGTTGAAAGAACAGTACAGATATACCAGTGTACAGATATACCAGTGTCTTTATGATGCCGCACATTTGTTTGCGGTGGATCGGCGTTTTCATAATAATGGGCTCTTTTGAATTTTTCCCATTGCTCGTAATCGTTGCTTTCTTGGCATAGGGTATCAGCACCTTTACTATGATGGATCACGGCCCTGACTTTTCGACTAGCAAAGGGCGGGCGTATTTAATACAGGGACGGTTGAAGTCTGACTCGTTGTTGCACATGGAGCGTGTACTGATGCCTGCCGCGTGAGCATTTCTTACATTCGCTCACGAAGACATCGCCACACATTCTATCCTGTGCTAAAACTCACCGATGTATGCGTGTTTATTTCTTTTTTTTAATATATTTTTTAAGTATCCATGTTGCTGTATTTCTCGTACGTATTTCTTCTATTTGCGAGGAGGATCCACCACTTCAAAATCC
Organism: Dermolepida albohirtum; assembly: GCA_031893035.1. Lineage (NCBI taxonomy): Eukaryota > Metazoa > Arthropoda > Insecta > Coleoptera > Scarabaeidae > Dermolepida > Dermolepida albohirtum. The sequence continues at coordinate 136,280 of JAVIWB010003491.1, read as the reverse complement.
CGTAATTCGCGTGCTTCTGGATCGTTTCTTATCCATTACCTGCTTCGTGAGACAATCGCTACGAATCGAATACGCGCCGTTTTAATTTTTCGATAAATATTCTGATTATCTGATTACCAGATGTACCGGAAAGTCATTACCGTTTTTTTTCGTAAAAAACTACATAATTTTCAAGAAAATGGAAAAATTTATTTATTTAATGTATTGGCTCTTTGATTCTAGATATCATTACCGTCTTTTAGGCAATTTATGGATGCCATCCCAAAAAACCTGTTTATCCTTTGAGCAAAACTATTCATTAACTTCTTCGAAATTGGCGAAGTGCTGCTTTACAAGGGTGTGTGCCATTGAGGAGGAAAGGTGATAGTCGGACAGGTAATGTCTAGAGAGTACGGCGGGTGTGATATTATGTCCCATACAAGTGCTTTCAACGCTTCCGTGACCGGTTTTGCTGTACGAGATGGCGTGTTATCGTGTTGTAAAATCACTTCACCGCGTTTTCCGGCCAATTTTGGACGCTTTTTATCAATGCATGGTTCAAATTGATAATTTTAAGTGATCTGTATTAACTGTTTCACCAGATTTTAACAGTTCGTAATACACCACGCCAGTCTGATCCCAACAAACACAGAGTATTGTCTTAGGAACAAAACGATTTGGCCTTGAAGTCGATGGGCCGGCTTCGCCAGGTGATGATTTTCTGCGCTTAGGGTTTTCGAAATAAATCAATTTTTCATTACCTATCACTATTCGATGCAGAAATGACTTCCGATCATACCTATGAAGCAGCATTTCATAGACGATTTTCCATTTACGTGTCTCTCAATTGATGTGCCATCCATTTTCCCATCTTTTGAATTTTCCCCATTGCTCGTAGTCGGTCACTAATCATTTCTTGAGCCACATTTAACGCTTCTGCCATCGATTGTTATTATAGGCAGTGAGGAAATTATTAACAGCTTGAGATTTGCTTTCATGAATAGTGGGGTTTCTGAAGCGTGAAACTTTAGTCTTGTAAAGGAGCATCGAGGAGAATTTAAATAGTATTTATAAATAATCGGAGAGAATTTCTCTATAACAGGTATCCAAGAGTATCTATTATAGGCAAAATATCCGTAATTGAGTTGAGGCCCACAAGGAATACGCTAAATATAGATTTATATGATATTAAAGCACCGCCATAACGTTTTTTTTAATATAAACAAAATTTCGATCACATCTTGAGACAAGACAGCCAAGAAAAAACAGTTCACTGCTATGTACATCTTAAGATATCTCAGTTTCAAGACAAATGATATCAAAATGCCCATCACTGACGTTGCATAGAAGTTCACTTTTTGAACGAAGGCCGCGAAAGTTTTGGAAATATATTTGTTACTTACTGTTGAGCTACGTTAGTTTAAAGATTTGATGACAAGACTTTCTAATCATTTCTAATTTTAACCGTCAAACCAGTTAAAGTTAAGCTTTGACTTCAATGTAAATCGTAGTCTTAGTTCATATTTTCTTATAATTTATTGTTTCACATATGAATGGTTTATTTTTGTATTTTGTTCAAATCCTCAAATATTTGTAAGTTCCACCCGGTTGAATATTTTTGAATTTTGTCGTTAAGTGTATATTTACTTTCAGAAATATTATTATTATTTTGCTATTATTAAGTAACATATCATTCCACTTTTACAGAAAGAGCATTCTGTGGAAACGTTATATATGTATATAGGAATTACATTTCATTTATTACCTTTTTTAATGTGTTATATGACTACTGTACATATACCACATTTTTAAACTGAAATATTGAAACAGCATTTGTTGGAAGGTAAATATTTATTTATCCTATTTGCGTAGTACATATTAAATTAATACAAAAATTAAATTTATATTACATTTTTGATATAATTCTAGCTAATTATACGTGTATTTGTAATAACAAATCCCTAAATAAATAAAACTAACATTTTATTCAAGTATTGAAAATAATATAATATAAACTTAGGTAGTCTTATTAACAGCATTGATTAGAGTATTTTAAAAGCACGCTCAAAATAAAAAAGTAATCCTTTGAAATATGTATTTTGAGCTTCTTTCCTTACATTTATGAGAAAATATCAACAATCTTCTAGTCCTTTGGGTGGTCGCCACTTGTCAGCTACGTGTATTCTCAAGCAATAACATCCCTGAATATGTGTTAATTACCCAAGAATACACGTGACCAACCAAGTTACAAACGATAATCCTCTCCTTCTCATGTTGACGTCAGTAACTTCCTATTAATAGTATTTTAGTGGGGCCTTATGTATAATAGACAAACAACATATTTGCATAATACAAGTAATAATAGCCCAAAGGTGATTGGTTGAAACTAGAAGTCCGGATAATCTATTAGTTCCATACTTTCTATTTAAATAGTTTCACAATGTTTATTATACAACCTTATAGTCTGTACACGTATATATTATCCAAGTATTAATTAATGGTTTTGGGTTAAGATACTTACTGGAAACCCCCTTTCATTTTTAATTTGTTTTTAAATTCATTATTGCTAGGGGCTTGGATATTTAGGGCGGTCTGTTGTGATTACCTACAATTACTATGACAAACGAGAGTGAAATTTTCGTAATTTTAAAATATTCAATTCATTAATAAACCATTTTCTTGTAGAAATAGAATAAATGTATGCTTATTTGTTATGCTAAAATTTAGTAATAATGTATATACACTCATGTGCATGAAAATAGCAGTTGTCTTAAATTTGCTGAAATATCAAATTATACAAGTTTATTGAACTCAATATGTTACAAACTATAACAATAATTAAAACGAAATTATACACCAAAATAATTGTGCATTAAAATAGCAGTCATGTACCAAATGCTATTTTTACTTAGTTAATTGTATTGAAACACTTAATATTTTGTTGCATCTCTTTGCTGAAATTTTTGCTGATTTATTACCATTCGGCATATTCTCCACAGATCGTCAATATATTGCAGCTTAATAGCAGATACAGTTTGCAATATGTTCACATATACGTCAGCATTCATTATGCCTTCCATCCTGTGTAAAACGCCTACGCCATACCACGAAAAACACCCCCACGGTATGATGCTTAAGTCTCCGAATTTTACCCTTTTTTTGTTGTAATGGGGTTGAAATGCTGTCAATGGTGGTCTTCATACGTGTTGTTGGTATGCATCGGAATTTAATAAAACTAGTTTCGATTCATTGGACTACAATACATTACGCCTCTTTTTTTCATTCCATTGTACATGTTCATGAGTAAACGATAATCTACTTTGTATTTATTTGCCTTTTATTTAGTAATGGTACCTTCCTAGGCCTTCTTGTAGGCAACTTTCCATGAATCAATCTTTATCTAATAGTAGATGTACTTATACAAAGGTGCAATTCACTTTTAATTGCAGTTGAACGAACGGTGTCTTCTTTGCACAAGATATATTGTTTTCATCTTCTCTAGGGCAAGTTTTCCTTTTCCCACCACGATTTTCAATCATTTTCACAGAACATTTGAGCGTATTTTGTATAAACTAGCTTTTGCTTCTATTAAGTATATCGAGTATAATTGCTCCTTTTTCTGACGAACAATGTTTTGCTCAGCCCATATTACAACAGAAATGGATGATTAAAAATTACTGAATTATCCTGCAACAGACGGAACTTGATATATCCGCCTTTTATGTCGCCATCTATGGTACTGCTATTTTAATGCATATGCAAATAACAGCGCATTACTTAAAAACTCAGTTATTCCCCTTATATTCGGTATAGGAAACCATATATATTCAGGAACTTCAAGTAATTTAAATATTGCTGCATCAGAATTGTCCGTTGTAAATGTTATTTATAAATATTAAATTCGTGCGCATGACTGTATATGTATACTGAAAAGTAAATAAAGTAATGTCAAACTTGTTTCAGAAAGCCTTTTCTGCAATTTCTCATAAATGAAAAACGTTTGATATAAAAATTAAAAAATCATAAGAATTCCGATTCATTATAAGGGTGAACTGAACTGATATTATTTAACTAATTCATTCTTGCAAGATTTGAGGAGTACTTATTAATAAAAATATATGCATTCATAAGTGAATTTAAAGATTTTGGGAATACGTCTTTGTCTAGAATAATGGACTATCAAAATGATTGAAGGTGTACTATTGATATCATTTTTGAATAAGTTGGTAATACTTCGATCGCTTCCGTTTGAAACTATTTAACACCAAACAATATTAAATATTCTCGTATAAACTTCATGACAAACAAAAAAGTTTCGTAATATGAGGAAGAGCGGTAACATCATTTTGATACACCCAATAATTGATTTGTTAATTAAATATTGTTTCAAATATTTTTTGCTAAAAATATTAAATGTATTATATGTATAAATGTAATGTGGTAACTTTTGCATACGTATGCAGGTACGTTAGACGAATTTTTCACGACCACTAAGGTGACGAGAATAGTGCACGCTCGTTATTGGAAGTTACTAAAGAAGAAATTTGGTAGTTGTAATGAAGCGATGATATTTTACTAGAATCTTTTATTGAAATTAGAATTCGTCGAATGGCAGAGACTAAACGACAGTTTTCTGTAATTCCAAGAGGCCTTCATTGGAGAAAAGAACCATGGCAACGGTTTATAAGGTTGTGAAGGAGATGTTAATGATTGAAGTAAAGACGAGAAAGAAAGAAGGAAACACTTCCATTCAATACTTGGCTACACTTCGGCATAAATTGAGAAATATCTTTAAGAAAATCTATGTTGACTATAGTTATGCCGTTTTCATGACAATATGAGAGTACACCAGCACCAGTAACACGAGTGAACTTACGTAAGCTACTACCAGAGGTTGTGTTTTCTTCAAATAGATCATCTATCAAGTAGTCTTAGCATGTTTACAAGAGACTTTTAATTACTTCCGACTCTAAAGAAATCAATTAGACGATAATCGAAATGCTTTCGTAAAAAGAGATTACATTGAAAGGTAGTATATAATTGTTTTTGTGTTTGTCTTCTCCATAAGTTATACTACACCTTATTGGAAAATAATTCAGAAAGTATACGACTGCTGATGCACAATGCAATCTCTCGTTTATCACACTTGTCAAGATGATTAATAACTATTTCGCTGCGCATGTGGCAGATTATTTACAGTATACATGTGGTCGCTAAGACTAATTTGAGTTGAATCTTTTACGGGAATCTTTAGTGAAAAGTGAAAAGCGCATTGAGATTGAGAATCGACGCGCGAGGATATAACAAAGAATTTTGAAAAGTAAAACTATGTTTAGGAGGCCAAAGATACAAAACAGTAATACGGCAGATATCTACGCGAAACATAGTCTTTAAACTAAACATTTTTCTACTTATATGTTCATTTTGGCATCAATTGATTAATTATTTTCCGCTACCCTCATAAATAGTTTCTCGGCAAAAAATAACTTTCGCGTAACTAGCATATCGCAGTGTTATCAAATTTTTGACAAAGAAACTGAATTATCCTAAAACTATTCCTAAACGAAAGAGTCATGTGTATGGAGATGAGGCTCCGCCATATTTTAAAGTGAAAAAACAGTTTCGGAGGGGTTGCGAATCCATTGAAAATCACTCACTGTTTTTTGGGACTAAGTAGGAAGTATTCTAGTTGAATATGCGGCCGAAGGCCTTACAATAATAGCAATTACCGATGATAATACGTTAATAAGAAGATTAAGTACGGTAATTGAAAAAATGTGCTGATTTGCGTCATAAAGTAGTCCTCACCCTGTGTGACAATGCGCGAATTCACAAAGCAGCCAAAGTCCAACTCATCCTCCGCGAATGTAGCTTCTGTGAGCTAGACCATCATCATTTGCATCTTGGATCATTTTGCAGATCATAATCAATTGAAAGAGAGGATTGATGCTTATTATATACATACACACAGACAAATATACAAAAATTTTAATATTTCATACATAATTTTCATTTGACGAATGTTAAGTAGAAATATCGAATATATCATGTTCCATACGAGTTTTATGCATTTTGCCTGATCGATTTGGATTTTATCAGATAACCATGTTAACAAACTATATTATTTTAAATATTCTTTATTTTTATTTTATTTGTCTTCTTAGTTATTTTTACGATCATTATGTAGCCTTTCCATTTAGAGAATGTACATTAGAATAAATAGCAATGAGTTCAGAAAAAAATTTGTATAAATTTTGGTTTTCTTACTTTTATTTTAACTTATGCCGATTAAATAAGTTTTTTATTTCAAATATTGTAGTTGACCAGCGAGGTAATCAATTTTGCTAAAAATATAAAATACAAAATATTTTAATTTATGGTCGCAAGGTGTCACTCCTAATGTAATTGTATCGAAACCGCATGAGTATTTGTGTTTCATCACGGCCGAACTATATGTATTTAATTTACAAGTTGATAGAGCCAGTTGTTAATTAACTATTCGAAAGATACTAAACAACTGTATGTATGTAGGTATATTTTGGGGTAAAAATAGACGATCGAAATTTAGAGCAGCGTATTAGTATTGTACGAAACTTTTTGCGAACGTTGTATGCGTGGTAATTATACTGGAAACTTGGAGAATATGAAAGAAAAAGAATATTCCTGAACCGACGCGCCTATATAAACAGTAAGGATTATGCGTCAGACATCATTAATTAGAGCAGCATTGAAATATTGGAGATATAAATAATTTGAATTACACCTTAATGTAATTGGAAGTTATAATGAACTATTGGAAAAGTCATTTCTATTACTTCGACGATTTATTCTATTATCGTTGCAGAATTTCAGCAAATACTTCATAGTATAGAATTTTGTGTGCAGAATATGCACAGCAAATAATGAAAATTATATGAAGAAATTAATTGCGTTTTATGTCATAAACGGATCAAAGACAGGCGGAAAAGAAGTGACTACTAGTCTAAGAGGCATCAAAGATATCAAAAAATAACACCAACGTACGTGTGTACATTAATAGTGGGAAGTACAATACGAGCTAATAAATGATTAAACATAAGATTGAAACCTTGGGAATCATAGACTAATTACGAAGCAGACTATTTTAGTTATATGAGGGAGAGTTTCTGTTTCAGATGTTGAGGCGTTAACAGCAGTGTCGGTGTGATTATGCGATTGATCCTTTTTTAAAATAGTCACCCGTTTTCGAGAGTGACAAGTGACAAGTGAAAAAATAAAATATTAGAGCATAGAACGGAAATCTGTGTTCACCGTACTCTAAAAACAAGCGTATGAGGCTCACAATTAAAATTTTGCGAGTGTATTTGTTCGATTATAATGATGTAGTCATACAAATAATTTATTGGATATGGATCAACAGTCAATTAAAAATACTGAAAAAAATAACGAGGTTCTGTTTGAAGGCAAAGACCTAAATTGTTACCTGATAAGTTCGTTTGAGCAAAAAAGGTTGTTATTCAATTGTATTATCGAAATATTTAGTTGTTATAGTTCTGTGTTTCTGGCTACGCCTAGAACTTAAAACATGCACTGAAAATTTTTTATATAATCTATATTTAATACAAATGAATCTCAGGCCTACTTCCAGAAATGGAAACGGCGTTTAGGTCAGTGTGCAAGAGGAATATTTTGAAGACAATAGCACCATTACACGCATACGTTTTTAAATGTATTTCACGTGTATTATTCTACGAAACATCTTACCCGTAGAGAGATATTGTTAAGTAAGTTTCCTTAACGGCATTAGTATACTAACAATAAGAGATTAATCTTTCGAACACGGTTATATTGCCAGAAGTTTACTGGAAAATTAAGTTTATTAATTATATATTATACATTTCAAACAGAGATGGATTTCCAATCTTCTCAAACGGAATTTATATAATTTAGAATATACAAAATTTAATCGCGTAATAATTGAAAGAACGAGTAAATAATAATATAAAACCTTATTGTTTCCAAAGGATATTGGTACGAATTTTGGATTTTTTGTCAATACAGTTTTCATATTCACATTATTTAATTTTTGATCATTTTTAAATAGCTACTGATGTATAATACACTTTTCTATTTAGTTCGCATTCTTTCTTTCAGTATATTATCATAAGATGTATTTGATATTTTTCTCTCCTATGGGAGAGGTAAATATAAAGAAAACGAAATAAGCAGAGCGGCGTCTGTATCGTGAGTCTATGAAGGGGCACGGCAATTTGTATGTGATGCAAGCCATAGTATTTCAAATATCGCAGTAAAGTCACGGTCGCATGAGCGAGGTAATTTGTTAAATTCCCAAGTGATTCCGTTAGCAACGATATCTTTAAGGGAGAAATCTTCCTTTTCCTCGTGCTTCCACTTGTTTGGTTGCACTACCATTACCTTTCTTCCCCGTCTACAGGAACTGTCACATATTGCCATCATAGCGTCTCTTTGTTCTTGACGTATTTGTCGCATCATCTCGCTGCAGACCCAAGATAAAACTCACGATTTCCTTTATTTTATATATCTGTGATTTAATTTGAAATACTTTATTTGAATGTTTTTATTACAATAATGAATTAAATAGAGAAGCTAGAAAATTAAATGTGTAGTATTTTATGAAAAGAACTTTCGTTTTAATTAAAATATGAAAAATTATGGTTTTATGAATGATACTGCTAGTTTACCACTGCTAGGTATTAGTAATTGCCTTTTTGAAATACAAAGAATTTGGGGTATTTAAATCAATTTATATAAACTTATCCTATAATCGGTTGATTCATTCCAAAGATTTGCATAAGGTCATTTTAAATGTTTGAAAAGAATTTGAATACTCCCAATTTATAATTATAAAGAATTATCTCTAAGGACTTTTCATACTTCGCAAGGATAGAAAATTAATAAAGAAATGCAAAGCAGTTGGTTAGAAATAAATTAAGAATAAATATTTTCGGAAGAGAATGAAGAAGTTAAGTAAAGGTATAGAAATTGGGAAGTATAAAATGGAAGAACTATAAAGATCAAATGTTTAGGCAGAATAATGTATATGTGAAATGATAGAAAGAAAAAAATGGATCAGAATATGCAATCTATAGATCGATTAGAAATGGATAATTAATAGCAAATGAATAAATAAGAAGACGAAGTTAGTACTATGTAACTTAACAATGAAACCGATAATAACGCATAACGTATAACTGAAAATATTTGTCTATCAAGCTAAGACGAAGATGTGGCTCATGGTTCAGTGATGAATTGCTTGCTTATCGCGTTACTTACAATATTACAATAGCTATAAATCGCTTGAAATAGGTAATTTGCATAATTTTTCGTATACAAAATATCAACGATAAAATGGTAAATCCATACAAACTATTACCTTTCTTCATTGAAGGTTTGACCTATTTAAAGTCAAAGAATAAAGGAAATCAAAAATTATGCAAATTATAGCCTGATAACCTGTCTCTCTACTTTATATAGGATCCGTACGTCTGTAATCAAAAAATAAAAGAACAAGAAGGTTTTAAAAAGATATAAAACATGTAAAGAACAAATAATTATTGATTAAGTTACCACTAAACATGCACTAGCAAAAAATAGATATCCTTATGCCACCTACATCGATTAGTCAGAAAGCACTTGACACTACATATACCGCATGTGTGTACCTGCATGTTCCTAAGATATACAAGAGAGAGACTTCTCGTAACATAAACACACATCAGTTAATTTGCAAATAACAAAAATATCAATAAAACAGGATATATTTTAAGGAGATGTATTATGAGCTCTTTAGTTTTGCATTGCACTTAACAATTTATCAGTTATATTAAACGCAACATAATAGGATTATAGAATACAGTACCATAACCGAAATGACAAACTAAATATTCTATACATGATTTAAAAATATACACATGCACAGATGGACAATTTTACCACATTACTATATAAAATAAAAATCTTCAATTCCGACATCAAATGAAGTTTGGATTCCATAAGTATGTAACATGTTCCATAACTAAAGGAAAAATACATGAAGAACATAATATACAAACATGTGCAGTAGAAGGACTTTGACAAGAAGACGTACATACAAAATTGTTGTATTATATATTAAATTTTATAACACAAAAACACAAAAACTTACAAAAGATTTTTAGTATGCAGTTAAACGTAAAAAATCAAACTAAAGCAGTTAACACATATGCAAGCTTATCTTTGATTTCCTTACTCAGATTCATAAAATTGTCAGATTCAGACTACCAATAGGCGCATCAAAGCAATAATTGGAAAGAGAACGAGATTTAGTTGATGCAAAGAAAGTATACTAAGTAAGAAAACAATCTCAGAACATACTTTCTGATCAGGACAAGCAACAACACTCTTCACTAAAAAATAATAGAAGCACACAACAAAATCACTCTACTAAATCTTTTGTTTTTTTTTCGTTTTTTAAATGTTACTAATGCAAATTTCAATTCAAAAGAATACATGATAACCAACAACAAGACAAATATCTGGAGAAACAAAGTAATATACGTCAAAATTATACCAATATATACATTATAATGTAAAATGATCTTGTTTTGAACACTTGCTCAATTGACAGATTGCACAATAAAGAAGAATCTAATTTCTGCATTTGAATACAAAAAATCGATAATAATGATAACAATAATATTTCTTCTTATAGAGATATAAAGCATAATAAAGCTTGATATCATAAAATGCACAAAAAAATTATGATTACTGGTTGTCTTGCAAATTATATGTCATTCTAAATACGGTAGTTGTATAACTCGATGACAAAGAAAATATTTTAAAAATGGATAAGGGCAAGGTTGACTATGAAAGAATACGTATTTGTAAGAAGTATTTGTTTTTGATAATACATGTTTATGTGATAAAATAAAAAAAATACTGTTTCGTCATTTAATTCCGGATTTTAGAAGTCCAAATTTTCGTAGACAGCTACTAACTATTTGAGAAAAATTAGAGCAATGGTTAATAGCTTGGAATAATAAAAATACTCACTATTTGCTGTTATATGATCGTCAAGATTATGCTCAAAGTTAACACTGTGTTTATGGTTCTCTCACATCGACAATGGAATTCTATTTCGGTGATTCAGTCATTTTATTTGCTTTAATATGCGAAATTACGTCTGAAAAGAAGAGTTTTTATTTCGGACTGATTTCTGATAATATGACAAAAGATATGTAATCTTATTAAAAAAGAATAGTTGATTGATTTTCGATTATGAGAAAATGTATTTAGTATGTAAATCTTATCATTCTTGTATGGAGTTAAGCATTGTATACTTAGAATGAAGTATTCAATCAAATAGAAGATTAATTGTGCAAAACTTCTTCCATCCACAATTTTAAATTATACTACGAAACTAGTGTGGCTTCTTAATTATAAAATTACAAAAAGTTCCGATTTGTTAATGATAAATGCCAAATTATATATATGATATCATGAGAACGATATGGTTTTAGGAATGCTTTTAGAAATACCTTTTACGGGCTTCCGATACCGTAAGTGACGACCGAAATATTTACCAAATAAAGCATGTCATAAAAGACTTGCGAAATGGGTAATAGAGAGGTTCTATTTAATGAAGCTGCATTACTGTATATCACTATATAATCACCTGTATTACTCAGCTTCTTCTGTAAGTGAAAGCATTTACTTTCAGATGAATTTCGGAATTTGTATATGCGATGAAGAAATTATATCACAGCACAAATTTATGGGATAAAACTATTTGAGTACGTTAAAAAACGAGGAATAATAAGACACCAGTCAGTTGATTTTCCTATGCAGTTACTGGAGTATGCCACAATAGATGCAGTTGAAATAATTTACATTATATTTAATAAACATCTAGATGTGAAAACCACACCAACAGACTGGAAAACTTCTTATATAAATTTGATTTATATAAAGAAAAATAAAATTGATTGTGGGAGTTATAAAAAAAATAAAGATAACTTTTTCAGTAGAAATATTATATGGTATCATTTCAAAAATTGGAGAAGGAAGTTAAAGAAATAAAAGAATAGAGGGATTTTCGACAAGGAATGTCATGCATGAAAAATGTCAACCATGGCTAAATTCGGAAAATTGGAGAGAATTCCTTTACTGAATAAGCGGATATCAAATAAGTGTGTATAAATACGGGAAGAACATTGTAAGTATAAGTTGTCCAAAATATTTGCAATCCAGATCTCTTTATCATTCACGCCTGTGAAAAGATTTTTCTTAAATTTATCTAGATATAGTGTTAAACCATTAGATTAGAAGGTATAGTTCAAGATATGATATAATAAGGGGAGTTTAGAAGTGAATACGGAAAAGACGCGGTATATAATCATAAAATCAAAAGAATAAGATATAGAGCTGGAAAATAGAACAATAAAAAACTTTTAGTATAAATATCTGAGAGCTACAGTTAGTCAGGGAGGAAAAGACGATGAAAGTATGATAAACAAAATAGGTAAAAGAAAAACATGACAAAATCACTACATTCAATACTGAATAGAAATCTATTAAAAACAAAAACAAATATTTTTAAAGCAATAATGTAACCAGTAATGATAATATTAAACAAACCTCCGAGTTCACTATAGTGTATAGCTTTGCCGGTAAGGCTGGATAGATGCGATTACAAATAAAATAAATAATTTAGGTAATTCTGACATAGGAAAATGATTTGAGACCTCACTTGCACCTGTCGCAATCCATTTTTGCGAGGCATTTTCAAGTCACTGACAAGCCATCAGCAATATCTGCACACAAACTGCTTTCAGCCGAAGTAGCATATTCGAGAAGATGTGGACCAGTCTTGAATGTTCATATTAGAAATACATACTAGAAATAGGATAACAATTAAAGATATTATTACAAATGAAAAATCAAAAAGAATATCAATGAAAGCATGGATCTGGACTCAAATAAAAGGAAATAAGCTGGTAGTATCGAAAGAAATTGATAAATAACGAAATGTGAACTGAAAAACACTAGTTTACTACAAGGAGATTGAAATGACAAAGAGCCGATGCAATTGGAATGTGAGAACTGGCAATAAGCTGCGAACGGTCACGTGATTGCCACATGATGTGTTACTGAAACAATTTAAATTAAAAATGTCTAATGAACGTATATTCAAAACTCTATTGCAACTGAGCTACAAACATTTTGAAGTTTTAGATATTATGACAGTAAACGGCAATTAACTTAATTTAGAGTATTTATTTTTAACACTAAAATATTCTTAAAGTATGTTAATTTTTTGAATAAAGAATACGCCGATATTCACTTTGTTTATAGTTTGTATCATGGAAATAGACAACCGGCAGTTAATGAATATCGTCGGCGATTTCCCACTCGTAAAGTACTATATAGATCTGTTGTCAGCAATCTCCATCGATGTTTAAGAGAAACAGTAAGTTTACTGCAGCTACTTCAGAATGCCCCTGCAACAAGAATTTGTTCAAGAAGAAGCAATATCAAATATGGTTGATACTCAACCTGCTATTAGTATCCGAAGAATAGCCAACACATTCAACGTAGGCCACACGAGAGTATGAAGAACTTTACACAATTTCGCTTTACACCCGTACCATATATTACTTGTAAATGATTTAAAACCTGTCACTTACGTATAAGGTCTTGAATTTAGTCGCTTGTTAGTGAAAAAAATCGAGGGCTTTGCCGGAAAATATTTTTTAGTGATGAAGGCTCTTTCACCAGAAACGACCTCAATAACGGTAGGAATTCATATTGTTGGGAACTTGAAAATCAACACGGAAAACTAGGAAATCACATTTTCAAGATAAATTTTCGGTGAATGTTCAGTGTGATATTATTGACTACCATCTCATTGATCCGTTTATAATCGAAGAACGTCTCATGACAGTTCGCCATTTACGTCTCCTGAAAAATGACATTATTACATTATTGGATGACGTTCCTCTTAATGTAAGACGACGATGGCGCGCATCCGCACTTTGATAGTCAAGTAACAGATTTTCTTAAATAAAATTATACAAACCGGCGGATTGGAAGATGTTCAGAAGTTGCTTGGCCGCTAAGGCCACTAGACTTAAATACGCTTGATTATATTTTGGTTTAGGTAGAACAACTTAAAACTCTTCAATTCTAAGAAAAGCTAGACCATATACATATACGAGGATAGTTTGACAAATAGTGAGAATAACACATAGGTGGTGCTCTAATTGGTAAAACAAATGCATTGTAATTTAGGTTGCCTATTTATATGTTTACATTTAGATAAATCGGTTGATTAGTTTATTTTTGACAGCTGATTGAAAAAGAAGCAACACGTCGTTTTGTTAAAATGGAAAAGCCAGAGTATCTTGCGGTGATTAAATACTTCGTAATTAAGGGCAAGAAAGCTACCGAAATAAAAGATGAGTTACGAGAAACATTAGGTGAATCTGCTCCATCATCCGCCATAATAAGTAGATGGGTAAATGAATTTAAACGTGGTAGAACAAGCTGTGTTGATGAAGCGTGACTTCTAAGGAAATGATTATGAAAATCCATAATATTATTACGCAAGATCGACGACCCAAAGTGAGAGAGATAGCAGACATGGTAAACATTTCAACAGAACGAAAAAATTGGGCCTTTTTAAGCTTTTGGCAAGATGGGTGCCGCGACTGCTTACGACTGACCAAAAGTTCACTTGTTTGCGCATTTCCAATGAGTGTTTGGACCTTTATAAGCGGAATTCGGTTGATTTTTGTAGGTGATTTGTTATTTGCGATGAAACTTGGATACACTACATTACATCCGAAACTAAACAATAGTCGAAACAATGGTTAGAACGTGGTTCTGCACCTCCAAGGAAAGCGAAAACAACTTTATCGGCAAACAACGTGATGTCATCAATTTTTTTGGGATTCAAAGGGCATTTTGCTCATTGATTACCTTCAGAAAGGTGCCACAATAAACGGACAATATTATGCAGAACTTCTAAAAAAGTTAAATGTTGAGATTCGTGCTAAACGGCCAGGAATGGTCTTTCACCATGACAACGCTCGCATACCAGCACAGTTGGGATGTCCAAAATTTACGAGTTGCATTTTCAATTAGTACCGAATGCGCCTTATTCACCGGATCTAGCCCCTTCCGACTTCCACCTTTATCCAAAATTGAAAACGGCACTAGGTGGAAAGAAATATTCGTCTAACGACGAGCCTATCAGCTTCGTAAATGAGTATTTTGCAAGCCTTCCAGAATCGCATTTTAGAGATGGCATAAGGGCATTGGAGCACCGTTGGAATAAATGTATTGCTCTTTTAGGAGAATATATTGCAAAATAAAAATTATTTTGTATTTAAAAAATTCGTTTTTCTTTTCCATTCTCACTACTTCTCAAACTACCCTCGTACAGCAACTGGGTGGACATTTTGAGCAACTAATTCAATAAACCGACATCTTTTTAAATGATTCTTATTGAATTTTTTTGCAGCAGTAAGTACATACTATTTTATTTAATAGGGTTATCTAAAATTATAAATGCTTGGAGATCAGTTACGACAGGGTTTTGGGCATATGTTCATTAGAAATTTTTAACTTTAAATTGTTTTAGTAACACATCCCTAAGTTGTGTCAATCATGTCATGGGACATTCAATATTTAACAATTAATTTTGACAGTTTTTTCAAATACGTATTTATGAATGTATTTTTTAAATTTCTTCCTTAATAAAAATGTTAAATAGGTAAGTTTTATTCAAAATTTATAAAAATCACCCTATTCGATCTTGCAATTTCCTTTTGTATTTCTAAACTAGATCGTATTGATATTTGCGATTCAAATTTTAGCTAAATATAATATTTGTTCTAATATTGTAATGTCCAAAATTGATTTTCGGATTTATATACTTACATTTAAAAAAATATTGCAACACTATTCATAGTAAATGTTAGAAATTTTCCTATTTAATAGTAAAATAAAAAATCAATAAAATAACGCGGTCCAAAATTAACTTTTATAATACGAGATCTGTCTAAGCGCGACAAATTTACATTTTATTTAGCGTATAGGCAAAAAGAAATTGGCACCAAAAATAATTATTTGCAACAAAGTATAATGAAATTAAAAGCATAAAACTCGCCGTTGAAGAAATTAATTTTCTCTTTAACATACTAATTGCGGAATCTAGTTTTTAAGAAATCTGGGGAGTGTAATTAAAATCAAGAAATAGCATGCATACACGTCAAGGGTACGGCAAATGGAGTTATTATAAATTTTGCCGAGAAACTAGAGCAGTATTACATTATAATAATTACTAATAATTATTATTTATTTGAATATTAACATTTAATTATTAAAAAAAGTATTGTTAACAAAAATTTCAAATTTGGCAAGGATATAGAACTTCAGTTTTTGAATAGAAATGCTCGAGCAGTTTTTCTTTTGATGATAAAGTGTTTTGAGAAACATTTAAAGATGTAGTTATAGTTTGTCGACCAACTGTTTAAGTTTCTCTTTGTTGAACTTCGTACTCCTGATAATTCGATCGAAAGTTCGAGCAAAAATTTAATCATCTAATTTTGCTGTACTTTTTATAATACATATTTATGAATTCATGTAAACGAGATATATTTTTGCCTGTAAAATATATAACGGATATAACAAGTAGCTGACATAGCAAAGAATATAAACTTTTCTCATAAAATACTACATTTCAATTTAGTGGAGTTGGTATTGAAGATATTCGGCTTAATTTGTAACAAAGATAATATTTCAGAATCAAATACTTTACTTGATACTCTAATAGCACTTTAAAAAACGTTTTGATAAAATACGGACGAAGTCTATAAACAGTGTAGTTCTTATCTTTATTTATTTTTGTTAAATATTTATAATTTTGATACTAAATAGTAATTTTTCTTTTCAGGCACCGAACATACTCGGACATCAAACGCACCAAAATAGAATTTTGAATTAATATGTATATTGGTCAAACGGAGTTGGTTACATTATTTTTGTGGCTATGCTATTTTGATATAAGCATTATTTCTATAATAAAATATGCTAGAATTGATAGCATGCAAATTAAAGTAATATTTTCTAAACTATTGTATAATCCAAGAAAAAATACTAACAATTATATTTACGACTAAAAATTATTTTGGAAATTTGTTATGCTATTGTTACAGACTACAGATACATAAGTATTATTCCTGAATTAGAATTCATATTATAATAAAATATACCGTCTGTAGATAATTATTTACTCATATGTAACCTCTTATTTGTATACTGCAGCACCGCTTCTGACTTCTAGTAAAAACACACCATTGCAGAAATACTGATGTTGCTTACCAAAGTATTTTACGTACAGAGAACATCCCAAATATAATATATTGATGTCCATTATATTACATCTGATTGAATCAAATAATAAAATATAATTAAATGAAAATAAAGCACAGCAGGGAGGGAGAATCACTAAAATAACTTAAGGAATAAAAATAAAATACGAAATACATAAACTAAGTTATATTTTTGGGAAAATGAATTTATGGTATGTTTCAAAATAGCTACATATATCATAAATAATAATAAAAAATTAAATATAATACATACAACACACATGAAAATGTTTAAAAGTAGCAGTTACATATTTTCATTTGCTTTCTAAATAAACATAATTCTAAAAGAATTCTCTTGTACATGAAAGCAACTTAAACAGCCATTTAAATTTCCCAGTCACTTTGATAATTTCACAGAGCATTAACTAAATCTTCTTCAGAATAATGTGAAGCATAACTTGAAGTTATTAATATACTATATCCAGAGTACGAAACATTTAGTTAGACGGTAGAGTTGCAAAGTTTGTAACGACTCTAATTGTAAAGCACGACACGAAACAACAAAACACACCAAACATATAATAAACAGACATGGGTTCATATATCCCCTTAATACCTGTGAAATTGTAGGTCCGTATAACGTAGGATATTGTTGATATCGATGGGCGCGATAGCGAATTCTTGTTCTAAAACGGATGGTTATCGTTTAAGTGAGCAAAACGCGTGTATATGGTTGCTACACAGTTCTCGCTGCACCGCAAAGGGTATGACAACTATTTTGGAACTGGGATAGCAGATTTTCGGTGAGGGTTACATCCCCTCCCTGACACGTTCACGTGGGTGGTGGGGATAAATGTTTTTCTTTGCTCAATTTTCCACCCATGACTTCCTTTCTGATTTCGTTATATTATGATTTGATGCACTTTTAAGCATTATAAAGTTGAATTTATAACTACATTTTTCGATAAAATTGAAGTACATATACATCTTAGTATTTAGTACAAAGTTCGTATCAATTATTCCAGTATATTTAACATCGTTTGTGTTTTTATCTATTTCTCTTATATTATTTTTAATTTGTGAAGTTAGATTAACGAATATACGAGGTTTAACCAATATATTTCCGGGATTTTTAAATATTTGCTCTTATAAGTATCGGATCAAATTCATATTTGGAATCGAATGCCGATACAGACTAAGCCCCAGCCGTCTTAATAGAAGATCGGTTCTCCTCATGGTATTTCTCGATTATAACGATAGAATCCAATACCAATTTTTACCACCATGTCGTACGATAAGGAAGAAGTATTCGCTGAAACTTTTACGACATTTATGGAAAGTAATCTGAAATACGACCGAACTTGTTGAAAAGCAGCACTTAGAAATTGCATCACCATAATGCCTCTGCCCACATTTCAATCCCGGTACATCATTTTTTATTAACAAACAACGTCGCAGCATTATTTCTATTTCCTAGAATAACGCGCTATTACAAGTGTATTATATCTAATGCAGATTACTTTTAAGGAGACAATATTGGTGAATAAATAAATATTTTTTAATTAAATGAAAATTCCGGGAGTCCCTCGATCAAACCTTGGATATGTTATAATATATCTTTCCTATTTATGCTTTAGAGCATCAATACTTGTTTTATTTTAATGAATAAATAATTATTTATGTTTGAAATATATGTACTGCTTGGGCGTTTCAATTGTATTCGTAATGAAACAGAGGAGTTTTTTTTTGTTATTACTTAACTTTTGTAGCAGTAACAATGCGTTCAAGTGAGTGTTATTAATGAATTAGTATAAAGTATTATTAACGATTTTAAATTAAAATGTCCACAATAAGCAAAAAATATTTCACATATACTGGCATGGATAGATTCAAAAAAAGGATTAGGGCTCCATTGATTGACAAGTTACTTTACACAAGAAATGGATATCTGAAGGAGACGCTTTAGTGCCTCTCGTCGTAGAGCTATGATCGGTTGCCAATCACGGCAATCATATTGTGCTATTATTGAGTATATTTTGTCGTGGGTTTGTTGCTATGAATTATTATTGTATAGATCCTTTTAATATATTTCATGTTATTTATTATTGCAATATTTGTAACATGACATATCATGCTGCTTATGCAACAACAAAGATAAATAAAATATATCTATCTATCTAACAAAGTAAGTCAAGGACAGGCTTGAGAAATTATTTTTAATATGTATACGTATTTAAAAGGTAAAGGACTGATGATAATACGTTAAAAACGTTAAAGAAGAAGTTACAAAGGACACAGATATTTAGATCAGAACAGTGGAATGCATTGTTTGTGAAGGGCAATGTGAATTAAAAAATAATGATTAAAAGCGATTTCCATGCTAGAAAACTTATTAGAACACGTAACGAAACGGAATTACCTGAATATCCACCTCATGATTTATGAATAACTATTTATAACTTTCATAAAAGAAGACAAGTTACTGTCAGTATATTACGTGAGGTACTTCAGAAAGATTTAGATTGATTTGGTTCGAATGCGTCGCTATAACATATTTTAGAACAAGGCATCAAATGACAAAAAACGATAATCGTCAAGCTTTATTTGAAAAGATAAATATTCGTGCGTTGTAAATTTTTTTCTGTAATACAAACAGGAATAGTATTTTAAGATGAAACGTACACTCATCATCTAAAAGTTGTAATGACAAAAGTGGAATTGAATTATTTTCCCCAATATTTAATGAAAACAATTAATTATAATTAATACATATGGAGATATGGAAGTTACTAATTTTTCAATCTGGTACTGGTGATGGTTACCATGAGGAGATGAATAATAGAAATTACATGAAATGGTTGCTGTAAAAACTAATTCCAAATTCATCGCCATATAACTTCATTCCAACCATTTGTACCATTCATAGTTGCACTGGATGAGTCTCAATATTTCTTATCTGTGGGGAAACTTTAAATTTTGTTTGTAAGGAAATTACTAAGTGATTGAAGGTATCTTCACTATGCTTTCATATAATGTAGACATCAAGTTATTAATATATTAGAATTTTGAGAAATTTTTTTATTTTTGCTAATATCTATACTATCTCTACTTAATAATGAAGATCGGATATTCGTTTTGGTTCTTTCTAATTTTGGATATTCTGTTAAAAAATGTAATGTACCGCTGGATACCAAGAGTTGTATTATCCACTATTAAAGATTAAAGAAATTACCTTAGACGACAGCAATTTTTCAGAATGGTGGAGCCTGTTACAACTACAGAAAAGAAAATCTCCTTCTATACGATTTATTGTATTACGCTAATTGATTTTTGATATGTAATATTAATAACAAAGGAAAGGCATATGCCAGTTTTGATTAAATCTTATTCAAGTTCCCTTTGCATAAAGCTCTAATTTTTATAATCTCTCAAAATAATTTCCATCCATTATTATCCATTTTTTGAAATTATTCAACAAACCAACACCGGCATAATTTTTCTGAAAGCTGGACACACTCGTCATCTCATGTCCTAAGAAAATCTAAATCATTGGAAAACTTTCAGTCGGTTTTTCACATAGCAAAATAACGTAAAGGCGCATGAAACAAGACTTGAACTGTAAAATTTGTAATTTAATACCTTCAGCTCAGTTATTTCTAAACTCTCTGTATAGACGCCACAGTATTGTGGTGATGGAAAACCGGGTGATCTCGAGAGAGGGCGAATGCTTTTGAGTGCTTCAACAACCTTAGGCAGACACTCGTAAGTGTATCTCTTTGTAGTGATTTCTCCTAAACGAATAGAAATTTTTGTACAGGTGCAGATGTGCTTTACGTTCAAAAAATTGAACTTTGTTATGTATTAGTGGAGACGTCGTAGTAGTAAAGTAAATTTTTGTCATCTATTAGGATGTTAACAAAATCAGCTTTTATATGAAACGTGTGCCATCTGCTCGTTGGTTAAAGCGTGGGATACAAAAAGAGTACTTCGTTGGGAGATATTTGTGGATAATGGTAGGAATTAGGAATGCTCGAACACTTTCCTCACAGCACCGATCTTCTCCTAGGCAACCGACAAGATGGAGCGTTCTGACCTAGAAGCATCTTCCAGGCTGAAATTAACCTCTCTGGAATACCTTGTGCTATCTGTATATGGTCTTATGATGCAGACAGTCATCTACCACAGAAGCCATTTCTTTCAAATAAAATATCCCTATACTTGGTTTTTGACTAAAAGCATATAATGAGTTGTTTACACCACAACTCAGGAGCAATTATTATAGAGAGGCTGAATCACCGGCTACAGGTTAGGCTTGGAAAGGTCTCAATCTCCGCTGAATATGTGCAACATACCAAAAAGCGTTTGTAATGCTCTTTATATAAGGGACTTGATGCCATGCCAAAATTTCATTATTAACCATGGTTTATTTTAAATATTGTAGAGTGCGTATGGAGTAAACAAAATGTGTATAGAAAGTTTAAGAAACATAAAACCGCTTATTATTAATACCGTTTTAGATCCTCTATGTAAAAACTTGATTAAGAATTTTATAATAATTTAATATTCGCATAAAATACTATATTGCATTATCCTAAACAATTATGGACTTGCATGGATAAAAAATGAGTAACAATGGATTATCGAGATCGATAACATACAATGGGATAGAGTTGAGTCCCTCACAAGAAATTATTGATAGCTATCTTAGCAATCTATACCTTCAGTTGATTGAAAAATATTAACTTACACATATGCAAAATATCTTTGCAGTGTATGTTCTGGAAAACTTAAAAATTGCAGAAATACCTTTTTGGCTGATGAGATGGGTGTTTACTAGTTGAATCACTATTCTATTGTTTAAATTAATTTTAAATCACTGTAAATTTCCGAGCATTTAGACAGCATCATGTGCTTGTTTGTACCGTTATCAGAGCATACGTCGAGAAAATATTGGAAGCAATATTGTACAATACAATCTATTGTATCATTAAGGCTGATATCCCCTTCGTATTATAGAATTCATTCACTTAATAACCTATTGGACCAGCATGAACAAGTATGTAGATATCTACACAAATTTCCAGATGACGTTCGATCAGATTGTCAAGAAATGACTTTACACTTTCACACCTAGCGCTCTTGGAATCCTATTTATTTACAAGCAAACAATATATAAAATATGAAAATATCAAATCACTGGAATTTATTCCGACTTCCGACATTTCACCAGGATCTTCGACTCTCTTGTATTCACAATTTTTATTAACAACGTAATATTCGTTAGTACCAACGGCAACTTTGCACGGCAAAAGATCTAGACGTTGTCAGCAATTGATATACAGCTAGTCGTTTATTTATCAATATTAATAAATGTAAAGTAATGTATTTTACTAAAAATACATGACATAATTGATATACTAGCGTGACTTATTATCATTATTTCCGATGTTATACTTTAAGGGCAATGGCCTTTTTCAAAATTATTCGATGTTCAGTACATAGGAAACGAAATATAAAAATATTTTCTAACATGATGTAAGTAGAATAAATTATTATAATTTATTCTTTATTGGTAACAGATGCAAATATCATCATTACAGAGACGAGACTGTTATTCTGTACTGGCTTTCGAATTTCGAACTTGGATCAATAATACAAAGGGTACTAGGAAAGTTTTGTAATATGACGCAACAATGAATCTTAGGAAGCTGCGTATTGTTGCATGTTGAGATATGTTCATACGTCCATAGTAGCCGCCGCGCCATGAGATAAGGGCAGTTTTGCATTATAATTTCGTGCGTGGTTTAAACATAGACCAGTGCTTCGAAGAAATGACTCTTGCACTAAGTGATGTTTGCCCACATTGCACAACGATATCCGGGTGGTATAGAGAATTCCAACGGGGAAATTTAATTCTGGAGGATGATGAGAGGTCGGGAAGGCCACGAACATCAATTACGGAGGAAAACATTACTACTGTGAGGAAAATGCTTGGTGAGGACAGGAGAGTGACCTACCAACAGATAGAGGGTACCTCAGGCCTAAATGCACCAGCAATTCGTTCGATTCTGTATGATCGTTTGCACGTGAAGAAACTTTGTTCTCTCTGAGTGTCGCATCGACTGACCGAAGAGCAGATGACATAACGTGTGACTTGGTGCCGAGAAATGCTAAAAAAGTTTAATAAGAGACAATCTCGGTATGTGAAAAATATCGTGACAGGTGACGAGATTTAGCAGTACTATTACGATGTGCCGACCAAAGCTTGAAACAAAGTTTGGGTCTTTGATGATGAGGACACACCCGTAGTTGTCAGAAAATTCCGATCTGTAAAGAAGAAAACGATAGCTGTATTTTTCAAATCGAGTGGAATTGTGGAACGCTTCGTTTTGGACACACAGAAGACTGTCACAGCTAAGTGATGTACTGAGCAGTGCCCCTAAAGTCATTGGATCTATGAAGAACCTGCGGTCAAAGTCAAGAATGGACTGGTTCCTCCATCACGATAATGCTCCAGCTCACCGCGCCAATGCCTGCACCGAATATTTGACCTTGACAGGATTGAAACTTCTCGAGCACCCTCCCTACAGTCTAAATTTTGTTCCCTGCAGCTTTGCACTGTTCCCGCTAAAAGGGAGGCGGTTTTCCAGTGATGAGAACCTTCTGCGGGCTTGGGACAACGAGTGTGGTTTACTCCCTAGTGAAACTTGGCAGAACTGGTTTAAAGGCTGGTTTCGGAGGATAGAGAGGTGTACTGAGTGTAGAGGAAATTACTTTGAAAAAATTGAATAAACAAAGCTGTATTGCAAAACTTTGCTTGTACCCTTTGTATAGTGTTCATATTCATATATTATAGTTGAAAGTGATATCATCCTACACAGTATACCGAGTTTTAATAATGTTGTAGCGTTATTGGTATTTCGCAAAGTATTAAAAATAGTTTTTTGTTAATTGCAATTTTATTAAACAATTGAAGAAGAAATAATCATCAGGTGCATATATTGCATCAAATCGCTACCCTAATAGAGATGTACACGACCGCTGAAAATTTAGCATGCTGGAGAGTCGTATACGTCGTACTGGAACATTTATTAACACAAACAAAAGCCATAATACACGAAACGAAAATCTTGAGTACGATTAATTCTGTTGAAGAAATGCCAAATACTTCTGCTAGAAAAACTGCATACAGTCATGATGTTTTCATCAGAGCAGTTCATCACATCTTGAGAAAGCATAGATTGCGACTTTATACAGCAATCAAGTACATACTTTCAAATAATGACATGTTTAATGGCAATAAATTAGAGTAGAGTAAATTCTAGGTTGATTAGGGAGGTCAACATTCCAAGGCGATTTTGTGAAAATGTTTGGAGTGGCATTTATAAAAATAGTCTGTCCTATAGGAGCATGTAGTGACAATTGATACGAACGAATGCATGCTATAGAATCGGTCTGCCCTCTCCTGTCAGCCAGACATGACTATCTAGCTCTAATAAGTACTGCGTTCGAATTCTGTAGGTGTCAACTGCAGTCTTAGTAGGACGTATAGCCCTTTTGCTTCCACTTTAAATTTCTTACTTCCAGAATAAATCTGTTTACCTCGTGTGAGGTAAAACTGCGAATAAAGCTTTGGACTTTTTTTATCGAACGTATAAGAGATTAAATGACAAGAACTATATTATTGATTAACTAAAAAATTTAATAATAAACAAAGAAAAATAATCAAAAAATAAGTAGTAACTAATGAAATAAAAAAATTAAATGAAACAAATTATAAACATACAATTCTAGCTGGAATATATTTTTACTAAATTTAAAGTTTTAATTGAAATATTTAAAAACAATTCTATCTAAAATACTCTTTTGCCTATTAAATATATCGTGTAATGAATCGAAATGTGGATCATAAAGATGTGATATACTACTAAAATTATCAGTGATAATCACGAGCGTAGAGTGGAAAGATACATTAATTATTATTGGACGAAGTCAACATCTAACATGATAAAGCCTTCGGTATTAGAAAACTTAGCTGTTGCAATAGATATGAATAGACGATGTTATTACTTTTGAGGTTTAAAGATTGCAAAGCCGGTGCATAATTTCCAAAAAAATAATTAAATGAGTGAAATCGATTGAACAAAGAATGAAAGAACATTACACCTATACACAAAGGAAAAGAGTTGGACAATCAGGGGTTGCAAAATATGGTCTCAAGAACGGACATAAAGTGAACTTTGAAGAAACATATTATTAGCATAAGTATTAATTACTAGGAAGAACTACCATCAAAGGATCATCGGAGAAATCATCGAAACTGAGAAGCATCCAAACTTCAATCGTGAAAATAATTATAGACTCAACAACACCTACTACGAGAATCCGTCACATATATATATATATACATATATATATATATATATATATATTTATATATATGTAAGAAAGAACAACAACGGAGAGGATCAGTTTCACAGCAGATCTTGAAGAAGCTAGCAATAGGAAGAGCTAAACGTCGATAGAAACTACGACAACATGGCGAAAATCCCAAGAAGATTGTACTACATGTGACACCAGTCGTGAAAGCCTACCTAATCTAATAGATTATATCATTATGAATAATAGGTGTCCCAGGTTTGATTTAAAATAAGTAAAGAACTATAAACTGTTTTCTGAACAGGGTAATTTCAACTACTGCACTGGAACAGTTTCAGTGCAGTAGTTCAGCCCTGAAGATGTCCCATACAAATGTGTACGAAACGTCGGCAGATATACTAGTGACGCGGTTCCAGCCCGGAAACCCAGAAGCAGATAATAATAAACTTTATTGCCTAATTGCCTAAAAATTACAAAGAATCTGTACACGACAGCGTTTAAGTTTTGTATATATCTTAACATTATTTCTTTTTTTATTCAGAATATAGTTTATGTCAATGCATATTTTATATTACTTTATTTCCAGAAAATAGTTCATCTATTAGTTTATTGTCTTGGCTTTTTGGATATTTCGCATAGTTGAGTTAGGATTTACGTAAAATATGTAATAATTTCTATAATAATAATTTCTTTCGGAAAAATCAGATTATGAATTGTAAATCTTGTTTTGTAATCCTTTATGTTTTTATATTCAATAATTTTGTCAGACTGTTAAACATAGTTGTCAGAATACTTGGTTGCTCAGTTTCTCCAGATTATAAATATTAAATATTAAAATTATGTAGTCATAAAACAACTTAGTGTACAAGCGGCGTGATTTTTCCAGTTACTTGAGTCGTACCCGAAATTACTTGTACATATATTATAATTTAGGAAACGGTTTTAAGTGCCTTAATTATAACTAATTGTAGATGCTTTTAAATTTATCGTATGGGAAGTTTCGTTCAGGTAAATATTTAAAACGAAATTCAGTTCTGCAACAAGTAGTAACATAGTGTAGTGCTCATAATGTGTCTATTGTATATTAATGAAATAAGTTCGGTGCAAGGTTACTAGCGTTGTTTTATTTAATATACAAGAGAAATATATACCTTCTTTCAAACAAAGGAAGAAACAAAATTCCATCAATCCAGGTGGAATGAATAATCAGATACTATTGTTTTTTTCACTCATTTGAAGTCCTTCCATCTAGCCGTTTTTGTTTAGCCCTCTCCTTCTCCATTATTACACTTCAATGTTCCTTAGGTTATTTTTAGTTTTACTGACCAAGTGGATTTTGGATTTTGCAATATACTGTTTACCTACCGACACTTGCTCAGAAATTGCACTTATGACACTTTTTAGCTAGGTACATTGAAGATGTTCAATTTATCTTAATTAATCGGAACAATTTTATGATTGAACATCATCGGAATTATAACATAATGATCATGGTTATTGCTTGTCTGCTCTTTTCAAAAAAATAGAGCTCAATGACGCCAAAGTTAGCCATGTATGAATAGGTCGTTCATAGTATGTACGATGATTAGTATTCCATCCATATCTGAAGTTTTACTTATTAGCAGTCTCGGTTAGGTGAAAATACTCATTTATATGGTAAAAAAGTCTCTGTGTCTTCCACGGTTTCCAACATCTGCTTGCAGACAAATTATCTTTTTCGTTAGTATGAGACAGTAACACAACCATTAAATTTAATTTTAGATGTAGGATATCTGTCTTACTATATAACACCATAAGCTTGTGCGTGTGTCACCGCTGAACAGATAAAGTTGTCCTATACGGCTTATCTTATAATTTCTCTTATTTCGAGTATATTTCAGATCGCCTCATCTCTTTCTTCTTTTTGGTTTTGTAACTAGAGTCAATACTTTTGACTTGGAGGTGACGTTGAGAGCAATCTTTTATATCCCCTACTTTCAACACGGTATGGCACTAAGAACTCTAATATAAGATGAATAGAGATGAAATCTGAAGAAGCATTATTCTTCGGAGGCTCCAGGGGGTCTCGAATAATTTCTCTAACTCGTAGAAGAGATGGAGAAAGAAGATGAATAAGAAGTACCAGACGGTGCGGTTAACCGGAAACTGCCCTTTTGATCTAGGGTGGTCGTGGTTCTCGTGGTTCTCTGTCGGTCAGAGGAGAAGTATTTGGGGGAATTACAATTCACAAGATTCACTAGACCGAGACATGCGTTGATACAGAAGCGGGGGTTTATGGTTGCAAGGAATACTCTGCTATTCTTTTGATCCGCTCCACCCTTCTCAATAGTTAAACAATTTGCTCGTTTATAAGCAGCTTCTTAGGCCCTTGCTTGTCTACCTCGCGTTCTCGTGAAATATACTCGTAGTTGCCAACTCGAACAGGAATATCTTGGAGGTTCTACAAAACTGGATATAACTCCTGATAATCGGCGCGTCCTGGTTTGTGTGAAAGGAAATATTGAGACGAGACTTTAACCTTTCATCAATTGAACGATTCATACAACATCTCTTTGTAAACCCGGTCGAGCGCTGAGAGCTTGGGTAACCATCTATTGCATGAACTGGTGGATTCTTAGGGTAGTATTCCCCTCGTGACAAACTTTGGACCCCTAGTGCCTAAGGCCAGGAACGCTTGTTGATGGTGCTTGGCGCTCTCCGGGTTTTTTGTCTAGTTTTACTTTTCAAGTTCCTCAAATGACCAACCCGCAAAGCGTTTTTGTCTAGTCAGTCTTATTTATTTTTACGTTCTGTCCTGTACACAAATTTATTAAATATTATTATTAAAAATATTAGTCTGTGTTTAGTGTCACATGTGTTTCAAAAGTCCCCAAGGCTAGCAAGAATTACATGCCCAAGTTTAGACAATTGAAACATAGAATTTGGGATCACTGTCCGAGTGGCTTTACTTCTTTGTTTAAAGTGAATATCGATAGCCAGATATCTAGAGTGGCTCCATGAGCCACATATCTAGTAAACCGTCACTCGCACTCTAAAATTAGTTCTATAATTGGAGTATTACTTTTCTGTCATAGAATATTGAATGCAAAGTAAACAAATATATACATATGTATGAAGACAAAATGATGATATATGCATATTATAACTTTGATTAGGATATATATAAATGAATATATGAATGTCTATGTAAAAAGTATAGTATTATAATTTCTAATTTTTGTTGTATATTTATATATTCTTAGAATATTTCCATTAGATTATGTAAGAAATATAATGATTTCTATTTTTGGTTTCTGAGCAATCTTTTCATGTACATAAATAACTTTGGGGAGTATTTCCTCATTCTACTAAATACAATTATATTAAGAAAAGATCGACATATATGAGTAATATGAGTATATTAAAAACCGGCGGAGACAACGTGAGATGAAGCCAAACATATATATTTGTTAATTCTCTATGATTTACGAAATTATTTGTCAGATATTTCTTCGCTCAGACAAAGATTTTATTATTTTCCTGTTGCAATTTGTACCAGTTTGTATATTTACCACATAAATTGGTCTGTAGACTTATTTACTTTTTGTTTTTGCCTTTGCGACATAGTCTTTCTTTCTTTGCACAACTTACATTAACGACATTAGCTATACGAATTTAATTTTCTTTTTGTTTGTAGGAATAACGAATTCAAGAAAGAATATAAATATAGACATTCTTATACAGATGTAACAAAAAATTATTTTTGATTGTAAAATATCCACTTATTAAATAACATAAAGAGAATTTAGTTTCGTATAGAAGATAGCGAAACTACAATATTTTGAAAATAATAAAACTACTATTTATTTTTACATTGTTCTACTTCACTCTAAATATATTTTCAAAATAAGGAATTGGAAAAAAAATCTTTCCCTAGTAATAGTCAGTTCGTTCATTATTTTGTGCTTTACAGCAAAAAATAAGTTTTATGAAATTAGGACAAACAAATTTTTTACAAAGGAACAGAATTCTCTTAAAACTATTCAGAAACGAAGTATATGACGACGAGACTTCGTCATATTTTAAAGTAAAATATTGGTCAAGACAGTTCTGGCGAGCTTGTTCTTTGGTGGGAGGTCAAAAAAGACGACGATCTTAAAATTCCACAGCACTGAGAGTACAAACTTCCTTCGATGGATGTCCGCTTTCGATAACGTTTAAGGCGAATCTGCAAGACGGATCCATTGTACTACATTGCCGTAAATAGTCCGCTGTTCATCACCAGTTAACGTTGCTTTCCTCATGCTTAAGGGGCATATCATAGATGGTTACCTGTGCCGTCAAGTGAACTTGTTTGAGCTTATGAGGGATTCAAGTATTGAGATTGCTGACATATATTAGCTTTTTCATGTGGTCGTGAACGCTTGAATGATGGGTAATTAATGCTTTTTCAATATTTAGTGCGGTTGATTTCATCCGGGCTTTTATTTTGCCGCCATCAATTTCAGTTGCCTCCCTGATCGAGGAGAGTCGTTAAGATTAAAATTTCCATCACGTAATTTTGTAAACCATCGCTGGCGTTGATGTTCTTTTGATCACTGTCACCGTAAACTTACATAAATTTACGAAACTTTGCACAAGTGTGACATGTAAGTAAAAAAGTAAATTATGACGAAAATGTAAACTTTGGTTTATCATTTTCAACTTTTTATAGATTTGAAATACTAAACTATATCGAAAGTTTCCAGTTTTGACCGCTTTTTATATCGTATATATTAGGCAGACTTTTCTTTTCATAATGCAATTTATAGCACATTAGAAGACTCAAATTCACCGTTTTCCGTGCTCTAGGGGTGAAGGCATATTTCCGGAGAGAATGAAATCACGGCTCCGAGATGCGCGTGGTGAGACGGCATTTTTAAAGAAATAAATAATAAAAGCCCTGTTGTAAGAATGCGTTACAACTTTCCCGATATTACTTTATGTACTATAGCGTAAGTGTAATCGAAGTCAAGGAGACAGAAAAGGATTAAAATTTAGTATAATGAAAAAATTATACGCCTACCTCTTAGATCGAAGTGAAAGCTTTAATGTTGCATTTTAGAATTTGCACAGAATTTTTCTGTCATCAAAGCAAACAGTGACGTATGCATTTAAATGACATTTTGTTAACGAAACTATGATTGCGACGCCTTTTGCCAAAGAAAATTCAACAAAGTTCAAATTTCCTGATTAGCTCTGGGATTGGGCGAAATGCGTCGCAATCATAACTTTATTCGCAAATAGTTGTTTACGATTACAATTTAGTTACAAAATATAGAGGCATATGTATTTGAAATTGAACGTTATATTTATAGTTTTATATATCTTTGCAATAATATTTTTTAATAATAAGTGCAATATAAAATGGCACTTGTTAATCTCTCACTCTAATGAGAGTAAATAATATGGTACGGGAGAAGCAATACAACTCAATTTAATTTCTGTAGTAATTCTAATTCGACAGCGAATATATCCTGTGTTCTTTTTAATCCTTCGTTGAGAGATTTTAAACGTTGTTAAACATTCGTATTTTTTAGGTTGATGTTTTGCATTTTAAAATGCTTCGTTTTTTTACTTTACCTGTTTTAATTAGTGTATCTATTTATTCTATGAAGACATGCTATTTTATGTTTTTATAAAACTATTTTTTCAAATGTTCATAACATATACATACAACAGCTATTAACTTAACTATCATGTATGTGATAATAATAACATTGATTCAGAATCAAATGTACATTAACTGGAATTAATATTTGAAAATAGAACACGTATATTTCATGTTTCGAGACTAAATAAATACCTCTTTCATAATGTGAACTTTTCAATGAATTTTTGTTCAATCGTTAGGTTGATATTTGTATTTAGAGATATTTAATATTGAATTATCCATGACTATGAATATAAGAAAAATATGTTTAAGAAACTTAATATTTCTAAAATGTTGAGCTAAGCTTGTGATTACACTGGCCAACAAAGTTTTTTTAGACACTAACGAAATTGAACAGCATATATAAACTACAAATTATTTGAGGAGCGTTAGTATTGGTTTAGCTCTGGTTACGGAAAAAGGCAGGTAGAGACTTGTTCAAACATGATACGCCACGTTCACACAAGAGACGAAGTTTGCATTGTTGTTCTATTCTGGTCTTGCTGCGCTTTAGGGAGCGGTTAATCAGACACATGCTATATAAAGGGGGAGGGGGTAATTGTAATAGCACAGCATAGAGCCGTGAGGGCGAGTTCAATGGATTTCTAATAACGAAAAGCCATCGAAAAAAGATTTTGATATAGTTTCTTATAGACCCAATCATGACTTGTTCGTGTGCAGATAATGCAAATAATTTTTGTTATGCGTGTGGTGAATTTCTAAAAAAAAGCAAAAAGTCAAGCCAGAGTGTTTGCCGAGTCTACAAAATTTACGTAGGTGTGACCGTCAAAAATTAAGACACACCGTGAGTTCTATATGTGACATATATTACATGCAGAAGATATTTGACGGATTGGTTGTCCAGACCACAACGATCTCTACTTTTCGTCACCCCTATACGGCGAAGAGAACAAAAGAACACTGTTAAATACTGTTTTTTTTTTTTGTTAATAAAACAGCAAGAGTCAACAGGCGTAAGAAAACAAAACGTGATTATGTAGAGACAGCGGCAGCTCAAAAAGTCCAACCACATGACGAACATCCTTCAGTTCCTTAACCACTAATTGACGACGATGATGAGGAGAGTTAGAGCAGTAATGATACTAGCTTTGAACGTAAAGATAAACCAACCGATTCTAGCAGATTTGGGCAAAACTTGAATCATGATTACAGCAATGGAAGCTCTTAGCGAAATAAACCCGAAATAGAATTTCGCGCAACAGATATGAAAATCTCGTTCGTTTCTAGTTTGGGCGGATATTTGTACGCTTTTTGAAGCTTTCGGAACACGTTCGTGAAGATTATTCACAGATTTATTAAATGCCATACTGAAAGCAGTTTTATTGCATAAAGGAAACTTTTACCGTTATTTTTCAATAGGTCATGCTGCTTCTATATGACAGAAACAGAACTTTATACTAGGAAAAAGTAAAGATCATAATGCATCTTAAACTAGAGCTCATAATGAACTTTGTTAAGGAATAGAGTCAAGAAGGTGACGGTTTAAAGCTGTGTGGGTGTCCATTGCACAAGTCCTTACCAGTTTTTGGGAAACAAAAAAGTAGAAAATTTCAAGGCTTTGGTAATGGACAAGCATTTCACGGTGCTGGCTGCAATGTCCCATAAAATGCATATTCAACGTTTTCACTTGGACTATAGTCTGGAAAATATGGGCGATGTTAGCAATGAGCACGACGAGCGCTTTCGCCAAGACGGTTTGGTAATAAAAAAGCGATACCCGAACAGATTGAATCCTGTAACGCCAACAGATTATTGTTGCACATAAGAAGGGAGGCTGTCTATGTTATTTATAAGAGACAATACAATATTTCGTTACATAATTGTAAAAATTTGGAATATACATTAAAGTATGTTATACGAGTAAACAGAAAAATCTTTTTATTCAAACGAAATTACAGCTAACTTGACCATCTACTTTTTATTAAAATAAATGTTTATATGTTTTCTATAAAAATTAGTATACGTTTCGTGAAAACCAAAAGTTGGCCAGTATTGTTATTATTGAATTGCAGATGTATATAGTATAAAGAATGAAAAAAACACTTTCCCAATGGTGTCTATCACTGCATAGTCACATTAAAAAAAATTTTTAAATTATTCATAGCTCTGAAGTTAATAATTTCGTTCCTATTTCTGTAGTGGCAATTTAATATTAAATTCACATGTCTTCGTTTAAAATATGGAAACTAGAATGTCGCCTTTGTAGTTGACCCTCTGTTCCCTATTTCCATTCTCCGATGTTGTGTTGCCGGGTCGGTCCGCAAGTTTAGATCGTCAGTAGTAATGAGAGAAGCAGAGCGGAGACGACGTCGGCCGCATACTCGACATTCCAGGAAGAATCGCCCTCAATTATTATATTCCGTGTTTATTCCGGCGACTTCCAGTCTTCCTAAAAATGGACAGATATTGTGGCTCAGTTTGTGATAAAGTGCAGCCATACATTATGTGCCGAGAATTGAAATTGAGCATTACTATTAAATAATATTTTTATTGCAGTTGAAACTCGTATTATATATCTATGAAAATGTAATAATTCGGTCGGCAATATTCATTAAGTTGTGACTTAAAGTTCCGAAATTATTGGTATTAATACACGTACTTTTGATGTCAATATAGAGAATTGTTTATACAATATTTTTAGGTAATTTACCGTTAGCCACTGCTAAAAGTTCTTTCATTATAATAAAGATTGAAAGAAAAAAAATAAATATTATAAATTACTTGCTGTGGAATAATTAACAATAGAAGAATTGTTAGGATATTAATTCTTTTCGTCACAGTCTTCTGGTTGTATGTAGATTGCGTTTATGGTGCACTTTTGTGCAGAAACAGGAATATATCTTTTAAAGTAATTAAATTTTTTGCTAGACCGATAATTGTTTATTTTTAATCAAAGAAAATGGCGATATATGGCATTTACTTAGATTTTTAACTTCTCTTTCGTCGTAAAGAAAAATCGCATTGTTTAGAAGCTACCGTACCTCAACTAAAATTATTATTTAGACTAACCTATGATTTTCATAAAAAGTTGACGTCATTGAAAAATATTAACCATAATAATATTAGGTGCGCAACTAGTTTCTTGCTGTTTTTCAAGAGATGGCTCCAGTAGTAAGTGCTGGTCGATTGTGACATAACCAAAACGTCATGAACCAAGCTTAGACATATGGTAAACAAACCGTTTTGACACATTAGTGATTTTGTCTTTGCGTCATATACTTTTGGTTGTGTGAAAATGTCTGATTTTATGCCAAATAATCGACATTTGCGGGAAGTGTTGCTTTTCTTCTTTCATTCGAAGAAAACGGCGGCAAAAGCGCATCGAAAACTCCAAAAAGTTTTCGGAGATGCTGCTCTAATTGAAACAACGTGCCGTGATTGGTTCCGTGGCTTCGAAGAGGGTGATTTCGATGTTGACGACCGTTCGCGTGGAGGAAGACCAAAAACCTTCGAAGACGCTGAATTGGAGGCATTGCTCGATGAGGATCCATGCCAAACGCAAAAAGAGCTTGCTTCAGCATTGGGAGTTACCCGCTAAGAAATTTTCCAGCGATTGCATGCGTTGGGAATGATTCAAAAACAAGGAACTTGGGTTCCTTATAATTTGAGGCCAATAGACGTTGAGCGTCGTTTTTTCGCCTGTGAATAACTGCTCCGGCGGCAAAAAAGGAAAGGTTTTCTTCATCGTATCGTTACGGGTGATGAAAAATGGATTCATTACAGCAACTCAAAGACGACAAAATCATGGGAACTGCCCGGTTATGCTTTTACGTCGTCGGTTCGGCCGAATATTCACGCTGTGAAGGTTTTGCTGTGTATTTGGTGGTGTTATTTATTATGGAACGGGGGAACTGGGGAACGGTATCGAACTCGTGCAGAGGCACGAAAAAGTGATTCTACAACATGACAACGCTCGGCCTCACGTTGCCAAACCCGTTAAAACCTACTTAGAACCGCTCAAATGGGAGGTCCTACCCCACCCGCCATATTCTCCAGATATTACGCCGTCCGATTATTACTTGTTGCGTTCGATGACACATGGTCTGGCTAATCAGCAGTTCCGCTCATATGAAGACATCTCAAAATGGCTTGATTCGTGGATAGCTTCAAAAGACGAACACTTCTACCGTCACGGTATTCTGGCTCTGCCAGAAAGATGGGAAAAAGTTGTCGCTAGTGATGGGCAATATTTTGAAAGATCCATTTGTAAACATTTTTTCACAATACAGTTGCATTTAATAATAATATAACTAAATAATAAATTACAGTGCCAAAACTAAATTATAATTCATAAAAACTGAATTTGAACGTTAGTGTTCAAGGATAAAATAAGTTAAATGGTGGTTAATTACAGCGGAAGGGTAAAAGGATCGGGATAAACTATGTTATTTTTAACCATGTGCGTAGTAGGCGTTGTAACAAAAACATTTGTTCTAATTGTGACTTCATTGGATCTTGTTTCATATTTTAGCACCTTGATATCTACAGCGGATAGTAAATTCGGAGCGTTGATGCCACTAGCTTGAACATAAAATTACCACTCGCGACAGGAAATCGGGATGAGATTCTATTTTTATAGTAGCAATTCCTGATAGTCAATACTCCTGAAAGGATAGTTACCAAAAGATTTGTAAGCTAAATATTTCAAAAACCTAATCTGCACCTTCTTCTCAATCAGTAACTCTTGGTAGAGATAATAAGGTTACCAAATAATTAACGCGAGTGTTTTTGGCTTATCTGAATTTACAAATTTTGGCAAGACCAAATAAAACACCCAGGTTCTTGATTTGTGATCGTCTTGGAATATTAATTGCATATTCTGGCAATAGGGTCGTAAAGGCGGCGACAGTCCGCTAGACGTTCTTAGATTCTTTTGGTTACGTAGTACAATTCTTGGAGTTCCATGAAAATACTTAATGTGGAGATTTGTCTCTCCCTCAGCAATTTTAGTAAACATGATGCCTGATGACCAAGATCTGTAACTACTCCTAAAACAGAAGAATATGTTTTGAGATGAATAGGAAATAATTCCGGTATTAGCAACAGAGCAATAGCTATGGAGGATTTTACGAGAACAGCCACTCTGCTATTATGCGAAAGTCTTTTAGCATCCCATTATGATTCCGCGCTAACTTTCTGTAGATTCGTACCAGGAAAACTTGCAGACAATCACAACTTTATTTTAAATATTTTTACGAATAACGCGGTCATCAATTTTCATAATAATCATGTTAGGACAGATGAAAGTCCTCATGCTATGATGGACACAAGGCATCGACATCGATTTTCTTTAAAAGTTTGGTTGGATATTTTGGAAGAGCGTCTGATATGGTCAGGAAATTTTTTAAATGTAACGCACAAGAATAATTGGATAGAACAAGGAGATTCAGAATCATTATTTATAGGATCGAAGGCTTTTTAAAAAGAAATGTATTATGTATGACAATATATAGTGTACGTCCTAGTATGTTGACAAAGTTAGAAATTATACTTATTGGTTTGTAATTGCTGATAATGCATTTATCCCCCTTTTTAAAAACAGTAATAATTCCAGTTATAAATGTGCACTAAAAAACTAGGTATCTGATCTTCATTAGCCATTATGTTGCGCACTAGTTAATATTTCCTTCTTCCTGGTATAATTTACATCAAATGATGTTTAAAAGCTAAACAAGAAAGGAGGTGCAATGCTGCTTGTAGGAAATGGTTTTAAAATTCCTTGGCAGATATTAATAATTGTGATGATAATGAAGTTGTGAGAATCTTTCGTTACCAAGGAACATGTGACCAGGTATTCTGCTGTATTTTCGCTTACTATTCAAAAATAAAGAATGTAATGCAAATAATTACTTTTGTTAGACCGTTATTTAGAAAAATATTCACCCACTTATTCATTTTGGCTTAGTGCTGCCTAAATATCAATTTCTTTTGTCGAATTTTATCAATTGCACGTAAATTTTTAGTACTTCAAATTCTTGTATTCTGTGAATTTAAGTATCATGATTTATATAATTATATTTCATCAGCAAAAATCACTTTCTTTAAGTTATCTGTTTATTCGTACTTAGAAATCCATTTCGGTAGTCAACTTCTATCAGTTTTTGTGCTATTGCGACACAATAAGGATAAAGTTGTAAATTTTTTTAAATAATGTGTGAGTTGTACCAACAGATATTTTTGGTGCATTTTCCATTATTTTTTCAATATGAAAAATAATATTTTCATCAATTTACTGTTTCTGTTAAACAAATACAAAGGGTACTAGGAAAGTTTTGCAATATGAGGCAACAATGAATAATAGGAAACTGCTTGTCGCTTCATGTTGAGATATGTATGTTCATACGTATGTACATAGTAGCCGCCGCGCCATATCAATGGGCTCAGTTATTCATTAGTAGTGAGAGCGTAAAGTGAGGGCATCGTAGTCACAAAATGAGATAAGGGCAGTTTTGCTTTATAATTTCGTGCGTAGTTTAAACATAGACCAGTGCTTCGAAGAAATAACTCTTGTACTAGGTGATGTTTGTCCACATCGCACAACGAAATTCAGGTGGTATAAAGAATTCCAAAGCGGAAATTTAACTGTGGAGGATGCCGAGAGGCCAGGAAGGCCACGAACGTCAGTTACGGACGAAACCATTACTACTGTGAAGAAAATGCTTGGCGAGGACAGGCGAGTGACCTACCAACAGATAGTGGGTACTTCAGGTCTAAATGCGCCAGCAATTCGTTCGATTCCGCATGATCATTTGCACGTAAAGAAACTTTGCTCTCTCTGAGTGCCGCATCGACTGACTGAAGAACAGATGAGACGACGTGTGACTTGGTGCCGGGAGATGCTAAAAAAGTTTAATAAGAGACAATCTCGGTATGTGAACAACATCGTGACGGTTGACGAGACTTGGCTATACTATTACGATGTGCCGACCAAAGCTCAAAACAAAGTTTGGGTCCTTGATGATGAGGACACACCCGTAGTTGTCAGAAAATCCGAGATCTGTAAAGAAGAAAATGATAGATGTATTTTTCAATTCGAGTGAAATTGTGGAACGCGTCGTTTAGGACACACAGAAGGCAGTCACAGCTAAGTGGTATACTGAACAGTGCCTGCCTAAAGTCATTGGATCTATGAAGAACCTGCGGCCAAAGTCAAGAATGGACACCTGGTTCTTCCATCACGATAATTTTCCAGCTCACCGCATCAAAGCTCGCACCGAATATTTGACCACAACAGGATTGAAACTTCTCGAGCAGCCTCCCTGCAGTCCAGATCTGGCTCCCTGCAATTTTGCACTGTTCCCGCATGTGAAAATGAAGCTCAAAGGGAGGCGGTTTTCCAGTGATGACGACCTTCTGCGGGCTTGGGACAACGAGTGTGCTTTACTCCCTGGTGAAACTTGGCAGAACTGGATTAAAGATTGGTTTCCGAGGATCGAGAGATGTATTGAGTGTGGAGGAAATTACTTTGAAAAAATAAAATAAACAAAGCTATATTGCAAAACTTTCCTAGTACCCTTTGTAAATGACGATCAAAATATTGTGACTTGAGTAAGGATAAAATATCTTATAGTAATAATGTGGAAGCTTACGTTAGCAAAGTTTCAATCAATGTGAAATTTCCCAAGAAATAATTAATTTACTATTACCACAACTAAAAATATTTATATTCTAAAGTAACAATATATCTTATATATTCTGAATGATTTTAGTTGTAAATTATATATAATAGAACGTCACTAGTACTAAAGTTAACAAGGCAAAAGATCATGTTTGAAGTTTAATTGTACATCTTATGAAAGAAGGTACTACTTACTTATTATTACTTTATAAAAATGTAATTATTGAATTGGATTTTAAATACTTTCTGTTGACAATTGCAATTTAAAATCGGATAACAGATTCGCATTATTTTTTTATTGGTCTTCTAGGACGGTGCATTATATTATATCTTTAAATATTAACTAAAAGATTAAAGTACTTGTATACTCCTTCTTCTTATGTTATAAAAACGAGAATAATTTTAAGAGCTATACATGCTGTATACAAACTGCATTGTGAATTTTTTTGGCGTTTCAATTATTTGATATTATGCCGACAACGAAATATTAAAACTTTATTTCGTCATACTTATTTCATCTGGAGATTTAATTTTCGGAACAACTGCTTTATTGTTTGCACTGTACTTTAGCATCTTAGATATTTTTTTAATTTAGAATATATTACTTCCCTTTTTGAGATATTCTATTTAATTTTTTATGTAATAACTAATCCTGTCAATTATTCCAACAGAAAATATGCGAACTATGTCGCCAAAGTCCTTACTCTCCGCCTCTGACCCTCTAGTCAATAATTTTAATAATATGTCAATACTTTGATTTGTTCTTGTCGTTAGTTGATGTTGATTTCATATTAATATAACATGTTCTCTTATTATATTTTGTCTTTTGTTTTATTTTATTATTTAATATAGTGCTACAACAATTAATTAACTGTATTTCTTTTCAGAAAGCAATAATAGAGTTACCAAACTCTTAGCGGCGCATCAGAGTCGTAGAGGTTGGGATGTATGCGCTGAGTTAATTCACAGAGTGAATTTAGTACATTGTATCAGCTCGGTGAGAATAGTTGTGGTATTTGTTATTTTGCGGTTTTTGTATACAGCATAATAGTGTCGGAAGGTAGTGATAGTGCTTGGTAAAAGAAGGAAGTTCATGAAAGAACTTCTAAACTTAAAGTGTGATAGTGCAATAATACTGTGTACTCAGCGATAAATCTTCTCGCGGGACAAATTTTCCTGTAATGAGCACATTAAAATTGTAGAACATAAATGTAAAGAGAAAAAGATCTAATTCCTGTTTGTAATTCACTGCTTCTTTACTTGCTACAAAACAATTTCGCAAATTCTGTTATATATATTCCTGCATGAAAATTACCATCTCGAACAACATTAGAAAATTATGTAGGCTTTGTGTGCGATAAAATTGAAAACAATATTAAATCCAATTTAAATAAAAAAGAGCTGTTACTATGCGTAGACAAAACTAATGATTGTAAACAACACTCTGTTTTATTACGAGTATTAGAATCTTTTAAAGAATCAGTGACATTGTTACTAGCTAGTAGAAGATTAGAAAAATGTACTACCTAGGCAATTTTGAGGATAGATCTAAATACATTGACCAAATGTCAACTATCAACAGATCAAGTGTTAATATTAGTTCGCTCTCTTAAAAATAAGTAGTAATTTACTATATTTAACGAGTAAATTTCATGCTTTATATATTGTAACAGACATTATTAGAAACTATTATCCATAGGTAAATTATTTAATTGCTCAAACAAGAACAATTTTTCTTAAATCGAAATTGAGTATTTCACAGACAGTCTTTCGACATCCCTCAACTATCACAACTAATTCTTAGACGTTGAGGAACATGGTTACATGTGGCAACACTTTCAACAAATAAA
The DNA here is from genome assembly GCA_031893035.1 of Dermolepida albohirtum. Taxonomy (NCBI): domain Eukaryota; kingdom Metazoa; phylum Arthropoda; class Insecta; order Coleoptera; family Scarabaeidae; genus Dermolepida; species Dermolepida albohirtum. The sequence goes on along the minus strand of JAVIWB010003491.1, from coordinate 95,387 downwards.
CAGTTTAATTTCACAATTTAATCCGAAAAAAGACGCTGTTATAAAAGAAAGTCAGAAAATTTGAAGGTGTTCAAGTATTTAGAGATCTACGAATTATTCATAATTGCAAAGGGCTATTTGAGGCAATAAGCAAATTAGAAAACCTTTCATTGTCGTTAATGAAGTCGCTGTAGACGATATACACTCACATTTTAAGAACGTTTTAAGTCGTTAGTTATAGACAAATTAAATAATATTTTAAACAAAAATTCAGATTTTATCAGATTAAGACAAATATGTAATGATATTGCTTCTCCAGATACTTTACATAACTTCAAAAATTATTTCAGTTATGCAAACGTTATATCATTACATGTGGACAATCGCTTTATTTCCATAAGAACATTTTTTTCAACGCGGCGTCCATGCCTGAGTGAAACATTATTGGAAACATATCAGATGCCGCAGATGTATAGCCGAATTCATTGAGATTAATAATGTTTAGTAGGAAAGTAAATGTTTCACAATTTGTGCATATTACTGGTGTCTAACGTCTAACTAGTGTCCATTGAAAGTATGAATGGGGTGGGGTTTTGATTCCTTTCCTACACTGAAATGCACAAATACTTTACGAGATTTAAACCAGTTTCAGTTTTTATGTATAGTTCTACTAGTCATAATATACTCTTAACAGACATTACATTAATGATTAAAATAATTTCATTAAGTTACAGTTAATATGGCTAAAAGGAAATCAGAGGAAAGAAGTTCTCACATTATTACAGAATATTATTAAATTTTATGAGGAGAAAAAAGCGGCAAATGCATATAACTATTTACTGCTGATCAGGTTGTGGGTCCTATAACATGATAGGAAAATCTGAGAAAACAATTCAACGAGTTATAAAAAAATATCTAGGGTTTATGAATTAGGCCGCAATCAGAAGCTTAATGTCCGACAAATGTTAGTGGGCTGTTAAAATATTGTCCTCGTATTACTATCGATGATATGGATATGCTAGGTTTTTAAATTCTATGTACGTATAACAATTGTGCGTACATCGAAATAAAATCCGTTCTCTATATACAATCAATTAGTGTACGCACACTGAACACTTTGCATGCATTTGTAGTACAAGAAGTGCAGCTTAAAGGTTCCAAAGAAGCACTACGAAAGCTTCTGATAGAAGTGCATTTTGGATTTAAAATATATAAACCGCAATTTAACCAAAATATTTTGATGGCATGGTTGCATGAAGAGCTCGTTAGTTACGTTTCTCAAAGAATAACAATCACCTTGCAGAAAATAAATCCGTCATACATCTGAATAAGACTTATGTACATAAGAATTATTGTGCTGCGAAATGTTGGCAAACCTCCTCGGAACTTGGAGTTCTAAAGAAGATATATTATAAAGGAACTACGGGATTCATTGAAAATGGTCTCTGGTTATTTCAGTCTAAACTAAAAAATGGAGCTTATAACAACGATTACTGATAATTTCTCCAAAGATAACACCAAATTTACCAGACAATTCAATTATTGTTATGGATAATGCGCCAATCGGTACAAGTATACAAACATATCATTCCGAGATGTTAAAATGTGAATTACTACAAATAGTAAAAAGCTCAGACTTGCTTTTCTTGTTTTAGTTTCTAATTTTTTCATTCCTGATTATTTCTAAGGTACATATATCTATCGCGTCAATCTTTATCACTTCAACTGGAGTTTCATTTTTGGAATATGGAAAAAGTCGCAAGCAACGAAGTCGACAAGTACATTGATTGAGGGACAACGCCATGTTATTTTAGGCAAAAATTACTGTAGGATGAACACCATTTCTTCTATTTCTCTAGACAGTTCCTTCTCATATTCTCCCTAAGCAGCCTTAGGACGTCAAGATAGAATTCTGCATTAATCGTTTAATCTGCATTTTGAACAGCAACGACATGTTTCAGCGTATATGTTGGCAACAACCGGTCCGCGGGTGGGATCCGGGCCGCTCTATGATCTGATACGCCTCGCGAGACATTGTCGTATTATTTCTTGTCTGATATCTATCGCTAAAAATTATGAACACTACTTTAAAATGCATTACTTTTAAACGCGGTCCGCGAACGTATTTGCACATTAAAGTTTGGCCCACAACATGTTACAGATTGCCCATACTTGTTTTAGTGTAATGAAGGTTGCTGGTTGATATTTAGCCATTTTTAAATTGTTTGTCCCAGTCGTAAGTTTGCGTGTCATTCTGGAATGCTTTCTTGAACATTTTGTGCTTTGTGGTAGTATAATTGAGCTTAAAACATAATAAATCTAGCACTGAAAAATCTCACACACAAATAAATATATCAACGAAAAATTGTCCACCGACATTCACGCTTCCACGTACAATGACGTTGTAAAGTAAAGGGTATACATCATGCAGTGGCATTTGATTGAATTCGCTTCCATTTACCTGTGTAGTAAATATTCGAAATTTCGCCTCTAAAAGTGAATTAAGTGAAGATGCTCTTGTTTAGTTTATTCTTTGCAGTTATATCTTTTTCTATTTCCATTGCGAACTTGATTGAGACATCTTTGTCTTAATCTGCTTAATATAGAGGAAAACTACAACGGTGATGGTCAATCCGATAGAAGAACTTGAAAAGCCTGACAGTATGAACAATGAAAAGTAGATTATTACAATGAACTACAGTGCGAGACCATCGAATCAGATAGAACACAAATATTTATTGAATACAAGTAATTTAGTTTTAAAGGAGTAAGTGTGGATCGAGTAGAAGGGAAGCAAATAGAATAGTTTGATGTGTGTTGGTAAATAATAATAAATTTGAAAATGAATTGATATTAAAGGAACTCTTTTAAAATTTCGCAATCACTAGGACTAAGTATTGGGTTGGCAACTAAGTACTTTCGGTTTTGTAGTATAAAATAAAATATTTTTTTTTAAACAAAGAATAGTTTTTAATCAATTATATATTTTCCATTTTGCTCAATGACCTTTTGCCATCTTTCTTTCAGCTGCATGATTCCGCGCTCATAAAATTTCTGGTCCTTATCAGCAAAAAACTGAACCAGGTGCGAGTGAAAGTCATCGTCATTTGTGAAAGTTTTACCATTCCAAGAAACTTCTGCAAACTTCGAAATAAATGGTAATCAGATGGTGCTAGATCAGGGCTGTATAGGGGATGTAGCATCACTTCCCAGCGCCAAGCTCCAATAGTTTCCCACGAGTTGCCAAAGATGTGTGAAGCCTTGCATTATCTCGGTGGAAAACCACACCTTTCCGATTTGACAATTCTGGCCGTTTTTCTTTGATTGCTTCATCCAGTTTTATTAATTGTTGACAGTAAACATCAGAATTGATCGTTTGGTTCCTTGGAAGCAGCTCAAAAAACACAACACCTTTGTAATCCCACCAAACTGACAGCATGATCTTTTTTGGATGCAATTCAGCTTTCGATGTGGTTTGAGCTGGTTTATCGTGTTTGCTCCATGAACGCTTTCGAACTATGTTACTGTACAGGACCCATTTTTCATCACCAGTGATGATTCTTTTTAAGAAAGGGTCGGTTTCATTTCGTCTAAGGTGCTTATCGCAAAAGTTGATTCTTTGTGTTAAATGAATTTCTTTCAATTCGTGAGGTACCAAAATATCAAGCTTCTTAACTAGCCCAAGACATTTTAAATGTTTTTCAATTGTTGTGTGCGATACATTTAGCCTCTCCGCAACCTCTCGAACAGTTATATGACGATCCTCTTCAATTATGACTTTGAGTTGGTCATCATCAACTTCAGTAGGCCGACCAGAACGTTGCTCATCTTTGAGGGAAAAATCTCCAGAACGGAATTTTTTATACTAATTCTAACACGTGCGCTCTGTTAAGCAAATAGCACCATAAGCTTCACATGTCTTTTTGTGAGCCGCAGCAGCTTTCTTTCCTATACGGAAATAAAATAGTAAAATATGTCGAAAATGTTCGTTTCTGCACTCCATTTAAAATTAACCCACACCTAATAGCTTTAATAAAAATCACGCAATACTTCCTTCTGAAGTTACGTCAACCGAAAGTACTTAGTTGCCAACCCAATATATTATAATCTTGAGCAATGAGTTACGAAACAAAGAGTCAACTATATTATTTAAGGGGCAAGCAAAATGATGAAATTTAAGACATTGTTATATGTATTCGAATTGAGCGTTCGTCTAGAAAAATTCATGAGGAAATGTTTTTAGATGACTGAAATGGTTTTTGCGGAAACATCTATGGTGGAGTTTGCTTGCTTCCAGTGTTAAATGAGGAAACTGGAACGTATTCGCGAAGATCCATGTTTAACTATCTCTCACAGAAACATTTAATCACGTCTAGTAGTTTGTGTTGACTGGATCAAAAAGTGAATAAAGTAAAGATTTGTGATTACTGAAAGAAATGTGTTTAAGAAGATGGCGAAGAACGATGGAAGACGATTATTATCGCGAATGAAACTTTTGTATGAACGTTAAGATAGATAGAGATTAAGCAGCGGAGCATGCAATGGATAGCCAAACGTGGGTAACCACCAAAAAACGCGTACACAAAAATTTACCAATAATACTTTGGTCATAACATTTTTCGATTATATGGGAATGGTGTATACACACGGCGCCCATATGGTACCACTGTAACTGTAAATTATTATGAAATAGTTTTTGCAGTAGTTAAGGAAAGAGCTCATCTCAAAAAAATGGTCTGAGCTAGTAGGAAAGTGAATGATTCAATACGATAATGCTCGACCGCTTGTGCCTATTGTGTTAAAATACAGTAAAATGTCAGGTGCTCATGCCCATATTTATACGGTGAAGCAAAATAGACCTTAAACGATGGTAGTTTCAAACAGAATTGAATCTAATGAGGTTTTAGAGGTGATTCTGACGAAGGTTTCAAAAAAATGGCTTTAGTTATGTCTTTCAAAACATTTCCTTATTTTGGGAATCTATCTGAAAAAGGAACATCGTTTCTTAATAAAAATCTGAGTAGCAATAGTTTTTTAAACAGATATTAATTTAGGCAAAATATTACTTAACGCCAATGGTAAAAGTGATCCTATGGAGAAAAGCTGTGTTTGTAGTGTTTATAAACTTCAATGCCTAGAATATAATATTGTGTACATTGACCGATTAGGGAGAATATAAAAAATTAGGACAGAAGAATATCTAGGAAGCCTAAAATACCAAGGAAGTGATTCTAACTTCAGCAAACATTTAATAGAAGCGACCCACCTTCGCATATGTAACAAAAGTCCGAAAGTAAATTTCTTGTGTAATAAACTTAATTTTGCTACCCTTCTTAATGCTCAATTAGATTAATCAATTCATCTCTTTTAAATTTATCATAATTCACTCACAGCACTTAGTATTTCTATTTTAATCTCTTTCTCTAATAGTATCTAATAATTTCATTAGTTCTTAATGTTTTCCTGTCATTTATAGTTATACATATGTCGAAGAATGCTCTTTTACCGACAAATAATCTTGTATGTATATTTTACCTCTACCCCTTTCTTCTAATTGCTTTTTAGTTGCCCATATAAAGGAGATTGTAATCTGTATTGTAGTTGCTCGATAATGTCCTAACGGACGACAGTAGTCGTAGTAAATATGTAATATAGTGTGAAATTTAGACAATGTGTTCTATTTATTCCTTAGTGTAATGGAATTCCACAAAGTAACCACCTCTAGAATCAACTATTTGAAAATGAAAAATTCTAATTTCAACCGCTCTTTACATCGTATATAATTCAGATATTTTTTGAAAAAATTCCTGTTCTTCGCGTGGGACTCGCAAACCCGCGATCTCACTGTCACCGGAGTAGTGGCTTTACCTTAGGTCACGTAGGCGGTGAATTCGAACCTTTCTAATATGCTATAAATTGCTTATGGAAACAGTTAGCAAAACTAAGAAAATGTTGAAGATAGGAAATGAATGAGAATATAAAATAAAAGAAATTGACTTCAATATTCGTGACAAAAAATATAAGAGTTGAAGCAAATGTTACAGAAGGATGAAACAGATAAATGACATTGTGCTGGATAGACAGAAACATATTACCTACAATGTAAATAATATATAAATTAGTGCTACAAACCAAGATTAATAATACCTTTAAAATAAGTGGTAGAATATGCAGGGTGAAATAGAAGAAGTAAAGGACGAAAATTGTAAAAATGTTCAACTAGAACTAATAGTAGAATAGGAAGAGGAATCCATAAAAAAACTGCAATAAATAGGGATAATAGAGGATCTACAAATGGATGAATTATGAGAAGAAAATGTAAATAAAAGAACGAGGAAATGAAAATATAGAAATGTTAATGGATATTGACAATAAAGAATCGAATGCGGCCTCTGACATTATCCAACTATTCATGCGAGTATAGTTCGATTACTACGGAGCGTAACGTAGAGATGACAAGAACTTGGTGAAGTCTTCTTTTCGATTCCGTAGAACTATCTTTTATTAGGTTAAATACGACAGTATAGAGCTATCTATTATTTGGTCAGTGATAAAAGACTTTCATTTGAAAGCTTTAATGCTAATCAAAATCGAAGCAAACTTGGATTTCACACTATTAGAGCTCGCTTTTTCGTTCTCCACGGTTAAAAATTTGGGTATAAAACTTTAAACGTAACGCATTTACCCACAAGCCTGAGATTACTGTGGCCAAAATTCGCGAATTAGGATTTGAATTAGTGTTTCATTATTTCTCGGTTTTGGCTCCCAGCGATTATTATCTATTTTTAAAATTGAAAAAATTGTTAGACGAAAAGTGATTTTTGTCCAGCTGCAAGGTAATCGTTGCTGTAAATAGCTATTTTGTGGACGCATCGATCTACAATGAAGGCAGGGCTAGACTATATTGAAAAATAAGATGATCTTTTATTCAAATACCTTGCGTTTTCTTTATAAGGTCCTGTAGTTATCGAGCTATCCTCGCACATGGGACGATGAATCACGGTGGTTTTCGCCAATAATAGTAATCATTAAAGAGATGGGGTTCGAATGAATATCTTATAAATGGTTGATATGCATTTGTTTTGGGGGAATTTTGGCAATATAATTATTGAAATAAAAAACAAGAAGAGAAGAGATACTGAAAAGAAAGTAATTTAACTAAATTTAACTAAAAAAAAATAGAAGGGAAAGAGTTATTTATACGGTGTAAAAATTGAGGTCGTAGGTGAGATATGGAAAAAGACGCATTCATTTGTCTGAATAATTAGTCATGTAATTATATGAGAAAATATGAAATAGGAGCAATAATCTCTATAGAGTCGTTAACAAATTAAAAAACAAATCGAAGAAATGAGAGTATTATAACTTCTTCGAGAGTAGAAGAGTACATTAAAAAATAGAACGTACGCTTCGTTCAAACTAGTCTTTTATAGGACATAAATTAATAATAATTTTATTATTTTTAAATAATCTCTACCAAGGCAAAATGAACTTTCAGCGGTATATATGTATGTAAGTCTATTAATCACCAGCACTTTTAGAGAAGTTTTAAGAAATTTTAGTATTTTATTATCGATTTTAATAAAATATGATATATTATTATGTAAGTTTCTTCTTGATAGATCAGTAATGTGTTCAGACTCAAGCAAAGGAAATTTATTTAAACGGCCATAAATAAAAAAAAATAGACGGAACTACTGTAATATGTGCTGTTACTATACTACAACAATAGATTGGAAATTATCTATTAATTTTTTTCTCGATAAAAGAAAACGCTTTGCAACAAAAGAGGAGCATGGCGATGAACAGAATGTGATTTTGTTTTGTTTCACCAAATTGGCGCCGACAATGTGATGAATTTAAAATAGATTCCGAACGGCAGCAGTCCACGTTTAAATTCGACAAGCCGTGCGTTGGAATGAGCTTTTGTATCGTCACTTCATGGGATAATTGCATTGGAAGCGTGTGCTGACACCAAGAGCTCCACAACGGTCTCTCTGTAACGTACAATATCGGCGTAATTGAGGTAGATTGTGATCACGTGACGAGAGTGATATTTCATGCCAGACAACTACCGGAGCAACTACTGTTGCTAGGTATATTATGACGAAATGTATAATCAACAAGCAGGCTGAATTCAGTCAGCATATAATAAAATTACTATGTTGGTTTAAAATTTAAAAGTTCTATGGCAATTACCACGATTTTTTCTCTTTTAATTACTAATAATCCTAGATTATTGATAGGTTTATAATTGAACTCGGTATCTGTGCCCTTTATTCCAACAAGGAAACTAATTTCCTTTACCTCAATTAATTTAAGAAAGGCCATTCTAATGGACTTTGTAATTAATTAAAACATAATACAATAATAATGTTTTCAATGTAAATAATGCAATTTATTTAGCGATTCTACCGCCTGTAATCGTTACCGATGTTTTAATTTCATTTCCATAAGAGCAGAGAAGCTCAATTTGCAATGATACGATAGGTCTTGTATATGTGATAGTTACAGGCTTATTAGGGTAGACTTTGCCCTAATTGTAACCACAAAGAAAGAAGTTTACAGGTTTTAGATTGCATGATCTTGGTGGCCAGTGTATGTTACCAATACGGAAAATTATGCTAGCAGGACGCATCGCAAATTTCATTCAATTCAGGTCATAAGAAAAATTATTAGTATGTGTTTGATTTGTTTTTTTTTTGGGCTATAAAATAAAATAATTAATGTGAAACATCAGTTATTTAGTACACAAATGGCTATCATCTACCTAATAACGCACGACGCCACCTAATGTTTAAATAAAATTACAAAATAAAATTTTACTTGAACGCAGTACAATAAACCTAGTTTGATCTTCCGATCCATATATCAAATTTGAACAAGAAATCAATTTAAAATTTTATAATACGCATGAAATTATATTAATTAAACATTTTAAAAATATTATTAGTATCTTATTATCAGTATAAGAACTTTAAATATTTCATTATTAAGTATAATTGTCTAAATTAAAGCTTTTAATGAGTGCCATTGCTTTGAAATGCAGATATATTCTCTCAGGATATCTGCTTCTCTGCCTTGTATATCTTGCATCACATGTTTTTGGCGAGGTCTGGGCGTAAAGCAGAACCATTAAGACTAGTGGTGAACTCCGCACACAACTGTGACGATATCAATATTATCAATCCAGTAAATTTCTTTCCCTTAGATCTATAACAATCCTTTAGCCTATATTATTGACATTTCATTTACAACCAAAGTAATCATTTTCAAAATAAGCAACCAAAGGGCAAATTGGAAACATTAATGGATTTTCGTCTTCTATTGTTACTGTACAATAGTAATCTTTCATTCAAAATATTTTTTATTGTGAATTAACTTTTCTTGTTATTTCGAAATGCTAAACGTATTTTCTGATCTATTATATCTTTAGGTGTACAAATTACTGGTATTCTTTTGTGTTTGTTGTTCATATTAGAACCGGCTTTCCTTGGAATATCAGTCGTCCTCTCAGCAACCCTCATGCTCCTCATCCTGATCATCGGTAGCGCCTGTTCCCCTTCCCACATAATTGCGAGCCGTTGACGGAGTAAAACGCATAGAGAGAAAGATTTGAAATTGAATATCTTGAAGTTCTATAATATATCTTCCACATATCTCGTTTGAAAATATTTTCTTACAGATCTAGATGAAATATTTTCTGCTTGAGTTTAAAGAGAAGCCTTGCGTGCCACACCTCACTAACATCCAAGAACGCTGCATTGTAATAATGTTTTCGACAATTTGTGTGGATGGTTGAATGTTTTGACCTAAATCTTATAAGAAATAATACTAAAAAGTTGATACTATGGAATCCTTACATTTTGTTACATTAAAAAACATTAGGATATCTATCAGAATGCATTGGATCGTTGAAGAAGAAGAAACAGGAAGCTCTTAGGAGAATAAAACATATTTGAAATTGCGTACGTATTAATGTCAACTAAAATAATATTCCAATTTTGGGATTCAAAGTATTGCGTGTTTGCTTAATAAAAGTTGATGGTAGAATATACTCTTTAATGCAGAATATATTTGAATTGTCGAAATATAATTTGTTTAAATTACTATATGTCAAATAATATGATATAATAGGCTACAGATGATAAGAATCTCGTTACAACAGAAGGACTCAGTTGGATAGTGTCCAGCAAATTGTTATATTCTTTTTGCTTACAGCCATTTCCAATTTACTCACACATTTCTTACAATTTAAAACTTCGCAATTTTCTCACAAGAGCATATTCATTTATGATGACCATTGTAAGAGCATACTTGCGTATTTGTACAGTTTGAAAAATTGTTGAAATCACAATACAAGTTGAGAATATAATAATAAATCTAGTTTAAAATATTTCACAGTAAACGTAATTTTCAATTCAGTTCTCTAGATTCACGTATTATTTCTATCATGTACCGTACAGAATTCATCATTCTGTTCCGTTTTGAATAAGAAGTAATGAACTGAGAAGTGACTGGATATATACATGGCCTTAAATAGTTACCCCAATGATCTTACGAGTTTGTATACATGTTTGTATATTTATTCACCCTTTCGGTTCGCCTTTGTAGTGGTTGGACTGAAGTTAATTTACTGCAATTGTTTTCATAATTACGGACAGACTACTCCATGAATGGTTTGAATATACTAAAGGCCTCTCAGATCATAAAGGATGACCGCTTTATATAAAGTGGATCATACACAATATCACTGGTGAGTATGGAAACCCATAATTAATAAATTTACGTTTGTATGAAAGTAAATATAAATACTCTTTATTTATCATAGAAGTCTAATTATTATTGTTGAAAATAAATATTAGTAATTTGTAAGAAAATACATTGCAGAAGAATAAGCTGCAAAACACATGCTTGTACCCATGCATAGATGTATGGTTTGAAGATCATTTTTCTCTCTTTTCTCTTTCACCTTTCTTCAGAAGGGTAACTACTTAGTAATTAAAAAATAAAACAAACGATGAATTTACAGTATTGTCAGTAAATTGACTCTTGAATTTTTTAATTACTAATCAGTTATCCTTCTTCTTTTTATCTTTGCCATGTTTTCAAAGTTGATCTCATATGTCGATATAGACCAAACTTTAAAGAGGATATAGCGCTGGTCATAAACTACATTTTTTTGTGAAACTATTCGGTACTTGGGCTATATGGGAGGGTATTAATAAGTACTTAGTTCAATCATATAAAGCGCACAATCTTTAAAAATTAAATTTTATTTATTCAAAATAATCTCTAGACATATATTTTTAGGAAAACGATCATGGTGTAATCCCTCGACGAGACAAGTAGCTTCACCGTTTATTGCAATCCTTTACATTTTAAATGCTAAATAGTGTGAATTGTCAACCAATTCAAAACCAATTTTATTAATTCTTTGCATTGCAATCAATAATGTACGAGCAGAAGCATTGTCTTGCAAAAAAGATTACACCTTAGGCAAGTTTTCCATATCGTTTTTCTGTAAATAATGTGAAATACATGTTAATAAAATATTTTTTGCAATGCTTCAGCAATACGTTTGACCCTATTTTGTCGATCTTCTAAAATCATAGTTAATATTTTCCTCGAAAAAATTGGGGGTGTCCATCATCGACATCTGATTTTCCTCTCTTAAATTCCGTAAATCAGTTTTTGATAGTGATATATGAAGAACACTCACCTAAGATTTCATATTAGCAAAAATTGTTTTGCCTGATAATTTTTACAAAGTGAATACTTAAGAAATGATCGAAAGTCAATTTCTTCGAATTCTAGTTTATTTTTTATATTTTTAAAAATTTGCTTTTGTTGCTACTTAACTTATGAATTTCAAATTTTAACAACTTAAAATACGAGGGGTGTTTCCAATATTCTGGGAATTGGTGCTATAATTAAATAGCGCAGAACTTATACGCAATGTCATTGATGCCAGACAAGTCTTGACATGTTTATGCAACTATCTAATGCAATATTGTTCAGTCTGATTCAGGTATTCGCCTGATGTAGACGCGTTTTAGTAGCACTGTTTTTGTAACCATGGAACATGCGGCAAAATCTCAAAGAGCGATTATTTTCTTTTTGTGGAAAGAAGATGTGGAAACTTCAGAAATTATTAGTCGTCTGCAAGGAGTATTTGGTGAATCTGCAGAATCCAAAAGTATTGGTTATCGGTGGATCGATCGTTTTAAAGCCGGTAGAACATCACTAGAAGACGATCCACGCAGTGGGCGGCCAAGCACGTAGGTAAATGAAAGAAATATTACTGCCGTCAAAAACCTACTGAAAAACGACAGGCGAATGACTATTCGTCAAATTAGTGTACACCTAGGGACAGGTACACGACAAGTTCATGACATCTTGCATGATTGTTTGGGCGTTAGCAAGGTTTCGGCGCGCTGGGTGCCAAGGCTGTTGGGACTAGAACAGAAACTCAATAGGTCCGATACTTGTCGTCAACTTCAAGAGCTGTTAGCCCGTTACGGTGATGAATTTTGGCAACGAATAATAACCACTGACGAAACGTGGATTACTTATTTCAATCCCGAGACGAAAATTCAATTCAAGGAATGGCGCAAACCTGAAGAAGGGCCTCCAATTATGACGCGTGCAGTTCCGTCTGTTGGAAAGGTAATGCTTACTGTATTCTGGGATTGCGAAAGGATTATTTTCATGGATTATCTGCTGAGAGGTACTACAATTAATGCAGAATATTATTCAAATTTATTATACGGACCACTGCGACAGGTACTAGTCAAAAAACGGCCTGGAAAGTTGCATAAGCGCCCGTTATTGCAACAGGATAATGCAAGACCACACACCGCAAGAAAAACGAAGGATGTTTTGAACGATTTGCGATGGGAATTGCTGCCGCACCCACCTTATTTCCCGGATCTTGCACCCAGTGATTACCATCTGTTCGATTTGAAAGTTTAACTGACGTAAAATGTGCCATAAATAGGTGGATCGACAAGATACCGAAAAACTTCTTTGAGGACGGCTTAAAAAAATTAGTTTATCGTTGGGATAAATGTATTCAGTTAAATGGAGAATATGTTGAAAAGCGACATTATAATATTGATGAAAATTAACAAAATTGAAAAAATTATATGTAATTCCCAGAACTTTGGAAACATCCCTCGTATAATAGTTGTAAGTATAGTAACCATATCCAACTTTGTTTACTAAAAACTCCAGGTAAATTAGATATTAATACCTTCTCATGTATTGATTTTTTTAATTTCAGGATTATTTACATTTCTTTAACATTAATAACATTAACACCGACTATAACAAACTACAACAAATAGAACTTTGCCTTGCAGTGTATGAAAGCTAGATGATAAATAATACTATTAATATTTAATTCAAAAATACAAAAACTTCAAATTTTGTTGATAAATAAACTTCGCGAACGAATTTGTTCTGTACTTGAACAAAAGTGTGTAATTATCTAGGTGAAGCGCGGTCCTTTCTTCCTTCCTTCTGTAGCGGATACACAAATAAATTTCGTTCTGCGCAGTTACAGGTGATATATATTTACAACATAAGCATTGTAGGCTGCGATCTATTCAATTGCAAGTAATATTAAACCAAACCCTGGGTTCACAGTGAGGGTTTCACGAATTTAGCTAGAATGTTCTATAAATTCAGTTTTTTGCTTACTTTTATTCTAAAAGTTGAAGCGTTTCATAGTTAATCAAAAAGTTTCTACGAAGGAATGTTCTATTTTGCATAAATCTATCGAGCGATTTATCGTGTTTTTTTATTTATTACTTGTATTTTGTTGTAAATTCTTATGTATTTCTTTTAAGATCATTAATTATTATTTCTAAACTGTATGTGCTAAAGACTTAACAATGTTCAAATTAAAATATTTTATTTTATATGGTATTATGCATTTTATGTACATTATTATAAGTTTTATAAATATTATTATATGTAAATAAACGCACACATACTGGCCGCCAGCAACTCTTGTATTCACATTATACGTCAGGGAACTTAGATCGGCCTACCTGATCGGCTGCGTCAATGTTGCCGCCGGGTATTGCATGATGCTTTCCCAATAGGTGCAAGGTTAACAGTGTCAAATGTTTCCACTTTATTGGGGTACATGGGTACCTCGAGGTGTTGAACGCGAAACGAGGTATTGTGAACTGCTATACGTTATGTATGTACGTATTTGAACTGATATTTATACGCATAGAACAATTTGAACTGTTTCTGTTCTATTTAGTATTTGAACTGCTTTATTTATACTTGTAGAATTATATGTATGTACATGCACCTCCACATACTGAAAAGTTCGCTGTTCAAAATAAAATTATCTAAAATATTTGTGCGTTTTATTTCAATTACATAGGGCTTTCAAAACAGAGAATTACCATAACACTGTGCGCATTACTTCGTATATCAAATTTTATGTTATTTAGAAGATGTTAGGTTGGGCAGCAATGGCGTTGGGTTTGATGATTTGTGTTCTTGGCGGTATTCTAAATAACACTGAAGCATGGATTTATTCATTTCAATTGCGTTTCGATCAATTTGCTCAACAATTTTTTGATGTAAATATTGATTATATGCTTTATCGACACAAAGAGCGAATTGAAGCTTTTGTAGAAGAAAGATTACAATTGCAAAGGAAAATTAATACGTCAGCCTACTTCGCTAACAAATGATGTTGTTCGTGAGATTCAAGGTAATCTTAAAAAAATTGTGTAAGTTAGGTTTACTTATTATGTAGGTACATTTTATTATTTACATCACTATCTGTAATGAGCTATTCAAGTATATTTAAAAAGAAACTTAAAATTTAAGTTTCCATTGTACTAAAACTGTATCCACGTGATGTCAAACCAAGAGCAGCTTAAAACAACAACAGTACTTCAACAATAATTTGATAGAAACGAAATGTTAAATTTAACCTTCCTCACAACGAATCCTGGTTTCGTTTATTGATAAGGTAAGAGTCCAGTTATAACGGATGATTCATTTGAAGGTACTTTTTTCAAAAATAAAAAAAATAAAAATTTGAATTTTATCGGGTATTCTTTATTATATTACGAAAAGACCATTCCTAACATTTATTTTTTAATAATTATTTCCTTCAAATGTTGGCCGTAACTAGGCATAACATGGTCCATTCTGAAGTTTCAATTTTCGATAACGCGTTCGAGCATTGGCGAATAACGCGAGTAACGTTGGCACCCAATTGCTCAATCGTAGCTGGCTTATGCATGTAGACTATGGATTTTATGTAGCCTCAAAGGAAAAAGCCTAAAGGCGTGATATCACATGATCTAAGCGGTCATTGCATCACAGCTTCAGGTTACTTTTTACTCCAAATACGACAATTGTGCTTATTGAACAAAATTTTGGTCGAAAACGGTGGATCTTCCAGCTTTTCAAGAGCTCAAAGACTGAAACAATGACGATTCGAAAGGTTAGCCGCCTTCAATTCTTGAAAGATCTGAATTTTGTATGCTTTCAAACTAAGGACCGTATGTAAAATACGCCATGTTGTGGCATACGACATGCTAAGCTATTGAGATTTGTGCTGAATCATTCTTCACGGTCACACTCTCAGCTACTATCGCTATATTTTCTTCATTACGTGCTGGCTGTGGTCTATTTGGTCGCGTATTATCCAATAATAAAAATTGCGTTTAAAATTTTTCGATAGCATAGCGAATTGTGCGTTCGCTGGGCCGATTACGTAGACCATAAGTTACTCTAAGCGCACGAAATATATTTTTCGTGGAACGCTGATTTTCGTAACACAGCTGAATAATTTGTAGATGCTGCGTTGCGCTTTATCTGTCAAAAAATCGTTATCCAAAAAAAGTGTATCATAATGAATCACATATTATAACGTATTAGCTAGAATATTGTCAACAAGACAATGCAAAAAGTCTATGTTCTTAGACTTTTTTGGAAATTGTAACGGAATCTTATGGTAATCGTATTATAAGCCAAGATTTGTGATGTCCTCCATCTCAGCACTCCACCTCTCCAATAATAATTGAAAACGCAATTGGAGTGTTATTTATTTGTTAATAATTACATGTAAATACATGATTAGTATTTTCTGCTATACCGGCGTTGATCATAATCACAGAAACTAACTAAAAATTTCTGACTCAAATCTGCATCTGTTATTTGCTAAGCGGCTGCCTCACCGATTAGACCACTAAGCAGTATATTTTCGAGTCTTTTAATTTTGTGCACCTAATAATTCCCTATAGACTGTAAACGAATAAAGGGTGTTTCGTATTAAGGGAAGTGATATATATTCTTACATATATTAAAATTTTGTTAAACTTTTAATGGCGAAGTAAATTTTATAGAATGCAGTTATTTTACCTCACATAAGTAAAATATAGCGTTGCACAAACAAACATTTATTTCAAAATTAAATTTATTCTTGATTTTTTGGTTCAAGCTAATTTCATTTAAAATCAATACAAACAGAAAATCAACAACATTCTTCACAATACTATGATTTGGACGTTTATTTATAGAAATATGTATAATTCAGTAACATGCAATTGTTCGTTCTGTTAATGAATAATGGGATGTTTAGTCTTTGAAGTCAGTTAAAATTAACTTTACTATGTAAAACTACACCTATTTTCATTTTGTGGCAACTAATTAGCCGTTTGCATTTCTTTCGTTACCGTAATGCTAATTGTTGAAGCAACTTGGTTTGAATAATGATACTTAGACAAGGCGATGTCTTCGCCTGTTTGAAAAAAAGCGGAAGAAATCACCCGAAATTAATCACAACAAATTAAGTACGAGGCAAAAGCAACACCATACCGAATATGAATATTTATTAGGGTGCGGCGAACGGGTGCCACTGCATAACTTGAAATTATAATTTTGTGTCGAATCGATGGTGGGGAAAAGGCAAGAAAGAGATAGTACAATCGGTCGAGCGATGATAATAAAGTGTCGGTCGTTGCCTGGGCGCGTTTCAAACCCTGCTAATTGCTGTTTTAATATAATGTAGCATCGGGGTGAAGACAGATCACAGGCCACGGTCGCGATCAGAAAAGAGGGGAAGCATTCTCACGTCTCTCTTGGTATTCAGGCCTGTATTATCCATCATACTTGGACTGCATATGAAAATATTAAGGTATTATTTAGTCATATTAAAAGCTGGCGATAATATCACTTACTACATATTTTATTTTATGAGCTTGAGGAAATAATTGCACACGCGAATTATTCGTTAAGTATTTTTAGATTAAATAATTAATGATTGATATTATACAATTATATTCCTAAACAAAACAATACTTTGTTATTATATAAATTTATGATATAAATTTTACTAGAAAATGCCGAAAAATGTTATACTGACACGTGTATTTATTTATCGAAAACACTTCAAATCAAAATGACTTTGCTGACGCATTCGATGAAATATATTAATGCGGAAATAAAAAAATGTGAAGTTCTTCAATCTACACATTGATAGTAAGCGTAAATGACTAAGGCATAGAATTTCATGATGGAAAATTTAAATAAAACTCCTTAATTAGAAATCGATCTAAACTTTTCCTTCATCAGCTTTAAATGTAGGGCATATGGAGATGTGTCCTACATTACATTGTCGTATGAAACTTTAATATGACGATACGTCTTATTCATGTTTTCATGATGTTTTCAGATTACAAAAAGAAAAATAGTGTTCGGGCTTGGCTTGGATAGACAATTTTTCTGACTGCTATATGGTATTTATGAGACCACAACTTATTACATCCTCTATATTTGAAAGTGTATGAGTAATCAGTATGTCTAGGCAAGAAAATGCAAGCGTTCTGACAAAAAAAATTATTTTATTTTTCAAGGTATGTATATATATATATATATAATATGTTATATTATAATTCATTACATTTAGCTCACCAATATTCAAGTCGTTTCATTTCTTCAAAAAAGTAGACTTTAACATTCTTTTGCTTACTGAGTGGAAGCAATTCGAAATGTAGTTTATGAATTTTTGCCATTAAGAAAAAAGCAGATTTTATTTGAGTTCCTCTCAATTTGCCAGTGTTTTTATATCATTTCTTGAAATGAGGAAAATAAGAAGAGAGTAAATGGTAATAAATAATCTTATAAATGTAATAGCAAATATTTTCATTGCATAGTCTTCACTTAACGTATTAGGTGAAACGTGATTTTTTACCGAATTTCATATACCGTGCTGTCATATTAAAACGCTACAAACACCGTATCATATTATATTCGGGTATAGATACCGAATGAGTACCCCAATCTATTATAAAATTCATTTCGAACATTGGCCAGTACAAGAGGATTAATAATTTGGAATTGGTGTTCGATATTAACCCGTAATTCTTCCAAATTATTAGCCCTGTCGTCTTGATGCCCATATAACTTTGATTTTATGTAACCCCATAAAAAAAAGTCATTAGGGGCTAAGTCTGGTGACCTTGGTGGCCAGCGAAATGTACCAGTATTAGATATAACTCTTTGGGAGAATATATTATTTAAATATTCATTCACAATTCTAGTTCCATGGGTCGGACAACCATCATGCTGGAACCATACGTTCTCTAAATTGGGATTAATAGTTCTCAAAGCAGGGACAATGTCGTTTCGAAGAAGATTCAAATATATTTCCCCATTTAAATTTCCTTCGATAAAGAATGGACCAATAATGTTATTTCCATAAATACCAGCCCAAACATTCAATTTTTCAGGATACTGTGTCCCCGTATTCAATTGTCGATACTTGTTTTCAATAGACCAATATCGAAGATTCGACGGATTGTGTTTACCGTGCAACGGAAACGTGGATTCATAGGTAAACACGATAGTCCCAATGAAGTGTTCATTCGCATTTTTACGTTCTATTACAGTTTCACAAAATTCCATTCTGCGGTGTTGATCAGCATGGAAAATTACCTTTCAAAGCCCATGTTATCATTTGAATTTTTTCTTCCAATGTATACATTATCAAAGTAATATAATTAAAAAAATATTTAAATTTAAAGGTCTTACCATAACACACTCTCCCAAATGCAAACCACGAATGACCGTTAATACGATATCGATAAGCCTACGCAGCTAGTACGATCAGTAGTCAGTTATAGTCGTGATTCAAATGACTCGCGCCCCACCACTTTACATTCTGATCGGTACTCGGCAGCTAGACCCGAATATAATGTGGTACAGTTTTCGTAGCGAGGTAAAATGAATGTACGGTATATTGAATATACAAATAAATATGTATAATCTAAGATATAAATTTATTTTATTGATATATTAATACAGGAAATATGGTAATGAGAAATAAAATACTTTCTGTCTTGAAAAGTATTGTATTCTAGATGCAATTTAATGTATATATATATATATATATATATATATATATATATATATATATATATATATATCTTTTTCATGTTCGCATTAGGTATTAATTACTAAATGACATTTGAGATCTCAGCATGGTTTTGTTTGAAATTACTAATTTTACAAATTACTACAAAATATTATGAATATAACCTGTAAAAAAATTTAATATGAAGGAAGTTGTAATTATTTCGATATTAGAATCGTTTTGTCGACGGACACTGCCTCTTACTACCTTTGCTTTTCTTCTGTGCTTTCATCTTTT
This sequence comes from Dermolepida albohirtum, assembly GCA_031893035.1. Classification (NCBI taxonomy): domain Eukaryota; kingdom Metazoa; phylum Arthropoda; class Insecta; order Coleoptera; family Scarabaeidae; genus Dermolepida; species Dermolepida albohirtum. The sequence goes on along the minus strand of JAVIWB010003491.1, from coordinate 75,715 downwards.
CCGCCATCCCACTCTCATTCCCCAATTCGTAAAGAAAAGAATTTCTCGAATTCCTGCCCTTTTCTGGCATTGTTATTATTTAAAATATTTTACGTTCAAATTACGTTTCTCGTAGGGAGATCTCTTGGAACTTTGTGAACGCAACAAATTACTGAATAATTACGAATTTCGTAAAAAGAAACAATTCTCCGAATGAATTTCTAATGTATAAAGTAATTCGAATTCGTACTGTGGATTTTAGATTAATGAATGTGAATTGTATTAGGTGAAATATAAAAGTATAAATTATTAATGGAAAGTATGAATAAGAGGTTTTTTTGATCGACAATAATAATATTTATTCTAGGTACTACTTTAATCAAACATATTGGTGACTAGAAATTTGGTTTCAATATTTAAGCCGTTCGTATTAATTCATAGTTTGTGAAATAGCTTAAAAATTGTGAATATGTAAATAGCTTGATATGTTATTTTGATCGAAAACGGAGTATCTGGCAATTTTATGCTACAACCTGGCCCGTTAAGTGTTTGGAGGAAATAGCTCCTGTACTAAAATAATTGTCCACATCTTAGGACCATATCGAAGTTGTGTAATGAGTTCATGAGAGAAAATTTCTGGTTGGATAATGCTCTGAGTTCACGACACTCTACCTCCATTATTACCAAAGTCGACATTGATGCCGTCATGATTCTGAAATGATGTAATTTATTGTGAGATATAAGAGTGTCTAGATATTCATGTCAAGCAATTAGTATTTGGGTATCTAATTCCTTAGTAAGTGAGCAGATGATATGATGCTTTTTATAGTATAACGAAATATTTAAGAATAAGTGGTACACCGAGGACTGCTTGCCCAGAGATTGTTGAAGCATTTAAAAACTTCATCTAAGATCAAGCACCTGAATTTTCCAACACGACAACGCTTTGTCCCATTGCTCCAATATTTGCATTGAGTATTTAGCAAGGACTAAGCTATAGATGGTGAAATATCCAATTAACAGCCTAGAACTCGTTCCACGCGACTTTGTTCGTGTGCAGAACAGTCTGAAAGGAAGGGAGTTCTTCGATGATGAGGATCTACTTATGGTCTAGGATGATGTGTGTGCCGCATAATTTTCAGAAGAAACGTGAAAGAGTTGGTTTAATAACTGATTTAGAAGTATGGATAAGTGCATAAAATGTAGTGCAAAGTATTTAGAGAAAGAAAAGGATGGTAACATAGATGGTCGACGTCTGAGGTCAGAGGTATCGAAGAATATTTTTAGAAGGGATTGAGGAAAAAAATGTTGGGGGTAAATATTAATGCATCAATCTTTTACTTATGCAGTAATATGTACATCATAGCCAGTTGTTTAGATCATTAGCATATGTTCAATTTTTCTACGTTATCCATAGTTAATAAGTACTATAGGACTAAATACTTTCGCATTTATATTAGCCCTTAAACCATTTGTAATGTTTTTTTTACCTTCGAGTTATCTTAGGAGAGAAGAAAGCATTGCATTCGTGAAAAAAATCGAAATCGGAACTTACAAAGTTGCTACATTACAAACATCACGATTTTGTTTTTTCGTCTGTCCGTTCGTTCGTCCACCTGTCTATTTGTGCGTTTGAGCGGCAATTTTTAGTTAAATCAGTCAATGGATCCAAATCGAATCAAAAACTTAAGAAACGACTTCAACAATTTTGTTTAAATTTAGTAAATAAATAAGCTATAAGTAAATAAATAAGTTGTACGAGATACTGCAATTTACTATTCGTTTTTTTTGGAAAAATTCCAAAAGGGGATGTTTTTCTTGTGGGCTAAAATTAAAAAAATACGACCTTCTTAAACACGGCTCTAACTTTGACTCTAATATTTTGGATTGACAGTTAGTTAAGAAATCTGCCAGAATTTAATTTTGGATAAGAATACTATTGTCGACACCCTGCCTTCTCACGAAGTGGTTTGTGTACTTTCTGGTGCGGGATATAGCGCATTCGAGATTAATTCATGGTAATTATGAGTGCTCTCTTTTATTTTGAAAATATTGAAGTAGTTCTCGCTAAATTTTAACTCGCTTTTATTTTTTCGTTTGTCAGAAAAATTTTTTGGCATCCACCATGCGCTAATGTTTCAACATTTTTGTGAATAATAATCTAAAATCGCGCAAATTTCTCTCTAGCTATTTGTCTGAATAAGCTCATCAACTCGTTGAGCTTATATAGTAGAGGTAAATTTGACTCACGTTTAAGACCGTTAATAAACGAGTTACACCAATCTATGGAGCTTTGAAGATATTCTTCATCAAACTTTATTTAAAAGCGTCAATATTAGCAATTTTCCCATCTTCAACACATAAAAGTTTAAACTCATCGAAACATAATCTTTGCTATTTGTAGGTTGTAAGAGTATTTTGAATATTCTAAAGTAATTTTAGATATGTCACAAGTGAGAGAGAAATTTTCATTCCAAATTTATACAACATTCGTAGATACATAATAAAATTTATTAAATATGACCTTTATACATTTTATTTTTTCTTTTAACCGCTAGAAAATATACATTAATGACCCTTTTTATTTGTTCCTTTGTTTCTTTGCATTTTGGAACTTATGGCATTCTTGTTGGAATAAAAAAATATATTGTTTTTTCGGTTTCTTGTTTTAACAGCTGTTTCGTGTTATTTCTGTTTTTTGGTCAATTTCAATCAATAGCTTTTCTATTTGATAACGATTTTAACATTTTTATTATAATCAAAATGTGGTTCTACTCTAATTGAAACACATTAGTCAAACATGAGAAGTTTGTTCATGTTGGTATGAAAATTATTATATTTAATATTATTGAAATTAACAATACATTTATGTATTGGTTGAGAGAGGGAGATATGATATTATTCATTATTTTTTTTGTATCGAAATGATATGACAAACGCTATGAAGGAATCGTTCATTAATAACACAGAATCTGCCTGACGATTGGTCTATCCATGAAACATATGTAGTAGATAGGGTGTTATTAATAATAGAATGATTCCTTTTAACATTCTTTAATTGGCATAAAGCCGAGTACGCAAGTTTCTGTCTATTACACACTGGAAACCTAGTTTACCGATATTGTGAGATAGAAGCGTTTCTCGCTTTGTCGGTCAATACATTTATGTATTGGTTGAGAGAGGGAGATATGATATTATTCATTATTGAAACTAGTTTATCTGCTTGTAATCAGAAATATGTTTCGGTGATGTACAGCCAAATAGCTTGTTACGTGCTTGCAACACAATAATTAAAATTTAGTTTTGTATTATCACATTTTCCTTATAGAATCATTAATTTTGACAAAACTAATCTTGATCATAACTTTTCATTTGTTCTTACTGATATTTTGAATTGTCTCTTAATTAATTTCCCATTTGTATTGCTTATTTTTTAAATCTGTAGCAGCCGCATTTGGTCATAGCTACTAAATTTTGGTACCAGGTATGCAATTTCATTCTCGCCTTTTGCGTTTCATCTATGGCAATGTTGTTTTTTTATAAAATTGTTATTCTGGCTAAGAACCTTTTTTCCACATACGGGACGGGACACTCGCCTTCCAGCCTGTACCGTGAAAAGTTATAATTTAGAAATGTCTCAGTCTATTGAGTCTTCTGCAACAGCAGGTGGAGCTACCTTTGGTATTTCTAGTAAGGAATTTCATTCCTATGTATTCGTGAGGAACTTTTTAGTTACATCCTTTTTCACGAGCACGTGTCGCTTTATTTTTTAAACCACCTTCACATAAGGTAGCAAGTCATTTACTTATTTCACTTGACGAAATTGAACTTTCCGTTGGGTTATTCTTGATTGTTTAGGTGGCTTTTATGTTTACCTCATTATTTTTAGTCCTGGTCAGTGGCATTTATAATTTCTCAAGGACAATCTTCCGAAATGATAGTAGGGATTGTAAGGTCAAATCCGCTTGATGACGAATATTGCACGTAATTCCTATATTAGAAGATTGTTAGATGAAATCCCTTCATGTGAACGTTAATTAGTTAAACTAATTTCTTTTTATAGCGAATCACATGTATTAAAAATAATTTGCTTGTCTTATTCTTTTTCTATCAATCTTAGTAAATTTAGTCATTAATCATTCATTATTGTTTTAAAATTTTAATTTTGTTTTATCGATATTTTGGTTCAGTAATTTATGAAGTAAATTGCTTGCAGTTTTTTGGTACAGCCTTCTGGTATTAGTAATGTTTTATGTTAAATTTATAGCAAAAACTTTAAACTTTTTCTTACTTTTAACATATGTATACAGTTTTGATATTTTATTTGTTGAAATATTTATACATTTATATTGTAATTGAATATTGTACATTGTGGCGAATTTTTGATAAGCATTATTAATTTGTTTATTTGTTTCGTGAACCGAATATACGTAAATCTAGGTTATTAATTTATATATTTGTATTATATATATATATATATATATATATATATATATATATATATATATATATATATATATATATATATATTGTTATGAAAATTAGCATTGTGTAATAAGCCCCACGCTTGTGTCAATTGTTATGAAAATTTATGAAGAAGTAGCGTTACGCGATTGTATAATCAATGATCGAATTAATAAAATTATGAGTGATATTTTTATATATCTTAATGTCTTCGATTTTACTGAGTTGACTATAAGATGTGTAAAATAAAAAAAAAATTCTATATCCACCTTAGTATACTATTGCTATAACTTACATTTACTTTAGTTATACACTATTGTATGTATTTGTGTCAGAGATCTGACTCGGCATGGGTATCGACGAAACTCGGTAGATATGCTGGGGATTCATGCATATATTTCAACAGAAACGAAAACTTCTTTTTGTTAACCTATCAATTTATTAAACACTTAAATATCTCTTACTTATGATTCATTTTAATGCTCTTTATTTTTCTTTTCATTTAGTGAAAATTTTCGAGGATTTGTATAGTGACGAATAAAATTTATAATAATAGAATTTGATATTAAAATTGAATTTATTTGCCTAACTTTATTGATACATTCTATTAAATAAAATCAAATTATTTCTTTAAACTGTATAGTATATTAATATCAAATATTAAGAAACAAATAAATAACAAATAAACATTTGATCAATAAGGTTAATATATAACCCCTTTCCACAATTAACTATTTGTAAATTCTGTATACGTATTTCGACAACCAAGTTGTCATCATCAGCAGATAAAATTAAAGTGTCGCACCTGGTAAAACACGGCGAAAAAATTGTACGAAAAATATACTCCGTACGCGATCCGCATCGTTGAAAACCAAGATGTGCACTGAGAGAAGTGAATTCTAAATAACGTTCATGTGTACATAAAAGAAACAAAAAATAATAATTAAATTTAATTTCTTTTTAAATATTAAATTGAATATGATTTTCTGATTCTTTAAATTTTAATGAATCAGGTATTCAACATTCAAATTTTAATTCTCTCAAATAGAATATTTAAAATTCCAGCACATCAAATTCAACAACAAATAAACAACTAAACCACTTCATTTTACATTAAACTCTGACTATTAAATTTTATTTCTTGTAATTTTAAATTCGAATTGCTATTCTATTAAATTCATATTACCCTCATGTCAATAGAAAATTTTAAATAAATTGAACGAAGTATCGGCCTTTAGAAATTAAAAAAATATGAAATCGCAAACTTTCAAATGAATAACTAATATTTTCTACCCGCATAATATTACTACGAAATTTACTAAAATATAATTATCATCTTATCTTAAAACATCAAAAAGTCCATTTTTCTCTTAATCCCGTTTGTTCATATTTCCAACAGGGGATAGTTTCCAATAATTTCCACCACTTCTGCTCCCATTACGGTGTCGACATAACTTTCTTACGCATACATGGCTTATGTATGTTTCTTTTATATCACTAGTTTTAAAAGTATATATATTTTCTAAAATTATTTTTAAATTCACTGGAAATTGTTTTAAATATTTACTTAAATTCACTGTGTTTTTAATTTATTATATTCTTTTACTAATTTATTTATGGTAAGTAGTATGTATATTTATTTGACCTTTGTCAATGTCACTTAGAACTTTTCAAGTTTTATCAACCATTGAAATTCTATTTCTTTTATTTACTTTTTAGCATTGTTACTTAGCAAGTACTTCTGATGGGATTAATGGAATTTTCTTCTAAATAAGTTTGGAATGGAGTCCTAGGAAGTCAGACGTCAACTTAACAGTATAAAGTTTGTATTTAACTTGGTTAGAGGAAATATAGATTGTGCTCATTTGCTGTCTCGGCTTAATTTTATGGCACCGCAAGTGACGGCTACACATAGCCATTGCTTTTATATCGAAACATTTAGTACCAATATTGGTTTCAATTCCCCATTAGCAGTTGCATGTCGGGCCTTCAACGGTTTGTCGGACCATTGCGATATAAATTTTGATTCCTTGGGGCGGATACTGGCTGTCGCTAGGGCGCGTTTGTCTTAATTTTCTTAATTATGGGTGTGTGTGTATGATTATATTTGTATTCATTTATATCTTTATTTTCATTTTTCTTTCTTCTTTTTTTAATGCACTATGAACATTAATTAGGTTACTATTGTTTGATTATCTGATGATGTGTATTTTTTTTTATATTTTTTTGTCCTGTTATTAAATTGTAACAATCTGTTGGACAATAAAAATTTATTATTATTATTATAATTTTCGCTCGTCGCTTTATATGTATATGTATGTATATGTATGTATGAGAAGAGAGAAGTGAATTCTAAATAACGTTCATGTGTACATAAAAGAAACAAAAAATAATAATTAAATTTAATTTCTTTTTAAATATTAAATTGAATATGATTTTCTGATTCTTTAAATTTTAATGAATCAGGTATTCAACATTCAAATTTTAATTCTCTCAAATAGAATATTTAAAATTCCATTTTTGACTTGTCGAAATTAAATTTAAATTCTTAATTCTTAAAGGATTTTATATTATAATATTTCCATTCTAAATTTCACTATGACTTCTATTTTTATGAAAAATACTTTCCTCAAACTCACATTTAAACAAAACTTTGTAACTAAATATTTACTTTATTTAATTAGTAGGTAGATTTTCGATTACCTTCTACTTGTGAGAATAACATACTATTATTTTATTTATGAATTGATTCTAAACATCTATTTTTTTTAGGTTCATAGGTTATATATGTGACTCTACATACAGATACAATACATTAATTCAACAATAATTGCAAATATTCACAAAATATTTCTAACTTATATGTGGCTTAACTTTCAAATATATAGTACCTTTGAAAATATTATCAAATATGAGTATTATTGTGGCCAATAGTAAGTATTTAACTTAATTTAATTCTTAATGTGCTACATGACTAGTGATATTCATTTAATATGGAATTTTCCTCCGATATTCATATACGAGGTTCATTCCAAATTTCTAAAAATATTTATCTTCTTAACTTCTTCGTGACTAAATAATTAATATTTCTCCTGTGTTTCATATCATGACAATATATTCTTTTCTCTGATGTTATGTTGTGCAATATTTCGTAAACAGTTGGTTTTGGCTTGTAACAGTTAATTTACAAGCACCTTGATTATTTGGTTTCTATTTCCTTTTGTTAACTGTCGAATTTATTTCGCCATATCTTTAATTTGTGAAGGTTTTTTTATAATAAGTATAATAGCGATTGATTAGATCTGTTTAATTTTATGTTGTTGATAAGGTCTGCACTTTCCTTCACCTGCGACAGATATTCGTTTTTGCCAACCACCGACGTCTTCAGTATTAGACGCTATTTGAATAAATACTGTGTCATCTCCGCATTATTGTCTTATCCACACTTGAAACAGTTTCTATTTGGGTGGAACCTTGAGGTGCGGTAACAGATAGGTTCTGGAGGGAGTCGCGTTGTAACTTTTCTATGGTACCTTTTTGTTGGTGTACCTCTCATATTGTTTCTTTAATGGCTGATATCCCAAGCTATATATTTTAGACTAAGCTTTATATATAAACATAATGCATGCAATACTCAACAAAATTCAAATGTGTAGAAAATGTAAGAAATTGAAATCACATGTAATGTATAACTAGTATATTAGACGTCAAATGGAAAGGAAAAGATATAACTAAAATTATAATAATATGGTTCTCAAAGTTATATTGTTAATACTTAACAGTAAAAGAAATGTATAAGAAAAAAATGTATTTTTATGATGTTAAAGTCATATTATGAATTAATTGTGGACATATATAGGTGAGTAGGAATATTCGGATGTCATTTATATAAAACAAGAACTCTTAATAAGATTTATATAAACAAAACTTGGTTAAATAACGTCATCATATCACAAATAAAAATATGGTTGTATGTAATAGAAATAAGAGAATTTACAATGTATTGAAGAAGGAGATTGTAAGATTTAGGTACAATAGGATTGGTAAAATATTAATAATCTTTATAATTATAAAAACAAAAACATTATAAATAAATTACAAGGAAAAATATAAACTTAGTATAGCTCAATTAACTGTCAAATCACTGGATATAATGCATATTTAATGTATTGTATATTAACATATTAATATACATTTGCACCTACATATATGTTTGTTTTAGTTTGCTAGCCGATGCATTCTGTTGAATTATAATAATTGTTATATCACTACCCCAACTCCTTGTAATTTTTTTATAACTTCCAATTTCAATTATCATTAAGGGCGCTCAAAATACTACTAACTAAAGATAATATTCAAATACTGAATAAAAGTTCGATAACAATATGGTACAAAAGTAGGGTAAATAGCAAGAATTGTAATAAAGTTGCCTTAAGCTGTTATAGAATGTGAAGGCAGAATTATTATTATAAAGTTATTAATTAACATTTACTGTATATAGATAAAATTAAACGTCAAATTAATTTAATTTATAATATTTTGATAGTGATAAAGTTTACGATATAAAAGTTCAACAGTAAAAGTTTCAATAAAAATTTAATTAAAACAAGTTTTTAAGTGCCAGTTCATAATAATATGTAAATATATGTATTACAGTATTCAATGTATTGCTATGATTATTTATAGTTACCGAAAGTTATTCATGAAACACTTACAAGTTGTAAAATAATTTTTTAAAATTAAAAACAAATAGTCGCGTGCATATTTCAAAAGCTTCATAAATATTCATCAACGTTTCCTTAGAGATAATTACGTAATGTATTTTCTTTTTATCCTTACTAGAAGATCATTGTTCTTGGTTACGGTAATTTACATATTTGAAACGGCATCTGTTTATTTTAGGTTAGGGCTTGTTTATGCTGTTTAATAAATTAACTTTGCAATGTAAACTGCATGAACAAAAGGGAGAACATTTTTGGTTGATGTATTACGAAGCTTAAAAGTGTTTCCAACCGGGGAAAAATGACAAACTCCATTATAGTGATATATTATGTGTGAAATGTGTATGTATACATTGGAGTGTTATATTAGCGAGTCATTGTTACAAAATTATGGTTAACTGAAAAAACCTGCCAGAATTAAATTATGCTCCTCTATTAATAGCAGCGTTTATAAAATAGAGACATTAAAATGAAACTTTTTGAAACTCATTATTTGCTTTAAAAGGTACTTGTACGTTATTAAAAAACATTTGGTTTATTATTATAATAACATGTGAATATACGAAATATGAAGATATAATTTACTTACGATCAAGCATCATTTTAGAATAATTATTGATTTGTTTTGATTCAATTTACAATTCATAACAGGACAAATTAACTGGTTCACTCAATACTGGTATCTGGCGTTTGACGGTCTAGCTTTATACTAAAGGAAACAATAATTATTCATTTGTATTTGTTGTTGTGGCATAAACGTTGTATAGATTACTCTTCTTAGTATATAGAATCAATGCATGTTTATTATTACTACAAATTTCAAATGTTATATTTATCGAAATAAATTACAGTGTAGTTATTTTAAAATACATTTGGATATTAAGAAAAGGTATAAATTATATTAAAAGGAAAGTATAAGAAAGTAGAAGTAAAGGATGTTTCAAATTTCGCGTTTTTTTTAAAGAATAAATAAAACACATAATTTGCATTCACTTTCAAAAACTTTTTATTGGTAATTGAAGTATCAGTTATGACATTTATAAGCGAAAAATAACATCTGCCAAATGGCCTTTTCTTGCAGCTGCAGAGAAGTCCACCCTTTCGTTAAAATTTTCAGTGACATTTTGACATAATTGAGGCTCTATCTCATCAATGACACGAATAATTTCATCTTTCAAAACACGAATGATTGTGGATTGTTTTTATAAACCTAACTTTTCATATAGCCCCAATGAAAATGGTCTAATTGTGTAAAATCACATGATCTTGGTGGCCAATTAAGATCACCCTTTCTTGAGATTACACGTCCAGGAAATTTTTCTCTCAATAAATCAATTGATTCATGTGCAAAGTGAGGTGTAGCGTCATCCTGCTGAAACCATATATCCTTTAGATCGATATTCATTAATTCAGGCCACAAAAATTCGGTTATCATCCGACGATATCGATCACAATTGACAGTTACAGCTTCACCAGCAGCATTTTCAAAGAAGTAAGGTCCAATTGCACCACCTGGCCAGAATGCACACTCGTTTAGGATACATATGTTTCTCATGAATAATTCGTGGATTTTCCTCACCCCAGATACAGCAATTTTGTTTATTAACATAGCCGACAAGTTCCAAATGTGCCTCATCGGAAAACATTATTTTTTGCGAAAAATCAGCTGGTTGTTCATTGATGAAATTGACAAATGAACGACGTTTTAAATGATCTAATGGCTTCAGTTCCTGTGTTAATTAAACCTTATATTCCTTCAGAGCTAAATCCTTGTGTAAAATACCACTAAGTCCAAATTTTTGTGAACGTCGTCTAATGGACATTTCAGGATATTCAGCAACAGTTCCACGAACTAAACCAATATTTTCTTGTGAACGACCACTACGAATGTATTTTTCACTTTTTTTTTAATAATTCGGCCAATAGTGCTTTCAGATGGACGATTATGTAAAACATAAAATTCACGTAATTTTGTAAAAACTGCTTTCACAGAACGCTGATTTTCATAAAATAATTCAACAATTTGAACACGTTGTTGTACCGTGTACGAAGCTATTTTTATAAATGTCATACATTACACTTATTAAATGCACACATACCCAGACAAATTCAGTGCGCCATCTATATTTTATTTATTCTTAAAAAAAACTGCGCAATTTGAAACATCCTTTAGGTTATTCTCTTTCTGCTGAACCTCCCTAATATGTCATGACCTTTTGCTTTAAATTTTGTTTGTTATTCAAACCCTACCTACAAATTTCCCGCTCATTTTTTAAACTCATGCGCATTTCTTATTTAGCAAGCCATCGAACGTTATAGTCACGCGTATTCTTTAGTTATGGTATGTTAATTGAAATTTTTGTATTATTATTGCTATTTATTTTTGTAGCAAAGTGTAGCGGTGATAAATCAGAATATTCAGATACCTCTATATATATTTAGTATTCTGTGTTTTGCAATATATTAAAAAAAAGAAACTACGAAGAGACAATGTAAATTTTTATGCTAATTAATGAAGTAAAAACTGACGATGATAATGTTAATGGCTGTATTAACAATGTTGAAGAAATTTCGGATTATTATGGCTAAAGAGCAGAAAATAAACTTTTCGATGAAAGTGCGGAAGAAAGTCTTATGTTCAAGTGAAATAAATACTGATAAAATATAAAATTTAAATTGAGTTCAAAAACTAAAACTCTTCGTCTAAATATTATAAAGAATATACAACTTTTGAAGCTAAAAGATAATGTAAAACTTATTTTATCAAATTAATTCCGGAAACATTTAACCATAAAATGTCGTGCCATAATGTGTGACATAAAATTCAAGTTTTTATTACATTGATTAAGATTCGATGACAAAGGTGCAAGAAATCGTGCAGACAAATTTACTTCAATACGAGAGCTGTGGAATAAACTCATTACCAACTACGAAGAAAATTATTCCCTTCGCGCTTATTGTAATTTCCAATACTATATTAGGTATACTAAGAAAAATCAATACATTCTATATTTCCACACAATAATAGGTATATTATTTTTCTATTGGAGAATTTCAGTTCATGATATGTATGTTAATAGATTATTATATAAGTATACGTTAAAGGATTAACTTAGTTATTGACAAGCTTAATGAAATGTTAGAGAAATATACTTGAGTATATTTTAAGGTATTCATTTGCTTAGGAAATCATGAAATTAAGCAAAAAACATTATCGGACTGGGATTTTTTTACAATGTTAAGCGTGGCTTAAGCCGTAATAAATGTTTTAAAGAAATAGATAGCGTAAAAACGTGTTATATACAACATTTCGACGAATTCGACTCTCCTTAAATGATACTGCTAGCGATAATAATAATAATAATAATAGTAACAGCTTTTATTACATAAAATAGCAACAAAGCAAAAAGTGACTTTAATGCATTTCTAGTACAGAGAATACCAAAGTCTGGACTGAAATCACAGCATAATTGGGTTCTGAATTATACTAAATTAGTAGTTGATTTAGAAGGATTAAAGGCTAGAAATATTGCTTAGATATTTCGGACATACTGTTTATGTCACGCAATGTCCGCTCTCTGTTGGCAATATTAAATGTATGGTAAAATTGTTTAACCATTTGCATACATGTAAGTCTTTACTTTATTTCAGAAGCAATATTGTGTAAATTATACAAAGTAGAGGTCGTAATATAGGTCCCTGTGGAATATTGCGTGAGGTAGAGTTTGAATATCTATTATTATGTTTTAGTGGTCCGAGTGTAAATTGTAAAAAATTTTCGGATGTTAAGAGTCGAAGAGGATCGAGATGTCCTTGTGAGTATTCAAGCAATTCTAAATATTGATGTGAGGGCAATGAAACTTTGATCCTCTCTAATTCTAAAAGAGGACGGTGTAATATGGAGCAGATCATCTACAATAGATCGCCTTGCGAGTGGATCACCTCATCTAGTATATAACATAATAATAATAACTTATTATTTAACAGTAGAAAATAGCTACTTATTACAGGATAATATTGTATATAAAGAATAAACACATAAAAGAACATATCCAGAAGAATACCAATATCAAATTAGTCATATTACTCTACTGCCTGACTCTAAATCAAACATTTAATAAATTAAGATACATAAAATAGTAATTAATTATATTAATTAGTCCGTTAATAAGCGTTTAAATTTTCAAGAAGAAATACTAAAGAAGTCTCTATCAGTCGTGTCTCATTAATACATCAACGGGTCACTAGAAACGGCGAGAAAAACGATTATTTGATTTGCATCATAGAACGTTAAAGTTGATTGACTTTCCGTCCTAGTCTGGCGCATATTACAATATTAGGACTCTAGTAAACTTACTAATATCTTCTCGATTCTAATGTCATAAATTTGAATCCTATACAAAAATCTTAAGAATATCTATGGCCAAGATAGATTTTATATTTCCGACAATAAAGTACTTTAAGAAATTTATTTTGTACACTTTCGAAAAGATCAGTATAGTCATTATACTAGTGATGAAACAAGGATATACTGATCCAGAAAAATCAATAATCAGCAGGTAAAGATTTTTGAAAATGGGTCTGCATGAACAAATCTTTTTTAAAACGAAACGTTGGGGAATTTTTGTACTGCTGCACTGCAGAATGGCACAATACAGTTTATTTGTCCTAAGTCCGTAAATATCCGTAAAAATCGTCAAAGAGAAACAATAATTTTGCATCATGATAAATAATACTCGGTTACACAGTGTTCCTTAAACGATTGAGTATTTGAATGCATAAAACATTATAACGGGTCATACTTTGTATAGTGCGGATGTGATGTTTTTTTTGTTTCTACTTGTAGAGGATAAGTTACGAGTTTTATCATTTACATCGACCGATGAATGAAATGAATTTAAAAATTAAGTAAATAACGCGGAAAGATTGGAAAATGTTTTCAAGATTGGTTTTCACGTAAGTAAAATGCATTGACTGTGGATCAGAAAACTGAAAAATTACAGATGAATGAAATTTCTCAAAAAACTATTTAATACTTTATTAGACTCAACACAAAGAGAATAACAAACATAACCATATATAATAAAGTCGGAAAATTAGGAAAATTAATAAGTAAATAATTATAATAATTAAAAAAGAAAATAAGGTGTAATAAGGACCTAAAAGTTGTACGAATTTTGAACATTATACGTGCGTGAAGATATATAAAGTTTGCATGACTTTCCTTTTCCTGAACTGCCAATTAAAATGTTCAGATTTCAGATATTTTGGATGATTTAATCACTTTAGGTTGATATATAACCCCTTTTTCATTAATTTTCGTATTATGTATACGTATTTGGATAACTAAGTAGTCATCGTCAACAGATCATTAAATTGTGTCGCACTTGGAAAAATATGACAAAAGTCCGCATGAAACAAATTCTGTAGACGATATGTACCATCAAAAGCCAAAACGCACACACGTTTTGGCTGTAGACGGTACAGATTAACTATATCTGTACCGTCTAATCAATCACAGGTTCCATCAAAATTACCATTTTTGATGATGCAAATTTACATGACGATCATATGTATTGGACGTTGAACATTACCGGAACGTAACGAATATTCAAAACGTGTTGCGTTTCAAAACTTTTGTAACATAATTTATTTATTTGCAAATATTAATAGTAAAAACTGTTTAATATCAAGCATTTAAAGAACATTATTCTAACACTCGATTCGATTTCTACGTTATATACCTTGGTCCAATTAATTGTCTAGAAAATTAAGCTGCACATCGACAATTCTACTACAGTATTACAGAACAGAATGAATTTTTCAACATGAATACGATGTAATTCATTCTGGTTAAGAAGAATTTTAGATTGGTTCTCTAAATTTACAGGCCTGTTATATGTTATAGAAAATGTTCGGAAATGGTTTATAAGCAGAACTTATGGGTTCAAAAATGTGGTAACAGCTGAATAGCATTATAAAATAATGTTGTACGATTGCGAATAATGGACTTTTTTATAGACATTATGATATATATGCAAATTACTAAAGATAATAAGTTTTAGGGAGATTTCATTAATTTAATTTGCTTTTAAGTAATTTCACACTTTCAGTGAAGTGTCACAAACATTGGGTGCAAGGAAAAATCGAAAAATATTGCTGTTTAATAATACAAGAGACGCTTATTATACATAGTTTCCTTTGGTCTTTCAGATTTAAACAATGTCTATGGCATTGTTGCTTCACTTGGCACTGCTGCATTGCATGGTTTTAGTGCAGCAGTGAGAAAATCAACAGCAAGGTCCTGAAGTAAAACAACGCGATTCCAGTCTAGAGATCCAGAGGAAATTATGGACAACGAGCGAGAAAGTTAACAAGCCAAATAGTACATATACAATTATTAAAAATACCTGAGTATTTGAGACTACTTACAAAGATATATTTTACTAAAATTATATAAATAAAAGAGGCAGTACATAACCATTGTAGATTTTAAGATATAGTATTATAGTTAAAACTTTAAAAGATTTTACCTTTTCTTTGCTTGATTTATCCGTTTAAGATGTTATCTGAAAAAGACAAAACATAGTGTTAGAATTGTTGTTATTCTATATATTTAAATGTAAGTACTCAATAACAAAAATTAAAAAAGTTATTAAATAATCATTTTAACAGAACATATACATCTTCAATTGTGCACTCTTTCTCTGTTACACTTGCGTGATAATTTTATGAAAGATTCTAAGGGTAAAAAATTGCAGGTTTTGAAATCGTTTTATTTTTAATGACATTAGTTTTTTTAGTGGTTGGTTTTCCTTTCCCGTTTGTAACTTATGCTTATTTTTTATCTATATTTTTGTGTTCCTTTTTGTCAAATTATTTTTGTAAAACAGATAGAAATATTTCGTTATCCTTACTTTCAAAGTCGTTGCGATAAGGAGTGTGGATCCCTGTTTTATCTTGTAATATTACATTAATTGTTGATCAGAGTATAGCTTTCAATAAACAAGATAGCAATTTATGTAATGTGATAGTTGAACAGAAATCGTGCGAAATGCATTCCAATAGATTACAATGATTCACAACGAATTTCGTGTCTACAAATTATGGGACTAAATTTCTTTTGTACTTGTAGTATCTATAATCTTGTTGTAGACCAAATTTCAGAATTTAGGTCTGTATTTAAAAGAGGTTAACAAACTTAGGATTTCATTCTTCAAAAATTGAAATCTAGTCCGCGCAACCAAATAGCGAAAAAGGGAGTCATTTACTTATTTACAGTATTTACTGGTTTCTCCATTAGGAAACTTAAAAGTAAATGTACCGCTGGAGACGACAATATTTTCGCTTACTTAAGGATTGTGTTACTACTAACGTAGAGTTTTTAGAGAAAAAACTTAAATACTATTCATAACTGGTTTCTAGTTAACAAATTTAATTTAAAAATATATAAATACTGCGTTATAATATTTATAAGGAAGATCAACTGTTTAAACTCTCATTATTACATCCGCAGAGATACTATGGAAAAGAGGAATTCTACAAAAGATCTTGGGATAGTATTCAATAACAGGTTGACTTTCAATGAAAATTTATCCAGCATTACAGAATCAGCAATTAGGAGCCTTGGGTATTGTCATCAGTCCCCTTACTTCACGTACGTCATCAACAAATTGGAGTATGTATCGATTGCTTAGTATCCGATCTATAAGCTGCTATAAATAAAATTGAACGTATCTAGAGGAAATTTTCGAAATATTTGAGTTAGTAGTTGTTGTCTATTCTGGTAGAAATATTGACAATGCAGATTTAATTCTGAGGTATGGTGTGAAAATACTAACAACGCAGAGGTGGAAGAGGAGTGCATTGGTGGATCTGCTGAATAATGATTAATTCAGCAATGTTACTATCTCAACCAATCTGAAATTCAAGTTTTGTCCTCCCAACACTGAGAAATAACATTTGGTGTAGAGCTCCGTTGTTTCACCCAGGATATACTGGTTTATTACTTGATGCTTTCTTCTTTTTTGTAGATTTAATATATGTATATATATATATTTTCTCAAAGCCTTCGATAGAGTACCAAGAGAAAAACTATGGAATATTTGAAGAGGAAGAGGATGTAGCAACAAAATAATAAAAATATAAGAATAACAACAACGCAGTTATTATTAATAACACGACATCGCAACCTTTCAGAACAGAAACAGGAATTCGGCAAGGTGGAAGCTTGAGCCCAATATTATTCATAATACTCATGGATGAAATAATCAAAAAGTGCTCGAAGAAAAGTAAAAAATTCATCGTAGGACGTTTAAATTTAAAAAGAATTGAAATCTCAGAAGGAGCATTTGCAGACGACGTGTTCATAGCAAAAAGCGATTCAGATTTACAGACTAATTTGAATATATGGAACACAGTAGTAGAGGAATATGGAATCAAAATGAATAAAAATAAAACCAAAGTAATGACAATAAGAGATGAATATAAAGATATAAATATTAACATCGATGGGAAAAAGATCGAACAAGTGGGCGTATATACATATTTGGGAACAATAATTGATGAAACGGGAAGACAAGAGGTAGATATGAACAAGAGAATTGAAGAGGCCCCAAATCTATACCATGCAATGAATAACACCTTCATAAGTAAAAGGGAGATATCGGAAAAACTAAGATCAAGGTATTCAAAACAACATATAGGCCAGTACTAATGTTTGGCTGTGAATCTTGGGTACTAAACCACCGACAAAAATAGCAAAATTTAGGCTATAGAAATGAAATATTATAAGAGTACGAGGAGTGTCAAGAATGGGTCGAATGAACAACGACGTAATTAGAAAGGACCTAGGAATTTTTAGAGGAATTTATAGAGCAGACAAAGTTGAGATGGTGAGGCCAGCTACACCGAATGGATGATACAAGGCCAGTAAAAGAAATATGGAGAGTCCAAATTCAAAAAGGTAGGCAGAGAGGAAGACCGAAACAGACTTGGAACGAAGCCATAACAAAGATTATCGAGAAAAAAGAGAGGGTGAGAACGGAAGCTAGGCAAATGGCAAAGGATAGAAATGAGTGGAGAACATTCACGAGAAGTATACCCGACACCACTAGTGATACAAGGGACTAATGGATTATATATATATACACATGTACTTTCTCAACAGTATATTATTACAGTGCAGAATTTTGTCCTATTTTGATTTTTTCTGTTGAACAGAAATAAATAATTATTGTTATAAGTTATCGACTAAGAAAACAGAAACGTAACAACTGATGCTTGTTTAATACCTTGCTGGAAATGAAATATGCTGTACTATAATATAAACCCACAAGCTTTTACTACAAAATATTTAGAGGCATTTCTGAAAGTAATTATGACATAATAAGAACAGCAGTTTCTTACAGAGTTTAATTAATACATTTTTCTTTTCTTTTGCTTGAATTTATGCGTAATAATATAGGCCTAACTTATAATTACAAGTTGTTACACTATTAGACCGGCACTAGTGAATTTTTTTAAAATTTGTATGTGTAGCGAATTATCATGTATTCATGTCATGAATTATCCATCTCTTTCTTTCTATAACACAAGTTTACAAATTCCGGTCAACTTTTGGATCAGAGCAGATGAGAACAAATCTTGACGTTATTTGAGGTGCTAAATTCAAATCCGGGTTTCGTTTTTCAAAATTGGTTCCAGTTTGTGAGTTTGCGTATGTTGGCAGCACTGCGCTATCATAATGACAGTCAGCTGTTGGCGTCGCTAGAAACATTACTTCATTTGTATTTTTAAAGTTTTTTTTGAATCCAAAACGTGTGAAAATGCAAAGACAGAATTGTAAAGTTTATTCAAAGTGTTTTTGTTATATTTGCGGAAGTTATATGATCAGAAAAAGTGGCAAAATTATTACTAATGTGATAAGAAATGCATATTTTTATTATTTTGGTTTCTCTGTATCAAACACTCCCAAGCCGTGGGTACCGAAATTGTTTTGTAACGCGTGTAGTACAATATTATACAAGTGGTCACGCGGTAAAAAAGTATGTTTTTTATTTTCATTGCCAATGTTATGGAGAGAGCCGAAAAATCATGTAGATGATTTGTTTGATGAATGTTGTCGGTCTAAATGCAAAAAAACTAGCAAAATATAAATATCCTGAAGTATCATGAGTGTTTAAGGATATTTGTCGGACCTGATATTCGAAAATTAATGGCCGACAGAAACTTTACAAAATGTTTAACGCCCAATGAAGCAGCAACAGCATGGGTATCATTTCAAGATGTTGTTCACAACTTTCTCGGTAACCGCAAAATCCCGGATTTCAAGAAGAAAATCGACAGTTTGTTGCAAAATTATTGCAAGGTTGGAACTCGAATGTCTCTCAAAATATATTTTCTGCATTCCCATCTCGAATTATTTCCTGAAAACTTGAGTGATACAAGCGACGAGCAAGGAGAGCGACTACACCAAGATTTGGCGAAAATCGAAAAACGATACCAAGGATTTTGGGACGAGGGCATGATGAGCGACTACTGTTGGACTTTAATGCGTGAAACAGATTCCAAACAGTACAAGCGACTCAGTTCGACTGCTCTTTATTTCAAATTTAACACTTTTTAATGAATAAAATGGAGATTAATTGTCAAAAATTGTAAAAAAATGTGTTTATTTAATATCTCAAAAACTAGAACCAATATCAAAAAACGGAGTGCAGATTCGGATTCAGCGCTCCAAATAACCTTAGAAACAGCTTTTGGTTGCTTAGATCCAAAACCGTGTAAACTTGTGTAATATCTTTTTGTTTCTATATATTTTATATTAATTTTATTGTTATAATTATAATTATTTCTTATTTTTTATTATTTTCTCCCTGGTGTTATCGAACTTATGAAATTGCTCATATAAATAATAGAACATTTATATTCTTTATTATTATTACTATTTATAATACAGGCAATTTATTTACTGTTATTAATTCACAATTGATGTTTTGCTTTTTAGTTTAGTAGAATAAATTCCACGCATTTTTATCGTCTGTTGAGAATTTACTTAGAAAGCAATCGAAGCGAAATAAATAAGTCTACAGTCAAGTGAAACACATGTTTCGAGTAATAATCAACACAGTAAGTTATTCAGGCCGTAATGCAATCTATCAGTGTCGGATAAGTCGGTGGCGGCTCCTGCAGTGCGCTCCGTGTAATGACATTTCTCGGCGGGATAGCGGATAATTGAGTTAGGTAACAGGAACAAGTTCCGGCTGGAACACCAGGTGGTTCAAGGCAGCCCACGACACAACACGGCGATGACGCCCATCCCTGTCATGTCAATACCAGTGGCGTATTAAAACCTGTAATACTGAATACATTTACATTATTTCCATTATTATCCCAAGACTTATTTTATTATTGTTGTGTTTCAAGAAAGAGTTTAATCACACAAGTTATTTTAAGTTCTTGTATACTTTTAAAGATGGGTTCTTGTTATTTCTACTCTGTATTATATTAGAGACGGAAGTTATAGGCAAATAAGTTATTTTAATAACAGCGAAAGAAGTAACTGAATTTAATTTAATTTTCTTAGATAAAATCGATGAAGGGTCATATTCTTTGAAACTAAGCGAAAAGTTTACTGTGTTGGTGTAAATTTAGAAGCCATTTCATTAATACAAATAAATTTCTACTCACAACTGCGTTGAAACATGTAAGTGTTAAATTAACTTAATTCATATATTGTATATATATATATATATATATATATATATATATATATATATATCGTATATACTCGTAACAATTGAAATATAAATAGACGTTTTCGAATTTTCTTATTTTTCGAAATAATAGCGTCTTTGTAATTTGTAATTTCTCTTTCAATACCAATAGTGTTTCTGTAATGACTTTATTTTGGTCGTAATTATGAAAATTTGCAAATACTGTGAAATATATTATACATAGATGTGCTACTTCGACGCCCAATTACTTCTGATAATTTATATTTTATAAATTAAACCATTTTGTAAAGTATATTTATACAAAATAATAAAAAAATATTTTTCAAAGATGAAATCTTTTGCCAAAGTCTAACTTTTATGGGGCTATACCTGAAATTGAAGCGAAAATTATGCTATGACAAGAGTATGTACGTGCCGAATATTTTTATTAAATATTGTACTAACCCAGAATTGAATAATACGTATTTTTAAATTACTTTTTTATAATACGGTCACTTCATTTATGCACAGTATCGCACAATAAAAATATAAATTCAACTTTTTTATATTTTATGAGAAATAGGACAAATAACGGCTTAATTATTAACATTGTAATATAAAGATTAATATATATATATATATTTAAATAATATGAATTAATATTTTGTTAAGCCACACTTTGCTTTGATCATGGCGGCGTTTCTTCTCGGTATGCTTCTGATACATGACGCACCTAATTCTTTTCGCATGACAGAATAAAAACTGTCCCATTTTTTTGATACGTAAATTTGCACGGTTGGACATTCTTTTGAGATGGTATAAAAATACCTTCTCGAGAAATTACAACATTCATGAATTAATATGATCCAGAAGGTCTGCTTATGTCCCAGATTATAATTAAAAGTTTAAATACCTTTTTATTTATTTGTACTTATTTCATAGTGAGTTCCTTTCTCATGAAAGTATCCTTGTAGTTATAGATTATTATGAGGTGTTTATTTCTCCACGACTCATTTCATTTTCTTTTTAATTATATGTCACTTTAATTTTCTTTTCATATTGACGAATATTTTATTTGCAATTTCGATTTATTTTTTTTAGCATTTTCGTTTTTCATTTTTTCTTAAGCTGTTCCTAATTTTGTTAATATATATTGGAAATTGATTTGATGTTTACATGTTGTATATATTAACTGAATGAGATATTCGCACAAGAAAAGTGTTTGCTTAAGTATAAGAGGTCACATCTTCGTCATCGTTGTGGTAGTTGCCGCCGAGATAGCGGAAAAGGTGGAAATCGCACGGCGCAAGGTCGGGGCTGTAGGGGGGGGGGGTCCAAAACTTCCCATTCAAAAGAGTCCAATAAAACTCAGATTTGAGCTGTGGTGTGAGGTCTTGCATTGTCCTAGAGTGGCAAAGCAAAATTCTCTCTGTCAGCATGCTGTGTCTTTTGTTTTGAATCGCTCTGCGTAGGTTTCGCAGAGTTTGGCTGTAGGCTACGGCATTCAGCGACCAAAAAACACCATGCCAAAATACGGACGCCATGATCTTTCGCTGGGACAGAGTCTGTTTGACCTTGACCTTTACAGGAGAATGTATGCGTCTCTACTCTGTACCCTGTTGCATCAATTCGGGCGTGACATGTGAAACCCACGTTTCGTCTCCCGTTACGATACAACTTAATATGGCGGCACCTTCTTCGTTATAACGAGTCAAAAGATTCAGCGAATACTCAAACCCTTTGTTTTTGTGGTCCTCTGTTAGGAGTTTAGGGACTTAACGGGAGCACAGTTTCTTAAATTTTAACTTTTTAGAAACAATTTTGTACAGCATTGACCTTAACACTTCAGGAAAGTCGTTACCTACTATACCGGGGCACGACGCAAGCACTGATTGCGGCGCGCAAACCACCTATTAGTGTATACAACAAAACGGCCCTTACTTAAAAAACACGCCTCGTATATGAGTATATATTATACAAGGTTTTCCAATAAGAGTGATATGATTTCTTTAAAAAAAACACACTCATTGTTAAGAAAATTCAAAAGTTTTTTATTTAATATGAAGTACATTCGATACAATTAAGTTCTAAATAAAACGTCATTCAAATGGCCTGCACGACTTCTTCTGCAGGAACAAATTCGATGAACCCAATTTTCGAGCACTTTTTCCACTAAATCTAGTCGTATGTCATGAATGGTACGGCACGTTCAATATTGACTTGTAAAGCTTGAAGAGAGTCTGGTTTATTTCATTAGACCAATGACTTCAAATAACCCCACAAGAAATAGTCTAATGGTGTTAAATCACAACTTCTTGGAGGCCATTCAATATCACAATTTCTTGAAATAATGGAATCTCCAAACTTTTCTCGCAATAATTCTATTGTTGCATTTGCTGTGTGGCAGGTAGCCCTGTCTTGTTGGAACCAAATGTTGTCAAGATCAACTTTTTTCAATGTCGGCCATAAAAAGTTGGTTCATCATCAATCTATACCGCTCTCCATTGACAGTAACGGTGTTACCAGCTTCATTTTGAAAGAAGTACGGACCGATGATTCCACCATACCAAGAACCACACCAAACTCTCAATTTAGGTGAATGTAATGGTTTTTCATAAATAATTTGTGAATTTTCTTCGCACCAGAATCGACAGTTTTGTTTATTTACCACACCATCCAGATAAAAGTGAGCCTCATCAGAGAAGATGATTTTCTTAAAAAAATTGTTATCGTTTTCAAGTTGTTCCAAGGCAAAATCAGCAAATTCACGACGTTTACGGTGGTCCAATGGCTTCAGTTCTTGAGTGAGAACAATTTTATAGGGATGCAAACCCAAATCCGCCAGGTTGTGGTTTGAGACAATCGCAATTGTTGAGAACGTCTTGGAATCTTCAGTAACACTTGCCTGAACGGCAGCAATATTTGTATTACTTCGAGCGGTTCTTTCTCTTATTGGCACTTGAAAATTATGTAAAGAAAATGTAACCTCAAAATTTTTAACAATTCGACGAATAGCGAGCACACTTAGACGATTATTACAACCATAAAATGACAAAAGCGCACGAAAAGTTGCAATTGGGGAACGATTATTTTGATAATAAAACTGAATAATTTGTAAGCGTTGTTCTTGCGTATATCTCTCCATGATGAAATTGTAAACATTACTGAATACAAAGAAAAACAAATGACAGATCATGACATATTACAAATGGCCGAAATGTTACGTCAAAATCATATCATCCCTATTGGAAAACCTTATTATCCCTTAAAATGTAAATATTTACGTATTCTGTACAGATAAGTTAGCACACATTTTAAAATGCCCCTGCGCTATGGAACTGTTTTAGAAGCAGCGATGAGGAATTAAATTTTCTGAATGAAAGGAATAAGAAAATTAGTAGAATGAATATTAATGGGCATTAAGGAACAGACTATGCGGATACATGGTAGTTTATTAAATTATTGACGTAGAACACATTTCTTTCCTACAAAATAGGTTTTAACTTTAAAAGACTAAATGTACATTCGATGTGCACTGCGCATATTTTCAGTAGCAGCTGGAGTGCAATTTTGACACTGAAAGTGCGCACAGTGCTCACAAAATGTACATTTGACTTCTTAAAATTACAACTTATTTTTGGAAAAGGTAAGGAGTTTAAGTTCAATAATTTATTGATTCTTCATTAGTGCTAAACTACATACTTTACAGTATTTTACTAAATTTATAATTCTGGTTTGGACGTTCGAAATTTTCTATAATTTCGACAACTGAATTTAAGTCAGTTTAGAAATATGATCCGGTGTAGTGCCACAGGCGGAACACCGGACTCTAGGATAATTATTGTTAATTATTTAAGTTTTTCTAAATAAAGAGTGTATTAATATGAATTGTTTATATCAAAATTTGTGTATTAGGGAAAGTTGTGCATATGTTTAGCTCCAGGTACGTCTCTGGAAAAAGGCGCGCATATCCTTAAATTGATATGCGTCTCTCAGTGTCCCATTCAATCCTCATTACTACGCTGTAAGAGACCGCAAGGCGTCCAAAAATCCAGAGGGATGGTGATGAAATGGCGCCTATGTTTGGAACGCTGACGGGGTGACGAACACGTTACTAAATCCGTGATATTTAGTTTTTGTTACGGTGCTCACGTTTCGCATTTCGTAAGGTATTGCATAAAGTAAAATTGACTCGTTCATTCAAATTACACCCCATCTTGAGCTGTATTCTTTCCAACTAATATTAAGGGACGGATTACAATTTTACAAACTGATCATTCGTGATGTTTGTAGCGAAAGATTATGTGTAAAAAAGATTATGTGTAAATTACTATGAGGGAGAAAGCTATCTAGTACACTAATACCACTTTTATTGTCTAACATACCAATAGCAATGAAAAAGACTGCCTCTCTGTATCGTACAACACACGAATGTATTGAACGACAGAACGAGAACACGTCTATCTCGCATGTCGGCAACAAAGTTGCCAGAGCATGGGCAAATAGACACAATGTTAAAAACAATCATTCAAATATTAATAACAACCTGTTTACCAAATATGCTTCAAGGATTTCATCCATTAGCAGGTAAACTTGTATTATTAATGAACGTTTCCTTTATTGGGTTTATTGTACCTTTTCGATACAGAAAAATAATGAAGAAGCATTGCCTTCCTCTATCGTACAACATATGAATATATTGAATATTGTGAATAGATACTTGCAATCTCGGCGATTTTTCATTATTTTTCTGTATAGCAAAGATACGACAAACTCTATAAACATCGTTCGTTAATAACACAAGTTTACCTGATGATAGGTGAAATCCTTGAAACATATGTAGCAAACAGGGTCTTATTAATATTTGAATGATTCCTTTTAATATTCATCTATTTTGGCAAATCGCACACGCGCTGACAACTTTGTAGTCGATAAGCGAGATAGGCGCGTTCTTTTTCTATCTTTCAATACATTAGTGTTTTGCAACATAGAGGGAGGCAATGTTTTTTAATTATTTTCCGGTATCGAAAAGAAATGATAAACCTTACAAAGTAATTGTTCGTTAATAACAAAAGTTTTTAACGGTAGGTGACATTCCTGAAACATATGTAGTAAATAGTGTTTTATTAATATATGAATGATTCATTTTAGCATTCATAAACCAACACCTCTTAAATGTGGTTAAAATTATGTTACTAAGTTAAATAAGTTTCCGGCTTTTGAAATAAAAAAAGTATACACTGCTAAAAACAACTAAGAGATATTCTATATAATAATCAAAAGTAGTGAGAGTTAATATAACTCAAATATCTTTATAAATTAGTTTCAACCGTTTCAAACAATAAAATGAATAGACAGACGTATCTTAACATGTTAACATGTGCTAAGGCGATTGTTACTGGAGTGTATAAAACCGCGTTTCAACACACTCCACGATTGATATTAAAAAATTCACATTTATGTTTACTAGTAAAGATTTACAATATTGAGTGCTATCCGAAGTAGACACACATCAGGATCTGGAATTGGAATGTGGAAGAAAACAACAATTGGCACGTAGAAATTGAGCTCTTAATGTAATCCAGATTCAAAGCAGTTTGTTGCTGTCGCTGGAATGAAATGCAAATACACGTAATAAGAAATTGTTTACGTTCACTAGCTTATATGCTCGCATGCCGTTGATTTGCATTCATTCTCCTTACTGCAGAGCATGAAAGAAACTACATAGAATGTGGGCAAATGAGCATATCAATTGAAGTCTAATAAATGAGGATAAGGAGGAGATAATAGGCGTATATTGATTTGGAGGAACGCGCAATAACCCACAATTTGTTCAGGACAGTCCTCAATATGAGGGTGGTAGTAATCGTATGGATTTGAATAAGTACTAGAGGGCATACCGAGCTATGTTTCAAAAGAAACTGGATCTTTCATTAGCCAAGCATATCTAGATCAGATTCTGCGATTTATTTTTCGTCAGTATGCAGCAGAAGTGAGATTTGATTTTTGTGTACGATTGTGCTCGTCTCCATTCAGAACACATCGTGATTGATATAGTTGATATACAGAGAATGGAGTGGCCAGCCAATTCCATAGATGGTAATCCAATGGAACCGGTTTGGGACGTTGTGGACAGATGTATTACTGCACGAAATAGACTAAGAACACTTCAGGTATTACAAATTAATGTTAGGTAGGAAAAGAACATGATTCCACAAGAAATGTTCGAAATGCTAATCCGGTTCTTGCCATTAAGATGCCAAACGTTTTCATACGCTCATGGGTATCACATATATTATTAACTTATATTTTTTATAAGAGTTATTGCTATAAATACTATGTAAACTTGTACTCCCATACCTAAGCTCCTGAAAAGAGTCTGCAATATTTCTTACCTTTTGAACACATGTTCATATTTGTAAATACGATAAATATATATGACCAAAATTATTACTTGCATATAGTTCATTATTTTAATTGCGCGCATCGTCATTGCAATCATTGAATTTTCATTTATGTATGTACACCGGTGTATAATCGTCATATTATCGTCAATTATGGTCATTATTCATTAAGATCTGTATTTGACACTTGAGAATCGTTCCTTGAAAGTGCGTGGGACTAATACTGATGCTAAGTTAGTCTGTTGTTCAACGGCCTACTATACGACCTATGGAAGATGATAGAGTTATGAAATATTTGATGGGGTCTTTAGAAATATATAAAATATACTTTTTATCTAGGTTATTGTTCCTGGAAATATTGTTACAAGTGTATTTGATATTATTTAGACAAATTAGTAATATACAATAAGTACATGGCCCTCTATTCCAATTAAGATTTTTGTAATAACAGCTTCATATAACCAGTAAATTTTTACGCGCTCTCGTAGAGAAAGTGGACAAAATTCAAATATGCAGCATAGAGTAATTGCTGTGTTTATTTATATTGATAGATCTCGACTTCACACATCGATATTATATCTATTGATGAATATTTTCTGGTAAATAGTTCGTCCAAACGAACACCTATGGAACAATAAATTTTATCGTACAATATTATTTCGAATATTTTCGCGATTGACATTGGCCTATAATTTTTACATTTTCTAGGTTACCTTTTCTGAGAATAAGATAAGCATGTGACACCAAGTAATTTAGTTGGAATTGTTACATCATTAGATCGAAAATATTAATATTTTGCAGAGTAAAACTAATACTTTTGTTAAAACTGACAACATATGCCAATACTTCATACGTAATATTCTACTACAAAATCATATTTAAATAATTTAAAAGATAATTTTGGATTCTCGAGGAATAGCAATATTAGTAGTTTATAAAGCTAAACAATTTGAATATTTAGACTAAAGTGTCTTTTCAATAAATACTTATATCGAGAACAAGAAAAAGTAACTCGAATCCAGAAGTTATGAATATGATGAATGGGACTGCAATTCGTATTCTAATTCGACAAGTTGAAAAAATGGGATCGTTTTTCCTGTAGTTCAGCATCGACACGTTAGGTTATTGTACTTTCTTGTGTAAATTGTTAATAAAGATTACGCTTTTGGAATCCAATAAAATCGTGGCCATAATCTTATTGGACAAAAAATATAGTCCTTGCCTTCTTTGGAGCATGATCATCTGAAAATAAATTGTTTTGGTTTTGTTTTTATCTCGTTATGTTGTGTCTAGTTTCATCTATAGTGACCTATTGTCGAAAAAAGATTCCATACGAACTTAACCGTACACTCATTCTGAAATTGTAACACAAATTTGCTCAACAGTAAGCCAACGCGACACCTATTTTGCGGTTAGCGCTTTCATATTCAAATGTTAATGCAAGATATTTTGTGCCCACTCGATTGAGTAAGCAACATTATAAACTTTTACTCGGAGGTCGCTTTTTACAATGTAATAGACTTCATTATTGATAATTCTGGAACAGTTATTGTAAACGAATGTCCCGAAGGCTCAGCATCTTCTGTACCTATCTAATCACTCTCGAAAACAGTGAACCACTTTCAAATTATTGCATGGAAAGCAGAAGATTCTTTGTAATATTTACGGAACGTGTTCAGTATTTTTAATGGTTTTTCACGTAAAAAATAATGTTTAATTAACACACGAAATTCTTTTTCCTTTTTGTCTACTTTAGATGATTACAAAATTTACCTATTTGACATAGTTGGCCAAAACTTTCACAGCAAGCTTCTAAAACATGTCTGTAATCAGCAATATAGTCAACATGGCGAAAGTGTTGCCAACTTTTGAAAAGTCATTTCCCTGATATTATACTCGTAGTAGTTAAAAATACGAAAAATGTTTATGATAAATTAATGGTTTAATAATCTTTTTAAATTTTGCTAATCATAAATTTTCTAATGTAATGTAAAGTTATATAGGGATTTATGAGAATTAATTGTTGCAATACGTAGGAAAGTAGTGTAAAAAATTTTTTAATGTATGGATTCTTTAAATGCGAGTGTAACAAAATCTGTAATGCCTATAGCAAAGCCATCAAATGAGTGATGATATTGATTTATTATCTAAGAATCTAAGAAGTTACGTAACTATACTTTTTCGGAAACGTTATTCTTTTAAAGTGTGTTAAAGTAAGACTGTCTAGATTAAATCTCGAAATGATGTCAAGTCCAAGATTTAAGATTGTTTGTAGTTGTTGTTTACATAGTTGGTTAACTAAAGCTGTACTTAAAATGTTCAGTATAATCTTTAAGGAAAGTAATGCGGATATATAAAGGTACATATAGATAGCGCATTGTTTCATTCAAAATCAGTTTCTAAATACGAAGTACAATTTTATATATGTGTCGTGATAACTCATATAACATATTTAAAAGACCAGACGGTGAGACATCAATGATAAAAGAGCAAGAGGCAACGAGAGCATCATATAACAGAGTTAGGGAAGGTATAAAGTGCTTTCAGATGTACGGCAGTAATCTGTGGAACGTGAGTTATACAATACGCGAAACTTTCTATATGTGACTCTCTCACTTCAATATTTCGGTATGAAAAATTGGCGTGAACTGTGCAGAAAGTGAAAAAGAGGCGTCACTTTATCTGGCGAAAATATTATGTGCAACGTATCGTCTTCATCATGTAAACGCGAATATTTTTGAAGACTAGAATTTCATATAGACCGCCACATACACACGCATACATGTATATATATATATATATATATATATATACATATCTCTCTCTGTGTGTGTGTGTGTGTGTGCGTGTGTGTGTGTGTGTGCGTGTGTGTGTGTGTGCAAATTGCTGTGTATTTTAGACTAATGTTTTATATAGAAATAATGTGATATATGAAACAACATTCAAATGTACAGAAAATATGAGAAATTGAAATATATATGATACACATGATATCACTGTGTAGAATGTTTAGAATCTAGTATATAGAGATTTACATTACATTACAAAAAAATTTAATTTGACTTTAAAAGGATACGGATAATCACATATGGGTTGTAGTATGGTATTACGCTTCGAATACAATTAGTGTAGTGAGACGTTTTCATGTATTTTAGAAACTAAGATATGTTTTTATTATATAAGATTTCGATTTCATAATGAAGTATAAAACATTTACCAAAATAATGAAAATTATTATTTTCTGCTATGTGCTCGTTAATTAAAAGAAATTATACTGCTCGGTAGACCAATTGGCAGCCATCTAGAAAACGGCAGACAGAGGTTCGGGTCTTTTTCAAGCACAGAAGTTTTTAATTAATTTCCGTGATTTTAATTAATGATGGCTGCTAGGCCATCGTTAATTAATAGCAGGGAAATTAATAAAAATTATTATTAATTTTCAAGAAGAATTTAATTATATATTTATATATAATTATTAATATCAAAATTACCTGATTGCTGGTTTTAAATAAATATTTGATCTGTTTCCATAATGTGATTTATGGCGTGTTAAAGGACTCGAAGTTATACTGCCTGGTGCCTAATTGGTAAGGCAGCCGCCTAGAAAACGGCAGATACAGGTTCGATTCCTTCTTCGGCATAGAAATTTTTAATTATTTTCTGTGACTTTAATTAACGTTGGTGTAGCACAAAATAGTAATTTTTAATAATTTCCCGTCGTAAAAACTTAATTATATATTTATTTATATATAACTATTAACATCATTTACCAAAATACTTTCGTTTTTTATAATTCTTAAAGTTTGTCCATAATGTCGTGAAATTCTAAAAATATACATACGTCAATTTGCGTTAAAATATACATTTATACTAATGAATTTAGCAATTTGATTATAACTTTAATCTCTTAAAACCAACTTAAGTAAGTAAGTTTTAATAATAGTTCAAAAATATACGTATTGTCAAGAATCATCCGATGGATATAAAAGACAACAACTAATATTGTATGGGTGTAAAAGGCAACAAGATATCAATTTTTTCCATTGTAAAATAAAATACATCTCAAAAT
Source organism: Dermolepida albohirtum (assembly GCA_031893035.1). Taxonomy (NCBI): domain Eukaryota; kingdom Metazoa; phylum Arthropoda; class Insecta; order Coleoptera; family Scarabaeidae; genus Dermolepida; species Dermolepida albohirtum. The sequence continues at coordinate 44,361 of JAVIWB010003491.1, read as the reverse complement.
ATAACATTAAGAAATTATATACAAAATGGATAAAATAGTAAAAGAAAATGTATCATAAACAACGCCTTAAATTAAAAATTAATATCTTACTATTATTGGAAATACATTAATATATCAATCTCGCAATAAGTTAATTTAGTAAATAATTAAGTTGTTTGCAAATAAAACGTCAATAGTAGAGACTCAAGAGTTGATAAAATTTTAATGTAAACTTTAGTTCTAAATGAGATAAATTGAAATAAAAAGAATTACAGTAATAAATTTGAGAAGTTTTAGAAAGATAAACAAAATTATCAGACCGATGACGTATTAGTACACGGCTTATGGCTCTATTGGTTATGCTCATGCGGGACAGATGCGGCGCGGGATATATAAGGCAGAGAAGCAAAGATACAGAGAGAATACGTTTTCACTTCAAAGCAATCACACGTATTAACGTATTTACTTTTATAATAATTTGTTTAATTGATTCAATTATATTTAATAGTGAACTGTTCGAAGTTCTTCAATCAAGGTACTAGTAACATTTTAAAGAAATTTTCATTAATTTAATTTCATTTGAATTTTGAATTTTATATTGATTTTTTGTTTGAATATGACCGCCAGATAGCTTATTCAATAATTATCAATAAAAATATATGAATCGGGACAAGCTAAGTAGGTCTGTGATGGCCATGAAGCTTTTGAATAATGTATCATGTTCAAATAAAATTGCAAATTATGGACGTGCACTATTAGGCGAATGATAGTTATGTGTGTACCAAATAACTAATCTATTCAATGCTATTTGTTACTTTATAAAAAAAGGGGCGCAAGTAAAAAATCAAGATTTATTTCTCTTTTTGGTTATAATTGCTGCGATTTAAAAAAAATATGTATTGTTATAAAATATATGAAATAATAAGTTGTATGAGAAGTTCGATGATGATCATGATTTTATTTAATTTTATATAGACAAATTCTTTGAATATAAATATTATAATCCAAATTTTGATTTTCTAAATTTTCGAAAACCGGTTTTTATTTTTAGACGCGAGTTAAGTCTAGATCTTTTTACCCGTTATTAGATACAACTTTTAGCTTCAAATTTGTAAATAATGAAAACACAAATATTACAATTTGCTGTTTATGTAAAAATATTTCAATGGTTTTGAAAATTATATAATTTTTTTAATAAATGTCGTTCATTTAATAAATTCATATTGACTTTAATAAACCATAGTTTTATAAGTTGTAATTAATCGCTTTATTTATTTAAATGTTTTACATAATTAGATGCTGGGCCTAATTGATTTAAAATAACCTCAAAATTTTATGAAAGCATTCGTGGAAAGCTTAAATTTAAAAATATTATCCTGTATGAGGGTTCTCATCTCGTAATGCAGATTTTATTCTGAGAATTTGTGTATACTTCTGAATAAGCATGAGCGTTAGTAGAAACTCAAAGAGCTTATCATAACAATATGTACATATATAACAGCAAATAATTCAGAGTGCAGTAGTTTTTTAAGAATTTTAAAGAGAGAATTCTCTATGTATTATAGTTATATGCTTATTCAGGAAGTATGAAGTATTAAACAAAATTGGTAATCTTTAATGCATTAAAATTTATTAAAAAATTATGTAATTTTTGAAATCATTAAAATATTTTTAAATAAACAACAAATTGTGATTTTTATATTTTCATTATTTAAAAGTTGTCTCTAATAACTGTTAAAAAGATATAGATTAACTTGTGTCTAGAAATGAAAACTAGTTTTCGAAAATTTACAAAATCAAAATATGGATGATACTAAATATACATATTTAAATAATTTGTCTCTGAATATAAAATTAAATTAAATCAAAATGTTGTAACTTGTAATCACTCATCATAATGATGATGTAAGAAGTCATATAAGAAGATCGATGATGGGACCTTCTTATATGCCTTATTATTTCATATATTTTATAACAACGCATAAAATTAATTATTGAAGCACGATAATTACAATCCAAAATAAAATAAATTTTAATTTCTTACTTGCGTTTTTTTTTAATAAAATAATGAAATCTTTCACACATGGTATAATTTGTACAAACGTTTCAAATTTGATTTACTTTATTACTAATGTAAATTGACATCAAAGCAATTACTTGTGATTAGTATGACTTCGAAGTTTTCGTAACATGATCACTTTTAATGGTCAAAAGTTGTCTTAGTATATGTTTAATTCGTTAATTTCCCTCCTTCCATAGACGTTTAGCCTGTCCAGCAATGAAGATTAGAATGATAATGATAAGAAGAAAATTAATTATATTTTCGAAACATCACTTTCCGAAACAGTATACTGGATATTTCAATTTTCAAGAATATTAGTCTTTAGATTATGAAAGCAATAAAAATTAATTTAGAAGACCATACGATTATACAGCCAAATAATTAGAACACGTTTAATGTGGACGTTCTATATCATTGGAAAGAGAAAATCGATATTAATATTTAGAAAGTTGTTTATAAATGAATTATAATAATAAATTTGACATAAATTTCAATTTGTTAGACCTTGTGCTGGAGAAGTTATATAAATCTGTGAGGAGAAGCAGTGGGGGGAAATAGGTTTTACATAAAAAAACATATAACCCGATGTCATAACTTACCTCGTCTTATATATTTTGTTATAGAAGTTTAAAAGTAAATTAAATTTTACATAATTACCCTCGTATTATGAGTGAGAACGTAAGTAGTGAGAACGGAAAAGAAAAACGAATTTTTTAAATACAAAATAATTTTGATTTTTCAATATATTCTCCTAAAAGTGCAATACATTTATTCCAAAGGTGCTCCAATACCCTTATGTCATCTCTAAAATGCGATTACGGAAGGCTTGCAAAATAATCATTTACGAAGATGATAAGCTCGTCGTTAGACGAAAATTTCTTTCCACCTAGTACCGTTTTCAATTTTGGAAAAAGGTGGAAGTTGGAAGGGGCTAGATCCGGCGAATAAGGCGCATGCGGTACTAATTGGAAATGCAACTCGTGGATTTTAGACATCGCAACTGTACTGGTATGCGAGGCAGCGTTGTCTTAGTGAAACAGAATCTTTTTCTTTGCCATTCCTGGCCGTTTAGCACGAATCTCAACATTTAATTTTTGTAGAAGTTCTGCATATTGTCCGTTTATTGTGGCACATGTGGCAATGAGCAAAATGCCCTTCGAAACCCAAAAAATTGATGCCATCGCCTTGTTTGCCGATAAAGTGGTTTTTGCTTTCTTTGTAGGTGCAGAACCACGTTCTAACCATTGTTTCGACTGTTGTTTAGTTTCGGATGTACTGTAGTGTATCCAAGATTCATCGCAAGTAACGAATCGCCTACAAAAATCAACCGGATTCCGCTTATAAAGGTCCAAACACATTAGAAATACGCAAAAGAGTGAACTTTTGATCAGTTGTAAGCAATCGTGGCACCCGTCTTGCCGAAAGCTTGGAAAGGTGGTCCAATTCTTTTTGAAATGTTTACCATGTCTGCTATCTCTCTCACTTTGAGTCGTCGATCTTGCGTAATAATATTATGGATTTTTATAATCATTTCCTTAGAAATCACGACTTTGAGTGCTCCAGAGCGCGCTTCATCTACACAGCTTGTTCTACCACGTTTAAATTCATTTATCCATCTACTTATTGTGGCGGATTACGGAGCAGATTCACCTAATGTTTCCCGTAACTCATCTTTTATTTCGGTAGCTTCCATACCCTTAATTACGAAGTATTTAATCACCGCACGATACTCTGCTTTTTCTATTTTAACAAAACGACGTGTTGCTTCTTTTTCAATCAGCTCTCAAAAATAAACTAAGCGAGTGATTTATCTAAATATCGGAATGTAAACATATAAATAGCCAGCCTAAATTACAGTGCATTTGTTTTACCAATTAGAGCGCCACCTATGTGTCATTCTCACTACTTGTCAAACTATCCTCGTAAATGTGTACACAGTAACAAATTGCCAATCTTTAAATAAAAAACTTATTCAACAACGACGCCATATTTGTTTATACATCGTAAATGTACACCATTAGAAAATTTGATGGTCGGAAATCGGGTTAAGATTATTACATCCTAATAGGGGAAAAAGTGAAATGTGAAATTAATTATAAATGGAAAAGAAAAGGAATTGATACAATTATATTAAAATTTTATTAAAAAGATATATCACAGGTTAGTTATTGTTTTTTGTTTTGGAAAGACATAAAAATAATTTGGCATCCAAAATATAGTGTAAATAAAAAATTGAATGTTATAACATTTATTAATAAATCTAAATTTTGTTTTATTTTAAAAATTAATTAAATTGTTTATAATATTTTAATAATATTAAAATACGAAAAGTAAATTTTATTAAAATTATTATTATGTACATTTAAAAATAAATAAGGGGTATAAATAACATTCAATAAATTTAAAATGAAACACCAATTTGTTACTAGTGTTTGATTATTTCTCTTTATAAACTAATAATTTCTCAAAAAAATTATAACCCTGATATCTAAAATAAAAATACAGTAAGAGATAAATAACTTATAAAATAAGTATAATTTTACCTTTATTATATTGAAATATCATTTAAGTAACACAAAAATATTTAAGTATTACTAAAAGTAATTTCCATATATATAATATTATATATATATTATCTTAACAATAACAAGGTATATATGTTAATGAGTATGTCAAATATTGTAATATTAAATTCTGAACATTTACTTGTGATAAAATAAAAAAGATAACGTAGACTCATAATAAATATTGGCAAATTATATTTCCATGTGTCGACATAAAGTAGAATCTTATATCGTTAGTATTTATAATTATTGTACATAGAATAGGCAATAAGTCTTGGTAAATTGTTCATAGTAGACAGTAAACGTAAAATGAATTTCATTTAGTATAAGTTAAACTTGCAATGAGAAGATCTTGAGAAAAGGTAGAAATTTTATAATAATCATAGTTAAAATAGGTAAAACATTAATATAATACAAAGGAATATTTAGAAACTAATACAAATTAATTTATCAGAGAAAGGAAAAAAAATAGGAAGACATTTATAATTAGTTTATATGGGTAAAATATAAAATTCTAATAGGGTATTAAGAAGGATACGATTGTTATCAAAACCTATAAAATAGGGGATATAAGAAAATATATTGGAAAGTTTGAAGTATGAAAAACAAAAATAGGATTAAGTTTACACTGATTATTTTGAATATTTAATTTTGAGAATGTATATTTAATGAGACTAGAAGAAATAACGAATTAGAAAACGACTGAAATTTGATGATATATAATTAAAAAAAATTATTAACCGTTAATAATATCCATAAAAATGATTCGTTCTCATTTTTGTGAATTTCCGATTGGACATTAAATTTCTTACGCGGAAAGCTATAAGTAGTAGTGCAATTTTAAATGAAGATGACTCTTAATTATTTAGTTTCATAGTAAAAACGTATAACTTAATAAATAAACGGCAAATAAGATATGAAAAAAGTAAATAAAGGTGGTAGAAATCTGAATATTTACGACGATGTTATAAAAAACAATAAAAGTGTTAATTCCCAGTGAATGTTAAATTATAAATAAGTAATATTAAATTTATTGGAAGTGTATAAACTAGTTACATAATTTTTTAACAGTGTTTAAAAACAATAAATAAAATACTTATATCTGCTAGTAAAAGTGACAATAAACAGCAAAGACATCATGGAATAATCTTAAGACGCATGTGCAGCTTGTGAACACAAAATATACGGAAAGGGATAAAGAAAAGACGACATCTAGTAACCAAGAGGACAAGGAGAATTAGTAAGCAAATTGTACAATCCCAGGATATATAAACTTTATTTTAAAATGGCAGAAAAATTAATTATTTAAATTAATAATAATTTAAATCTATAAGAATATTTAACTAATATTGCTAAAAAATGTTATAAAGTTTTATTAACTTAAATTATAATTTAAAGTTGATTAAAAATTTAAAACCATTTAGAAGTTTAATGAAAAGAATATACAGATTTTGCAGTTACTAGATATTAAGAAATTCAAAGTAATATACCCATTTTCTTTTGAATATTAAATTAGTTAATAATTAAAATGAATATAATCATTTGCATGAACATACAATACTTAAAAGAGTCAATGTTTTATATACAAGACATAGTGCAAAGTATTAAGACCTAAATGAAGCATACATAAGGTTTATTTAAAATTATTCACTACTTAATTTATTAAATACTGTAGCCGATACATAGTTTAATTTTTTATATATTTATCTCCGACTCATATCTTATCACACCGATGCATAATCCCACAGCTTTGAGAAAGAGTAAAAAATAAAAACAAATAAACAAAGTAAAAGTATATAAAGTATTTTAATTAAATCATTTAACAGTAAATATAATAATATTTGATAATTTTTTAAATATACGTAATACATTTCACTACATATACAAATATTTATAATTGTTTTTAAGCTGATTTGAGGCTGGTATTTTAATATAAATTTATTACACATGTACTAAATTATTTAAATCAAATTTAATCATTATTACTATCAATCACCCTTAAATTTTTTTATAATATTTGACGCAAGCCATCCTATGGCATAAATAGTAATTTTATAAATATAATATTAATTTAAAAATAAGTCAACCCTAGATAAATTTTGTTATAATATATATTACATTCTAGTTTTCTTTATTCAGAGATTCAATCAATAATTTGAAACGTTTTATGTTTAGGGTGATAGTGTCTTAAAAACGTACTTTCATATATTAGTTTTTATGTTTCAATATAGTGTTACTAATAGGACATACTCTTCAAATATCTTTGTTAGAGAAATAATAATATCGTCATAATATAGGATCAATAGGAGCACATAATATATTAATCCAATTCCAAACAAAAGGACGGAAAAATTTTATTACGTCGCTGCTGAAGAAATATTTTGTCATCGTTGAGGAGCTCTTGTGAGCGCGTATAGTAATACTGGACAAACATAGGGTGCGCCCGTCAATCGAAATGATGGATATCGTTGCCAGAAAAGTTTATCTTGCACTTTTAACACATAAAAAGATTTTTTATAAAAATAAATCGTCACTGTATCTATATCTACATAGAAAGATGCTTTCGCTTCGTTTGTTAAGTTTCCAATCAACATTGGAAATGAGTAAGGGTGTTTTAGTTACTCACAGTTACAAGATTTTTCGATTCTTAATTAATAATAATTAAGTTTTGTTATTTTTTACCACAAAAGTTCTGTGTTTATTAATAAGTGGTAGCATTTTTTTAAATATATAAAGCTTTTTTTACCTATTAATTATGTCTGATATTCACACAGCAATAATTACTTACTTGAATAAGAATTTTGCATTTAGTAGATATTTGGTGTATCAAAATAATTGATTGTGATGTAGTTGCACTTTGAGGAATTTCTTCAAAAGTTTTGCAATATGACGCAATAACGAATCGTAGGAAGCTGCTTGTTGCTGCATGTTATTCATTAGCAATGAGAAATGAGATAAGGGCAGTTTTGCGTTATAATTTCGTGCGTGGTTTAAACATAGACCAGTGCTTCAAAGAAATGACTCTTGCACTAGGTGATGTTTGTCCACATCGCACAACGATATTCAGGTGGTATAAAGAATTCCAAAGGGGAAATTTAACTGTGGAGGATGCTGAGAGGCCGGGAAAGCCACGAACGTCAGTTACGGAGGAAAACGTTACTACTGTGAAAAATGCTTGGTGAGGACAGGCGAGTGACTTACCAACACATCGAGGGTACCTCAGGTCTAAATGCACCAGCAATTCGTTCGATTGTTCGATTCTGCATATTCATTTGCACGTGAAGAAACTTTGTTCTCTCTGGGTGCCGCTTCGATTGACTGAAGAGTTTGGGTTTTTGATGATGAGGATACATCCGCAGTTGTCAGAAAATCCCGAGCTGTATTTTTCAAATCAAGTGGAATCGTGGAACGCGTTTGGACAAACAGAAGGCAGTCACAGCAAAGTGGTACACTGAACAGTGCCTGCCTAAAGTTATTGATTATATGAAGAACCTGCGGCCAAAGTCAAGAATGGACACCTGGTTCCTATATCACGATAATGCTCCAGCTCACCGCGCCAAAGCCTGCATCGAATATTTGACCACGACAGGATTGAAACTTCTCTAGCACCCTCCCTACAGTCCAGATCTTGCTCCCTGCGACTCTGCGCTGTTCCCGCATGTGAAAATGAAGCTAAACTGGTTTAAAGATTAGTTTTGGAGGATGGAGAGGTGTATTGAGTGTAGAGGAAATTACTTTGAAAAAATTAAATAAACAAAGCTGTAATGCAAAACTTTCCTAATAGCCTTTGTAGTTCCGTCTTATAAAGCGATTTTTCATGATTACTTGGTACTTTGAAGAATTTTTTCAAAATCGTATCAATTATCTTCTGCGTAGATAACAATTGTTGCTACTATATATCTCGATTTATTATATGATGATTTTAGGCTAGACGCTAGGAACGCTATTTTAATCTGAATAAAATATCTACTTTGATATTTGTTTTACACAGAGAAACGCGGAATGCGTATGAAACAAAATTTTATTTATAGCAATCGTGGTTTGATTAATTTACTTAATAGCTTTCTTGGTTACGATGTGTTCGATCAACACAAATGGCGAATTGTGCAAAGAAAATTATCTTATCCCATGCTCATAAATTATTAAGATATTAGACATAAATGTATTGGATATAATCAAGTGTTCATGTAAAGCTACGCTTTTTGTTTTTTTCATAATTGAGGGATTTCCAAACATCACACTTAACATAAGTGTAATAAGTTATTATAATATATGGTCAATAAAAAGAATTAATTTTAGTAATTACATTAACTTTATTATACGCAGTTTAAATAGAAATAAATAAATAATAATTCTTTATAATATTTTAATTTCCAGATATGGAATGAATTAAAATAAACGAACAGTACATAGTTTTTTAAATTAAAAGGAAACTATGTTCAAAACAGACGAGGAAAAAAATTTATAAAATATTGTATATAAGCTTTAAAAAAAAGAAATCTACCAGGAGATATATGATAAACCAAACATGTCTTCCCAGAGTCTACCTGCCAGTCTGCACAAACGGAGAGGATCGTGTCGGTTACTCAGTAAATGGGAATGAATATCAGATACCTCGTATATGGCAAAACAGGCTGAGAGAACTATAAAAAAAAGCAAGTAGATATACGAAATTCCGCTTTTAATGAATTGGAAACACAAATGCAATAAAATGGGCAAATTTTAGGAATTATAGCATTTACAAAAATGCAAATTACAAAAATGTTAATAAAATTTTAAATAGAATAACAACGTATGTGACCTAGTCACTAATTGAGATTTGACGTAAACTAAAATGCCTGACTATAAGAAAGAATAACAAAATTAAAAATATTAAAATAATTTTTTTCGGAATTGAGTCTAGTTTCGGTTACATCCATTATATGTATATAAAATAGATAGAATCGATAGATTTGTTTGAAGCGCTTGGCTATTCTACGTTACGAGTGACATAAAGTACGTCTCGTACAAAAAATAATATAAAGCGCAAAATTATGATTTTAACTGACTAAGAAAAAGTCTAAATAATTGCCAAAATTAGTTAACAAGTGCAAAAGATCGAAAATTTATATGAGTTTAACTTTTTGCATATAGAAAGAAAGCATTCTGACTATCTACTAAATTATCAATTAAAAAAAAACGCAATTTTACGTTAATCGAATTCTAAATATGTATATAAATAAAGAGAAACATTTAGTTGCAATCTGGTACGTAGACTTCCGCGGTCGTGGTCCATGCTATCTGCTTCTGCGTTTCCGGGCTGGAACCGCGTCACTTGACTGGCGACGTTTCGTACCCATTTGTATGGGACATCTTCAGGGCTGAACTATTGCACTGAAACTAGTGTCTCAGTTTCAGTGCAGTAGTTCAGCCCTGAAGATGTCTGCCTCCGATCGCGAAGTCATTTTTGACAATATATTTACCTTGACAGTTTTATTATCCGGTCACTATTTCTATAGTTGACAGTAACTTGAAAATTTTATTTCAGCGAAAAAATGGAATTAGCTCGCGAATATTTTTGTGTAATTATTTTTCAAAACTTTCGGCATGGATTATCTCAACAAGAATGCATCGACGAGCTGAATTCTTCATATGGTGATGAAGCACCATCGGAAAATACAATATATCGTTGGTATAGTGAATTCAAACTTGGACGGCGTTTCTTGGACGATGAATTTCGTGAATGTCGTCCCACAAATGTTATTGTCTCGGGAAACATTAATGCAGTGTCTGAATCGATAATGCAAGACCGTCCTGTGACATGCCGTGAGATTCAGATAGCTCTAGGTATTAGTAACACCAGCGTGCGTAGGATTCTGCATGAACATTTAGCCGTTAAGAAGCTATGTCCACGTTGGGTACTATATAATTTGACAACCGTTCAATAAAGGACTCTGTCAATTGGTGTCAAGAAATGCATGGAAAATACAATGGCGGTGCTTCAAAGAACATTTATAAAGTTGTCACAGGTAATTAATCTTGGGTCTATACGTATGGGCCCAAAATAAATAGCAGTCGACTATGTGGGTATTCCAAGATAAGCCAAAATCAACGAAAGTTGTTCGCGCTTGAAGCACATCAAAACAAATGGTCGCCTGCTTTTTCGAAAAAACCGGTAACGTTGCAACTGTGCCTTTAGAGAGTTGCAGAACGGTCAATTCCGAATGGTACACAACTATTTGATTGCCAAAAGTTTTTGAAAAAATAATGGAAACAAACCGAAAACGACAAATCATTCTCCACCACCACAATGCGAGCTCTCATAGGTCGGTTCAAACAATTGAATATTTGACCGGGCAAAACATTGAATTGAGGAGCTATCCGCCGGACAGGCCTGGTGTAGCACCCTGAAATTTCTTTTTGTTCCCACATGTGATAATAAACTTCGTGGTCAACGGTTTTCTACGCCAAAAGAGGCAGTTGAGGCATTCAGAACTTATATTTTGGAGATACCGCCTTCACAGTGGCAGTAATTATTTTCGGATTGGTTTAAACGAATGCAGAAGTGCATTGATTTTCAAGGAGAATATTTTGAAAAGCAGCAAAACTATTTTCGATAATAAATTTTTTTTTGTTTGCTATTCCCGAAATATAAACAGCTACTGTCGTGTATATATATATATATACGATACGTCGGAAAATAGCGGAAATTTTTTAATTTAAAGAATACTACTAACGCTATCTAGTGAACAATATGTAAATAATCTGAAAGTTATAGCGTTTAAAGTAGCAGTATCTTTTGTCACCTCGTCACAAAAACACGTGGAGAAAAGTGCTAATATTTCTTTATTTTGCCGACATACCTTTATAGTTTTAAAAAATTAAGGTGTACAGAATACTATATCCTACCCAAGCAAGTGCATAGTTACTATTAAGCAGCTATTATTCAATATATGAAATAATATTTTCTTAATTTTAGTTTAGACAATTTATGTATATATACATATATATATATATATATATATATATATATATATATATATACATATATATGTATACATACATACATATATATATATATATATATATATATATATATAATTCTAAAACAATTGACAACCTAGAGGTGTGAATAATCATATAAATATTAGATAAATACATAAATAAATAAACTTTTATAACAAGGGATATTAAACAATCATGCTAAACAACAAAACAATTAAAATGTTTACAATAATAATTTTATATAAAGAAATCTGGTAAGCTTATAAATACTTTTTCATGAGATAACTTGACAGATTTCCTGTTACATTAATGACATAAATGAAACAGTATACTACAATATTTTGTGTACTTTTCGATACCTTCATTGCTTTAATTACCATAAAATAGAAGTAACAGGCGTACAGCATCCCACAATACACATTTCAGTTCCCTGTAGTATTGTATTTTACCTTTATATTATTATGAATGGAAATTGTGTACTTAATTGCTTAAATATTTTACCGTGTAGGACAATCTGATTTAGTTAATAAATATATAATGCGATGTTTCATAGATCTGATACTTTCTTTGTATTGATTTTAGTTTCATCTTGCAGACAGTAAAGTATTTCTTGAATTATATTCATGTCTTTTAATTGATAAATCTATGCAGTCTTTTGGGTTTCTGTCGAAATTAAACATAATCTTCTTGAATATTAATCTTAAGATATGGTTAAGTAAACTTCACCTGTCTGCACTTACCATCTCTCATCTCAGCACACAATTGCGTTCTTTACTTCGATTCTGTAATTCTACAGCATCATTAGTTTCATCTATAGGTAATGCCTTATAAATTGAGACACAACAAAAGTCTACCGAATATAGTGACTATGGAGATCATTTTCGGTTCTTATGACCTTCAGCATTGGTGTTAATATATAGTGTTTGCTCCTTCTGTAAACCATCATGTCTTCTCTAATAATGCAAAAGATTTTTCTGATTTTTGAACTGATTGTTCACTGATTCTGTTCTTCTGATTTAGTATTGTCAGACTGTCATTTGTTCTCAAAACAAAAAATATTTAAAGGACAAAGATTTTCTATAAATGGCGAGGCCATATGCGACGTTGGGGAATAGTTTGAAGACCAAAACAGTTTTTAAGAGTTTTTAAGGGGCTTTGAATTACTTCATGAACGTTTTGATAAATTTGTAATAAAGAGTAGATTATGAAAAAATTAAATTTTTATTGAAATATTGTGGCTTTACATGGCATGCTTAGTATTCATCTCCTTGTATAGACAATGAAATAAAAACTATAAGATTGCCAAGGACATTTTGCAGGCTGTATAGGTTAATCTCTGATTCCAGAACTTCCAATTTACTCTTGCACAGATGAGATGAGTGATGTTAAGAATCAATTTACAGTTAACTAAATATCTAAATATTCAAGGCTTGAAATTTGTTCAGTGGAGAATATGTATGTAAGTACTTACATGCATTGTTTGTATTTTTTAAACTTTCGCCTAGTGTAGGTTAGTGATGTTTAGTGTTTTACAGTCGATTTAATATATGTATTTATATGTCTATAACCTTTTCAAATAATTCAATTAGTGATACAAAATTTTAGATTTTTTTTATCACAGATTCCACCAGCGAGCATTTCCCCAAAAATAAATCCCATACTAATTAATTTGTAGCCGGATACAATTTAAACACGTTTTCACAAATAAAAAAATAGAATAGCAGCCCATGTTTGACTTTTAATAGTTTGTTTTAATGAGCAACGTTTTCGTGCTAACGCAAAATAAAGAGGATGACAAAATCCAATATAAATATAAATTTTCATTCTCGTTCATTACATCAACGACACGAATTTAATTAAAATTAACAAAACCCTCTATTTTCAGTATAAATGTATTGTAATATTTGCGTAGCAATAATAACAAGACGATTGTTTATTGTATAGTAGAACAAATTGAAATAAAAAATTGCGTACTTGAAAATTTTAAAACCATACGTATAGACTTCATATAGATCTCGAAAAATGCTTGGCCAAATTATTTTCACATTTGTAAAATCTCTAAACTGATTATTACTTTTGCTACCAAAATTTTATACTAATATAAATTTAAACTTTTTGAAAAATAGTTTTAAACAGATATACTGCATGCGAAAGAATTATATGTATCTATGACATCGCAAGCAGCACCCGGTCTAGAAAGGTTTCTGTATCCATATTTCACTAACAGGGTTTGTATCGTGTTTTATAATGGTCACAGCCCATATGATTTACTGCAACTTTGGGAATGCGTCAAGGCTCTAAATGTGGCTCTTTGCTATTTGTATTTTTTATTTAGAGACTGTATCTTGTTCGACTTTGTTTTGTGTTTGTACTCTTAGCCATCTAGCACGAGGAACTGAGAAGCCAGTTGATGATTATTTAACGTAAGATATTTCCAATACAACACCACGATACTCTATTTACTCAACTTCTTTGATGTTTTAAAGAAATTTTAAGGTGGTTGCCAAAGTTTGTAACACCTTGATCACCAGATGTTATTTATTTTGGCAACTAAAAAATAATATTAAAAATCGACTTTCTAATCTTGACGATTTGAACCAAGTCATCGAGAGTATAACTACAAAGAAATAACTTTACAATGTTTTTGGGAATATGAAATGTAGAATTGATAAGTTACTAACAAATAAAAATGTGGAATTAAGTAACATTTTATCGCATTCTGTTCTTTTCAAGTATGTAGGTCACTTTATTCTAACCATAAATTTTATTCTTTTATGTTTGGGTTTTTTTTTACCAGTAACGGATAGTAAAATTTTAGTTTATATTAACTGCCTTTCGGGGTTTTTTTCTCCTACATCAAGTTATTTATTTAATTGTTTTTCTTTTCTTTAATCTGCAATACAGATACTATATATACATATTTTTATTTGATGGATTTTTTAGTAGATTTTAAAAATATATTAATATTTACAAGTACATACATTCAATGCAAGCGTTTAAAACATATTTTTTACTTTTCTTATTTTCAAATAATGGGTTATATACAGTCTGTCGCAGAGAAAACCGAACTTTTTTAAAATGGTAATTCTTAGTGGTGTCATATATTAAAAAAATAAGCATTGGTAAGGTAGATCTTTCACCAATGTTATGTCAAAACATCATGGCACTCGTATCATTAGAAGCAGAGAAATTGCGCATAAAGTAACAATGTGTTGGCATTGGACGAGAAATTAATTTTGAACAGAGATCAAATATCAAATTGTGTTTTAAACTCGGTAAATCGTGGTGATGCGTGTTTATCATATACGCGTGTGTATGAGTGGTATAAATGATTCAAAGACGGTCCTACGGACATAAATGACGAAAACATTCGAGTGTAAAAAAATCTGTGCTTACGGAAAGTAATATCGAACTTGTGGGTGAATTTATCAGAAATGAGCCAAAATGCTCATTGCGATACGAGGGATTGGAATTAAATATTTTCAAAGATTCAATTCGTCGCATTTTGACACTGCATTTGGGACTGAGAAAGATTTGTGCAAGGTTTGTACCACGCAACCTAACTGAATTCAACATTGTACAGACTTAATTAAAGTCTCAAAAATGGCGAAAATTTTCAAGTATTTTATTGTAACTGGCGACGAGACAGTGTTTTCCATATGATCCAGAGACCAAGCGTCAAAGCTCTAAATGGAAGCATCCAAGCGAAGCAAGACCGAATAAAGCCGTTTGGAGAAGTTAAAAGTGAAGACAATGTACATTTGTTTTTATGATTCGAAAGGCATAGTGTTCAAAAAGTTTGTACCAACTAGTTAAATAATCAATGCTGTATATTATCTTGGTATTATGAAGCGTCTTTTGGCGCGTATTCATCGTGTGCGCCCTCAATATCGTGAAAATTGTAGCTGGCGTTTGTTACATGATAATGCACCATCTCATCGTTCGACGTTTATCACTGATTTTCTAACTACAAATCGCATTTTAACCATCAGCCATTCACCATTTTCACCGGATTTGGCTCCCTGTGATTTCTATCTATTCTCCAAACTATATTTACCGATGAAAGGACAGCGTTATTAAAATTATTAAATTATTAAATTCATTCTACATGTTAATTGATCGTGCAAAACGTTGTATTGAAACCGAATGCAACTATTTTGAATAAAATAAACGAATTTTACCATAATAATAAGCTTTTGTTTTTATTTTAAAAAAGTTCTGTTTTACCTGCGACAGACTGGGTATATGAAAATAAATATAAGGGTACATTGTTTAAAATCATGTCAAACAGACAATATGTCAAACAATATATTCGTGAATTTACATAACTATTTTAGGGAATAATAATTAAGTAAGTATTTTAAATGGTTAACTTCAAACACTCAATAAAACGAACAACTCATAATCTTCGTGTGCAAACAGAATAACGACTCGAGGGAAGACTCAAAATCTAGAGGCCACCTGAGTCCCAGTTCCTTTACCAACCAATGAATGTGAAAGACACATTTTCTTTTCCATTTGTCGCGCTTCCCCAATAGTATCTTCATTTATTTTCAGTTGCAGGGATTATTTTATTCCTTGTAAATGTACTAAAACGCCGCACTTTTTGCTTACGGCGGAGTACCTATTTCTCCGATTCCAGACGGGCTCCCAGAAAGTATTTATGTTGCTATAAATGCTCATAAAAGCGTGTTTTAGGTTTATCTTAAGTTGTTTTACAACCGAAGCTATTTCCTTTTTTCATTTTTTAAATACGAATGAAACAATTTATAATTACGGTTTTATTTTAACGTTGTTGTGGATTAATGTCATAAGAATACGAAATATGAGTGGTTTCGAATTTTTTAGTCTATAATTTAGAAGCACTATATAATAAACATGCTTTAATAAAATAATAATCTATCCAAAATTTGCTAGTGGGTAAACAAAATGGTATTTTGGATGATAGTTTAATTCCAAAAATCGCAGCTTACTGGCATAATTTTATCGAAATCATTTGATTTGAATTAGTATCTGGTTAAATTTCAAACCGTCAGAGTCAGCTGTTTGTTAGGGAAACTAACGAACTGATTCAAGAGGCATTGTTGATGTATTTTACAAGACCAACATTTCTTACGATATGGCAAATATCGATATTAAAACAATTACGGAAAAGTATGTTGATAAAGTGAAAAAACTCTCCAAGCTGGAGATAGGTAACTAACAAACACGTGAACAATATAGGTTTGACTGGAGAAATCAACACATGAGACGGATACTTCGATGTAGTAAGCATATTTAGATCTTGAAACTGGTAGATCTAACTTAAAAAATCAAGATGGATGATACATTCTAGCGGGACGTGGATACCATAATACAGTAATACAGTATATGTGAAAAGTCAGAGTGTAATAGACGTTATTTGCTACCTCAAAGGAATCTATCTAGATATCGTGAGGGTAATAATTATCTCGGTTGTGCAGTTTTGTGTAAAAATGGACAATTGAAATTCGAATCGGGATATTAATATTAAATTTAGAAAATACTTTAATGAAAGGTTACAATTGTTGTAAATGTTATTTGATGAAAACGTGCGAGATATAGCATATTGACAGATGGTTAATGAGAACATTGATAGGTGGAGAATTGCAGATAAGTCGTGACACAGACTTAGAAAAACTTCCACAAAATTTAATACCTTGGATCTTGACGAATAGATAGAAGCAGTAGCCATCTTTTTAACTTCAAATACGCTTTTGAGACTAAATATGGCGGCTGCAACTTGGTGCTTTCAGTACAATTAAAAAGAAGACACCAAAGTCTGTTTTAAAGATCCTGGATCTAATGACAATTGCAGACAATGCTAGTGTGCTTCTTTAGTCACAAAGAAATAGCCCAGCGAGAATTTATTGGATGGTAACGAACAGTCAATCAAAAATGGTTAAAAGGTAACGAAAAGGTTAAGAAATTTTGTTCGGCAAGTGGATTCTTATTCATCTTGATAATGTGTACTCACAATATATTTACAGTGAAAGATTTTCTGGTCAAAGATGTGATTTTCCAAAGAGATCTTATCTACTTAGTTCCATGTGATTTTTGATCGCTTCTAGAATTAAAAAGTGCTTGAAAATACGATCTTCTAATATACTAACATTACATATCTAATGAGGAATCGTTGTTCTTCAGATTATTTCACATTTAGATGGTTTGGTTCTGAGAAGAAATTGTTCCCTACAAGCGTCTTGGTGGCATCATTTTCACCATTTTCGTTACGCTCTTATTGCCGTAGTCTTACAACTGCTATGGTAATAATAATCTAACGAAAAAGGTGAATGCGATGCCACTGAAATTTCACATACATATAAGTATAAAATGAAACAAATAACAAGAAATGGGGGTTATTTATTTTTTCGTTATTACCCGCATTTTCTTTTTATTTGTTAATATTACATCTATCTTCTTAATTGGGAACATATACGTTATTAAATTTGGTAAATTCTGTAAAATATCTTTTATAATTAAGGAAATTTTGGCTGCACTACTTAAATGTCTAATAATATAATTGTTATTAACTTAAAATTTTAAATTTCAATGTCCACCATAGGTACAAAATTTTCCAGAAGTGCTTCGTTTTCTTCACGTTCTTTTATAATATTGTGTATATTTTCATAAAATCGGTTATATATCTTGGTCAAGTAAAAATGTCAAAATTAGGTAAATGTCTTACAACTTGAGAATTAGCAATTTTATAAATTTATTTGCTTAATTTTTGTTCACATAGTATTACTTTCTTCTTTCCCCATCCCTTGTATTGTCCTTTTATATTGTACAGTTCCCTTTCCTATTTTTTCTTGAAAACCTTCCTTTTAAGAAGTGTGCCATCAGCAATAAAATTATATTTTGTCCATCTAGAAAATTAGTTTTTCCTTTATTCTCCACAAGTTGTTCTGGATCTTACAAATTTGTTTGTGTTTCTAATTTGGGCATATATATTTCAAATTAATATATTATTATAAAATATTAATTTGTGTATTAATACGTATTTCTTGTGTACCAGCTTTCATCATTTGTAATTCTTATTTTCCCTTCTGTATCGTATTTTACTGTAACTAACTATTCCTGTATTTAGAATTTTATATTATCTGTTTCTAGTTTTAGTACGTGTATTACACTTTTGCTTTACTTGTGTAATACTCTGATGTATATTAAATTGGGCTTCTTGTATATTGTATTGTAAAATTTTATTTTGGACACTAACATGTTATTGCTTGTATTTTAGCTTATTTTTCTTGTATTTCTTCATTGTGTTTTGATTGCATTTATTGCTGTTCCATATAGCTTTGCATCTCATTTTGCTGCTGTATGTACTCTTTTGTATCTGTTTTTGTTGTGCGATACAGTTTTGCATCTCCTTTTATATGGAAACAACATCTCTCGAATGACCACCCTTACTTTCACTGCCTTTACTCTCACATGATAATGATCTCTTCCCTTTCCCTTTTACTTGTTTATCCATTCTATTTTTAGTATTCTATTCCTATTTATTATAATGTACCTTACGATAATGATTATTTCTTTTTCTTTTCTAGTAAACCATTTTATTTAATATATAAATAGTTATATTATTGTAATTTGTTTTTGAATTGATTATAAAAAATTTAAAAATTCGGCTTTAAGTTTTAAGTTCGACTAATCTTTTGTGATACAAACAATCAAACTATTCGTTTTTTCAAATACCCCATGCTTTGCGAAGACAAAAATATACTACTTTTTTACATGTAGAGTAAGTAAATGATAAAAACACATAAATTTTTAATATTTTTAATAAATTCTAATAATAATAATAAATGCTGAACAAATAAATAAAATTGGCCTATTAAATGTAAACAAAAATACTCCACAATTTTAGATATGTTAACAAAAATAGTAAATTTCAAAAACAGACGAATCGCACAGGAAAACGTTTATCTGGGTTCTTCATTTTCAGATTTTGAATAAGGATACGTCTTTGTATATAATCAATTAAATAAAATTTTCCTTGGCACTTCTTTTAAAAATAATTCTTAATTAAAAGATCTATTAGCGTTTATATTGTAGAAGATATTTCATAAAAATCAATACTTTTGTGTTAAATTGAAAATGGCAAATTTCTTTTCAGAAACAAATATTGTTCTTAATCCTTATCAAATTAATAATATAAAAATTTGCCTGAGGACTCTATAAGAATTAATAATTTTTTACTACTTGAAATATTTACTTTTATCCAACATGAATTGCAGCTCTTGTAACAAACGTCTTTTTCCCACTAACTAAATCTTTGTTTTTCATTTTCAGCGTTCTAATGAATTCTGGTAGATAATGAAGTTGTGTATTAGTGACCACTTCTATATGAAAAAACATTGCCTTCCTCTATGGTGCAACACACGAATGTGTTGAACGACAGGATGAGAACGCGGCTATCTCGCATGTAGGCAACAAAGTTGCCAAAGCGTGTGTACACAGACACTCGGCGATTTGCCAAAATAGATGAATGTTGAAAGGAATCATTCAAACATTAATAACATCCTGTTCACTACATATGTTTCAAGGGTTTGACTTATCATCAGGTAAGTTTGTGTTATTAACGAGCGATTCCTTTGTAGGATTTATCGTACTTTTTCGACACAGAAAAATAATGAAAAAACGTTGCCTCCCTCTATAGTGCAACGCACAAATGTATTGAACGACAGAACGAGAACCCGTCTATCTCGCATGCCGGGAACAAAATTGCTAGAGCGCTGGTAAACAGACACTTGCAATCTCCATGATCTGATAAAATAGATGGATATTACAAGGGACGCATACTATAATACATATGTTTCAAGGATTTCGCCTATCATCAGGTAGGCTTGTGTTAATAACGAACGATTCCTTTATATTGCATATCGTATCTTTTCGATACAGAAACATAATGGAAAACTTGGCAATGTAGTCTAAAGCCATCAATTAATCAATGGGAATGTTATGAAAAAATTCGAGTTTTATTTAAGTCAAATGAAAATAACAATAATAATGATAATTGACGCAAATGCTGAAACTGGTAGTCATTGGTTTGAACTTACAATCTTGCAACATATCTGGGGTAATTAATTGTATTGTGGCGTTCATTATATTTACTACTTCCTGTTCATTGACCAAGCAAAGAAGTCGAGGGAATTCATATCTGGTGACCTTGCAGATTATGATATTGGTCAATTTCGCCTCTTTCACTTATTTGGAAAACGTTCGTTCAACATGTTTTTGAGGTTCTTACATTATGAGCTGGTGCATTATCATTCATGTAATACATGTTAGCTCAGATATTTAATGGAACATTATCCAATACTTCTTCCACACATTTACGTATTCATTTGCATTTAGTCTATTCGGAAGGAATATTAGTCCTACAATTTGAAGGTTTATGATGCTTAGCTAAACATTCGCAGAAAACTTTCTTTGGTGTCCAAGTTTTCGAGTATCTGGGATTTACATCTGCCCAAGAATGGAAATTGTGATTATTGAAGGTACCATTTCTTGTGAAGATGCATTCGTCATTCCATAAAATAAATGTTAAAATGTTTGGATCTTCGTGAATTTGGTTTAAAATTGTGTTGCAAAACATTATTCTTTACAAATTGTCTTTTTCGTATAATGGTAGTACTTCTGTAAGATGAAACGGTCTAGTGCTGCAAGTGGGATCTCTGTGAAAAATATCAAAACTTCCTTCTTCACGAAGTCTCTGATCTAATCTTCGAAGTATATTAGTAGATGGGTGCTGCTGGTGTGGATACCGTATTACATATTCGTCTTTTGCCAAGTGCGCATTTCCATTGCAAAACCCAAATACCACATTCGTTGAAAGTGTACATTACAAATTGCATGGGATATCACAAAAATAATAAGTAATGGATGCAAAAATAATCAAAGTTAAATTGACAAACGTTAAAATTTGACAATAAATTATAATAAATTACAGGCATTATTCTGCGTCAAGGATGCTATATGTACTTTAACGTAGAAAATCAGTTAAAGGAATGTTTAGTAAGGCAGAGTATTAGCATAAAACGATTAATTACACCTATGCAGGGTTAATAATTTTCTTTGACAGCAAAAAACATGGTTTTCCACAGAAAATTTAAAAAAATTCGAAATATTTTTCGTCACACATTTTCAACATTGATTGCCTTGTGTGCTTTAACGACTGATAAAACAACATTTCTATATTAGGGTTGTCGATTCAGAAACAGTGATAGAATCGTTCAATCTGACAAATATCCGTGAATTTCTGACTACCGTATATATATAATAATAAATTAAATTTAACATTTCTATTTTAAAAATAAAAGACACTTATTTTTAACTAGATGTTTTTTTAGTATATTAAAAAATAAAAATCTAACTTTATTAATGAAATATAAATAATAAATCCTTACTTAAAACTTATAAACAAAATTAAATACAAGAACTAATATTTTAAAATTTGAATTAATGAAGGAAGAAAAATTTACTTTCCAATTTTAAATATTTTTTTAATATAAAATAGAATGCTTAATGTACCATTATAATAATAAATAATATATATATATATATATACACACATACACATACACATACACACATATATATGTGTATATATATATATCTGTTATTGTTTATCGACAGTGACTTACAAAAAGCAACAAAAAAATAACTCGTTTATTGATAACACGAAACAGTACCCTATTTATTAGAAATCATTTCATTTTATGAATGTGTGTGTGAATGCATACTGGATTAATTTGTCTAAGCATAGAAAGAAAATAAAAATTTAGACTTTATCACGTGATAGTCACACGTTTACGTAATCGCGTTGATACATGCACCTTGTTTCAATTTTGTTCAGCGGCCGGTCCCTACGCAGATGGGAATGTTGGAATATAAATTTCACTGTCATTAATAAACTTTTTGACTTAAATTATTGTCATCATCAACTCGGAACGCGCTCTCACGAACTCATCTCAATTTCAGTTAAACGACTTGAGCAATTGTTGTGCGGTAAATTTCGTGAAATAAAAGTTACCAACACGTTGGCGAAACTTTCTGGAGCCATAAATTCAAGGGGCGTGACCGGGGTTATCTATGTAAGACCAACTCGGTTACTTCTTCCGAACCAAGTCGACAAATGAAGATATGTTGTGGTCAGATTAGATTGCGGGAAATGTCCCAACACGAATCTAGGTTAAAAGAAAATCAAACAAATAAAGTACCCACACCATGATACGGTCACAGATACAAACATACCTTTTCTTTAAATGAAAGAGAAGGCGCAGGATGTTGGTTGTGTTTTATTTAATTCGTAAAACCACAATATTGTCCTTCTGTGTGAGAAAGTTAAATGAAACATGTGTACTTAAACACTTGCTTAAATAATTCTACAAGTTAAGTTTTAAGGGCTTTTGTACTAATATAACAGTACTAATATGCGATAATGGCCGACGGGTCCTTTTTTACTATTTGGAAAGTGTGGAAGATAAATTTATTAGTATGAAGTAAATTAGCCATAAAAACATCACAGTATTGATCGCTAAACTGTAAATTGATCTTGAGAGATAGAAGAAATGAGTGTATATGCAGGAATGGATTAAATATATACATTTTTCTACGTTTATAATTGGTAGCTAGATGAAACCATGAATTACTGTTTATCAGGCACGAACCATTACATCGACGAGGAAGATAAGATAAGAGAAGTCTAAAGTTCGATGTTTAGATAGTACGAGTACGTATACCTGGAAAAAATATTTAAAAGTGTTTAAGCATTGCATCTAAATATTTCCCGGTATAGTAGTAATTCACTTATCTCTGTCTACCAAATTTGTTTTATTTGTTTTAGAATTCAAATGATACTAATAATTTATAGAATTTATATCAGAAAAATTATACCATATCTTCAAGAATGTTAAGAAATATTAAGAGATATTTTTTATTAACCATAATTTCGGAAATTCTTACCAGAAATACGAATGTGATGGATATATATATATATATATATATATATATATATATATATATATATATATATATATATAATATTTCACTTTGTTTATAAAATATTCATTTACATACATACGAGGGTAGTTTGACAAGTAGTGAGAATGGAAAAGAAAAACGAATTTTTTAAATGCAAAATAATTTTTATTTGTCAATATATTCTCCTAAAAGAGCAAAACATTTATTCCAACGGTGCTCCAATGCCCTTATGCCATCTCTAAAATGCGATTCCGGAAGGCTTGCAAAATACTCATTTACGAAGATGATAAGCTCGTCGTTAGACGAAAATTTCTTTCCACCTAGTGCCGTTTTCAATTTTGGAAAAAGGTGAAAGTCAGAAGGGGCTATATCCGACGAATAAGGCGCATGCGGTACTAATTGGAAATGCAACTCGTGGATTTTGGACATCGCAACTGTGCTGGTATGCGAGGGAGCGTTGTCTTGGTGAAACAGAATCTTTTTCTTTGCCATTCCTGACCGTTTAGCACGAATCTCAACATTTAATTTTTGTAGAAGTTCTGCATAATATTGTCCGTTTATTTGTGGCACCTTTTTGTAGGTAATCAATGAGCAAAATGCACTTTGAATCCCAAAAAATTGATGCCATCACCTTGTTTGCTGATAAAGTGGTTTTCGCTTTCTTTGGAGGTGGAGAACCACGTTCTAACCATTGTTTCTACTGTTATTTAGTTTCGGGTGTACTGTACTGCATTAAACTTTCATCGCAAGTAACAAACCGCCTACAAAAATCAACCGGATTCTGCTTATAAAGATCCAAACACACATTGGAAATACGCAAATGAGTGAACTTTTGATCAATCGTAAGCAATCGCGGCACCCATCTTGCCGAAAGCTTGGAAAGGCCAAATTCTTTTGTGAAAATGTGGTGTACGCGTTCTGATGTTTACTATGTCTGCTATCTCTTTCACTTTGAGTCGTCGATCTTGCGTAATAATATTATGGATTTTTAGTAAGTCACGATTTTGGATGCTCCAGAGCGCGCTTCATCAACTCAGCTTGTTATACCACGTTTAAATTCATTTACCCATCTACTTATTGTAGCGGATGATGGAGCAGATTCACCTAATGTTTCCCGTAGCTCATCTTTTATTTCGGTAGCTTTCATACCCTTAATTACAAAGTATTTAATCACCGCACGATACTCTGCTTTTTCCATTTTAACAAAACGACGTGTTGCTTCTTTTTCAATCAGCTGTCAAAAATAAACTAATCAACCGATTTATCTAAATATCGGAATGTAAACATATAAATAGGCAACCTAAATTACAGTGCATTTGTTTTACCAATTAGAGCGCCACCTATGTGTCATTCTCACTACTATCTCAAACTATCCTCGTAGGTAGATTGTAATTTCCGAACACATTTATATTATAGGTTTTTAGCATTTTGTCTATTTAGTTCTTAAAGAGTGTAAGGATCGTTTATTTTATTTTATATAATTCTTCATTATATTTTAATATAGTTCTTTTGTGTATGGTTAATATATCTGTTATAAATGTTGTGTTCGTTTATGATGGGCTTTAAAAATAATAACGCAATTTTCCGTCTGTGAAGACGAAGGTATGTGGATAACAGGAGAACCTATGTGCATAGAGCGTGTAATAAAAATTGTGTTTACATAAATAGACGGGAAATTATAGTCACAAGACATGAAAGTCTGTGTAAGAGTATGTGATACGTCTGACACTAAGCATAGCAGTCATCTTTTTTCTACAAGCGTTGCGAAAATGATAGATATACTGATCCCTATAAGGAGAAGTCCATAGGCAGAGTTTACTAAATTTCGTATTATTCAAGAGTGAATAATTAGTGAGTGTACAAATCAACGCATTTGTTGAATGAAGATTCGAAGTAGAGAGTAACTGTATTAAAATGGGATAAGTGGTTATACACATGTGTAAATAGAGAGAAAATATAAGGTAAAAGATGGTATTTGTGCATATAGTTGGAATACATTGGGACATTTATTGCATTTAATCATTATTAACATTTTTTATATTTCAATTTGTTTTATATTTCAATACTTAAAGTGATTCTGATTATTACTGAATGTGTAAATATTTTGTGAGATTTTTCCGCTATTCAAATTAAAGACATGTTTATATATGTGAATCCTTCAGAATCCGAATCACTGTGAGTATTATTATTTGCATAGCGAGTAGCATTTTTATCATATGTTTATTTCGGTTTCGCTCCCTTAAATTTTGTTTATAATTTCCAATATTAATTATCATTAAAGGGGCCAAACAGAAGATGAGATTTAAGTACCGAATAAAAGTTCGGTAACAATGACTTAAAGTATAGGGTCAATAAACCAGGATTGTAACAGTATGTATACACACACACACACAGAGATATATATATATATATATATATATATATATATATATATATATATATATATATATAGATTTATATATATACGAATAATATTTATTCTATGTATTTTATGTATTTACTCAATAAGTATTTTAACACCATTTCTATATAGTAATAATATAGTAAGTATATGCAATCAAACACGATATTGAAAATAGTTGTTTAGAACATGTACATACTCGTACATACAAGGTGCATATAAAATATTTACTATATTCGAAATTTAAATTTCAAATTATACACTTTTTAACAAATTGAAGAATAAGCTCACGAAAGCGAGTGTAGGTAAATCATAATACCGGAGGAAAACGGTTGTGTAAACTTTGAAAAATCGAATAGTAACTAAATATTGCAATAAAGCAAATTGCTATTATCTACCACAATTAAGGCTTTAAGTTGTAAATGTAAAAAAATCATGCAAAACGGTTCAACGAAAAGATTGGCTGCACACATTGATTTGATATAAGAAAAAGTAATTTATCCTTAAGTGGTAACGAAAGTGTTAAGAAACGCCAACTACGATAAGAAGTATCACGCGTAGGAAACCCATTATTAGTGAAACTAATAAAAGAAATCGTATAGAAGAGGCCTTCAGAATTTTGTTAAAAATGTCATGTACTGACAAAAGTAAGTTCAATATTTATAGATTTAGTGGCCGGAAGACAACTTGATGCAAACTCAACTGGAAAAAAAGGATATAGTAGGTACATTTAAATTTAGTAGTGGCCATGCGGTGAATTGGGAAAGCTTGTCGGTCAACTACTTTTTATTGAAGGTAATTTGAATGCTACGGACTATTTATATATTTTATAAGAAGAAATGAGTGAAAACATAGAAAAATTGATCCTAAATATCTTGCAAAAAAGGAAATAGTTATTTATAAATGTACCTCCAGTGCTACTCCATTTCCCGTAAGGTCCAGACTTTATGGCAAATGAAATATAGATGTTACTTTAAATCATTGGCATATAGTGGATTTAGAATTACAAAAAGTATTTCGTATAAAGAGGATCTCAAATGTTGTTTAAAAAAACATGGGAGCAACTATGTATGTATCTCCAGATGTTACTATGAAATCCGTTAATGCACTCCCAAAAAGACTAAAGAGTGTCTTATACAGTAACTGTTAATCAATAAAATATTTGAAATGATCCTTTTCCTTATACCGTTTAAATATTATGTTATTTTACAGATTTAACATAAGTTATTTATAAATTAGAATTTTAATTTAAAACGTGAGGTAATGTACATACGTTCTTTTAATTTGCACTATTAAAGCATCGAAAACAGTGCGTTTGAGAAGTGGTCAATTGAAATTTCGAATCATATCTAAACGTCAAAAATATGAGGTCGAAGTGTCGAATGCAAACGTAGTTAACTAAATATCAAATACTGACAAATGATTTAATAGAATAATTGTTCATGTATTACATCGTACATTTAGAATACTGGCAAGGAAAATAATTTCAATTCGTTTATTGTTGCATTATTCTTAAAATTTCATATACTGGCTTTTCATAATTGATACGAGATTTAATGGGAAGTAAATTACTATAATAACGTATTCTATAATCACTAAGGTTGATATATAACCCCTTTCCACATTAACTTTTGTAATTCTGTATACACATTCCGACAACCAAGTTGTCATCATTAGCAGATAACCGCAAAGTGTCCCACCTGGTAAACTACGGCGAAAAATACCTGTACGAAAACACACTCCGTACGCGGTACACACCGTTGAGAACCTAAACGTACACTAAATGTTCGTTTCACAAGATTTTTAAAAATTGTTTTACTTAAACTCAGATGAATGACATTGGGAAAAAGGGAATACGGACACGACCGATAAGTACCTGCATGCGATTTAAA
Source organism: Dermolepida albohirtum (assembly GCA_031893035.1). Classification (NCBI taxonomy): domain Eukaryota; kingdom Metazoa; phylum Arthropoda; class Insecta; order Coleoptera; family Scarabaeidae; genus Dermolepida; species Dermolepida albohirtum. The sequence continues at coordinate 16,473 of JAVIWB010003491.1, read as the reverse complement.
GGGTCGTCTGTATTGGTCCATTGTCACTATTCACCACATGGCTTTTATTCTTTAAGATGTGCATGCTTTCATACGTGTCTAATTCACGATAATTATACACGTTCTTTATCAAATGTAAACAATCCATGTTAACACTGTGGTTATTTTCTAAATCTGCCTTGCTATACCTGATTTTTCTGGTCTGTTAAATTTTATGCGCGCAAGGTATTCTTTATACCGGCTTTCGATCGATCGTTTAGTTTGGCCGATGTATTGTTTATTGCAATCTAAACATTCAATTCGGTAATTACAAATTGATAAATATTATGTATTGCTAATCACCAGGAAAATTCTTAAATTTTAAGTTTACTATTATTTATCTAGAAAAGATCATAGTAGAGGTAAAATAGGAAAAATGAAAGAACTTGTGTCACAAGTAGACCCGCCAGATCATATCATCGAATATATGCAAATAAATACGGTATATGTTTTTATAGTGTCTTATAAATAAGGTTGAACAGTCCTCCGGGTAACCAACGACAGGAAGCGGTATGTAGTGGTGAACGCATGTAATCATTGCCGATAGCTTATATGATGTCAGTTACGTGAAGATGTGCCATGTGTTGGTTTGCTAACAGCGACTGGTGTAAATAAATTTCTAAATCGTTTCTCTACGTTAGAATATGAAGTAAATATAAATGTGCCATTTCAACCATTAGTATTCTGCCGCACCTGTTTAGCCTTCTCAGGGAGGCTGTACGCTATTGTGAATCCAGAGGTTTGTTAAACATTACTTACAACTAGTACAAAATACAAATAGTACAATGAGCTTAATAACTCAAAGTTGATATATAACCCCTTTCCACATTAATTTTCGTATTCCGTATACGTATTTCGGCAACTAAGTTGTCATCATTAGTAGATAATTAAACACTGTCGCACCTGGAAACCACGGCAAAATCCGCACGAAACAAATTCTGTCACGACTGTACCGTCGAAAACCAAAACGCACACAGCGTGCGTTTAGTCTCTCCTAAGAAAAGTTAGAATAATTCTTTCGGCGGATAAAGTAATGACTATTTTGCAAAGAGCCAAATTACTACTGGACTGTATTTCATCGTCCAATAAGATAAATTGAAAAAAAGCAATTTTTGGAAGCTGGCTTGGAATGGATCAAGACAAAATGCTATTTTATTGTGCCAGTACGTCAGTAAAATTGTTTGCAATAAATTGTATCAACTGAGATTTCAGATTGTACTTCATCCAACCCAGTCGTCGAATCTAATCCAAGTAATTTCTACTTATTTTCCAAAGTCAAACTTCTCCTCGTTGGGAAAAAGTTTCGATCAGATAAATAACTTATTTCAGAAACGGTGCTATATTTTGAGCATCCTAAGAAATATCAAAATGGCCAAATATCACCTCAACATTGTTGGTCTAAGACACCCATTCAATCTTCCTCGTCTGTAGATATAGTATGTACATATAGGCGTATACATTTACATATTTAAAATAAACTTTAATCTTCATACATATGCTACTTCTAGTTATAGTCAAATCCTTTTGAAATTCATGTATATCATCGTGCCTCGAACATTAACATACTGGGGAAAATAGACAGCACAGTAAATTTACAAAAGTTGTGGGCCTCGAAGTGCAATATACCCATTGGGAAGTTATTGAAGTTTTATAATTCTTACTATGCTCCCAATATTTCTTTGGCCATCGCAATAGTGAGAAGGACTATTTTCTTGTCAAGCCCACTTCATTTACAAGTTTATTTGGAAAATATATGTTTCTCCAATTTTTTATTTTTAATGCATTGTGTAAAGTGAATCTCGAATTTTGCCTTACAATTTTAAATATTGATAATCTGGTACAATTCACAGGGTGGTAGAGATTAAATATGAGGGATTATTAATAACTGGAATTTACAGACCAGAACCCAATACTATATTAAAAGATATAAAGGTTGTTTAAACAGTTTTTTGAATGTAAACCCGGAACTTATTTAACAGAAATATTCAAATGCTGTTAGATTAGTGGAGAAATTTTATTGAGTATTGTTATTATATAATTGATTGAATAAATAACTTTGTATATTGAGTTGTTACTTCCATAAATCATATCCATATTTTGAAGTGACCTACTTCTCGCCCATTCTGAAACTATATTATAAATATATGTTAGGAGGTAATTTTGGTGGAGCCTGTCGTTGATTAACTTAATAACTTAAGGTTGATATATACTTATAAACCCCTCTCCACATTAGTATACGTTTTTCGACAACTGAGTTAACAAAATACGTATACAGAACACGAAATTTGACTTTTATATTAAAAAGAATATACTACTTCTTAAAATTGGAATTCGAAGGACCTGTATTTATCCGCCTAGTAACAGTACGTATGATATATATTTCATTGAGTACATAGCAATTAGGATTATCAGTAGCGCCCAAAGTAAAGTAAGTATATACAAAAAGATATCATTCAAAAGCGTAAAATTTCTACTCAATATTTGCATATGTAAACGCAAATGTGAAAGTAAAGTAATAAAAATGTGTCTCAGTTTATTCACATATTGCGTGTTCGTTGACCAAAATAGGGAAAAACACGAATACGAATGGGTTGAGAAAACAGATACGCTGTGCGATAAAAGAGTTAATTAAAAAATGTCAAATTTTAGAAACACAGTAGTTAAAACCATACACGTTACTTTTAATATGTACACATATATGTATATCGCGTGTGCGAAAGAGGAATCGATGGTGGTATATGTGCATATGTAACTGTAATGATTTTCATGAGATAACGAAAAAGCGATACGGAACGTTTAAATTATTGGCAAATTGCGGCATCCTAGTTATTTATTTATAAGGAACACGAAACGATTGTTTTACATTCATGATTCGTAGAAACTGACGTCTTATTGTACATTGAATTGTTTGAATTAGGGAGGTGGTAACTACTGTACTAAATTTGAATACCTATGATATTCGAAAACAAAAACCTTTATTAAAATTAGAAAGAAAAGATTCGATTTATTATCTACTATTATATTGTAATTACTTAGAATATGTTTCTATAATTACTAATATATGAATGTTTTAACGAAAATGTATTTACAACAATTCATAGGGAGTAGCAACGTGGTCTTATAACTGCTCAACTACAAAATTTAATATAAATCAAACAATTGGACTTATTTCACTGGATGTATTTATTGTCTTCGCTTTAACACAATTTGAAGAGTAGTATGAAATTGAGTATTACCTTGTATTTGTAATACATATAATATTGTAATAAAATTAAGATTAGTTGCGTCCGTCTTAAAGCTTAGTTTGGATGAGTATAGTATAACTCTTGAAAATTAGTAAGAGTTCAAATATTCTTGAGGATAATAAATACAACCAGCAGAGCAATACCACGTGGGCAAGGTGAAAAGTTCTCGGCCTGACAATGAAAGACTGCGATTTAAATTTAAAAAATGATTTTATTTTTGTACATAATCTCCCTCGAGTTCAACACACTTGGTTCAGGGTTTTTCTAACATCAATATTCCTTCCCGAAAGTGAGAGTCTGGAAGGCTGTCAAAATATTCTTCTACGGTCCTTTCAACTTCTTCGTTGGATGTGAATCGCTTTCCAGAAACAAATTTTTTCATATTTGGGAATAGATGGAAATGTGAGGGTGCCAAATCAGGAGATTAGGGAGGATGGCCGAGTAAATCGTACCCAAAATCCGCAATTTTCCCATCGCTAACGCACTCTTGTGTGCGGGTGCGTTGTCCTGATGAAAAATGATTTTTACTTCTTCAAACCAGGCCTCTTCTCGAAAATTTTGGTATCCAGCTGGTCAAGAAGGTTAGTGTAATATGCGCCTGTAATTGTTCTGCCTTTTTCAAGGTAATCAATTAACAAGATTCCTTTTGCATCACAAAACACGCTGGCCATGACTTTTTCGGCAGATGCGATCGACTTTGCTTTCTTTGGCGCTGAACCACTGGCTTCCACCCACTGCTTCGACTGCTGTTTCGTTTCTGGCGTGTAGTGCTGGACCCATGTCTCATCCATGGTGACAAATCGCTCCACAAAATCGGTCGGATTCTTGTTAAATCGGTCCAAAGGATGCTCCGAAAATCGTTTGCGCATTTGCTTTTCATCGACATTCAGCACGTGGGTCATCTTTGAGGGACGTGCGACCACGTTTAAATTCAACTGCCCACTTTTTAACGGTCGACATCGAAGGAGCAGAGTCCCCGTACACTTTTGTCAACTTCGGATGAATTTCCATAGGGGTTAAACCATCCAAAACAAAGAATTTTATAACAGCACGAAAGTTTATCCATTTAAAAGAATAACACGCACGACGTCTACTACAAAAATTCTTGCAAACAAACTACTTGAGAGAACAAGTTGAAAATTTTCATATGAACTAAAGACACATGCAGCCACGCAGGAAACATAAATTTCTGTTTATTGTAACGCCATGTCTGTGTCAGGCCGAGAACTTTTCACCTTGCCCACGTATGTGGTTGATATATATATATATATATATATATATATATATATATATATGATTATTACAATATATATATTGTAATAATATAATGTTTTTTACTTCACGTTATTGGGTGTCGAAATGTAATATTTAAATGATACACCACGTTGTTGTGCTAAAAATGTAATAATAAATTTCTTTTAATATATGTATATACTTAAGCATGACGTTAGAATGCAAAGATGTAATAATTAATTTAAAACATAGATTGGAAGACAATCATATATTATTTACTCTTTTCATTTTAGCAAATAAAATGTATCAATTAAAGTTTTATAAAAACTTGCTTTTGGAAATTAAAAGAAATAATGTTCCGGCTAGCTTAATAGATAGATTTCAAAATCCCAGGTGCCAGAAGAAGCGAATTTAACGAATTATTTATATCTTGATAATAAGTAAATTATTCCTTAATAAGACTTGAAAAATGAAACAAATTTTTATACAAAAAAAATCAAAATCAATTTAATTAAATACTGTAACAATTTTTATAATAACTAGTATATACAATAATTTTGTAAATACCTTGCTGTTGTTAAATTTAAAATAAATACTACTTTTAAATAATAGACAAATACACCTTCCTATACCAATGTAAATAAAGTACTAATTCTAAATATGATTCTAGCCCTTATTTTAATATCTATTTCACACGAAAAAATTATTATAGTTATTCATTGCAATATCTAATTATAAGAAAACAAATAGTGTGTTCAATATGAAATCTTGTTAAATATGTCAATATAGTTTTATATGTGAATAGGTTTATTTCTCTGGATTAATTCTATTAAATGTATGTTACTAGTATATAAAAGTAGTTTCGGTCTTTAGTAATGTTAGTGGATTAACATCTTACGTTTATATGAACATAGTTTGTAAGTTAAATATTCGTTTAACTAATTTAGGCCTTCTTTTGTTATTTAAGATATATTAATAATTCTGTTCAATGATTATACAAGTTTCGATCAATGTTTTACTCAGATACCTTTATAAGTCATGCAGTTGTCAAGGACGGTGGTTTGGTGTAAATTAAATATTCATTATTTTCCAATAATAACTATTATTGAAGTAATATCTATGCTAATGATACTTTAAAACCTCTACTATAGACTAACTTGAAAAATAACAAATTTAAACTTAGCGTCTCTTACTTCAATTGTTTGTTTTAAATTTATTTTATAAATATATTTATCATTTTATAGTAAATGTAGAGAAAGTGAGGATTTTTATAATTAGATTATATTACTTTCTCTATCATATCTGCATTTTATACAATTTTAAATGTAGATAGTAATTTAATCAGTGAAGGTTGATATATAGCTCCTTTTCACACTAATTTTTGTATTCCGCATACGTATTTCGACAATTAAGTTGTCATAATCAGCAGATAATTAAACAGTGCGTGCCTGGAAAGCTACGGTAAAATACCCATACGAAAACAAATTCTACACACGATCCGTAGCATTGAGAACCAAAACGCACACTGTGTGCATTTGTTACATGATAATGCGTCATCTCATCGCTCGACGATCACTGATTTTCTAAGTACAAATGGCATTTTAACTATCAACCCGTCGACAGCGATCTTGAAGGACATTTCTAAAGATGAACTTCATTCTACATGTTAATTGACTGTGCAAAATGTTGTATTGAAGCCGAAGGCGACTGCTTTCAATAAAATAAATGAATTTTCCCAAAATAGTAAGCTTTTGTTTTTATTTTAAAAAAGTTCCGTTTTCTCTGAGACAGACTGTATATATGTATATATATCTATACTCTATATTTTTTACTATTATTTCGTGTCACGCTTCATCAGTGTCAGCTACAGGAGAGATACTGCAAGTTATGAAGATTTTTAATATTAAATGCTTATACAATGCGAACTTTTGTTGAAAAATTCACTACAAACACTCAACATTATAGTTACCCTAATCTTATGTTTTGTATTCAGTAACTAACTATATTTAAAGACATTGAAGAAACAAGATTAATTCTCTGTCACATACTGTCGTTAGAAACAAACAGAAAGGGGCACTAAATTTAAGTAATGTAGATTTTACGTTATTCTGTTTTGAATAACTTGGGCGCTGATGAGTTAATATCATAGGTACGATTCTTTTATTTGTGGAGAAGAAAATACTATATTATTCGCTTGTATATATTGTAATGATTAACATTACATTATAAAATAAAAGAAACTTAATAATATATTCTTAAAAATTAAAATTATATAATGTATATTTATATTAAGAAACAATAATCACTATATTAATGTAATATAATAAATATGATTAACATAATAGAATATCTATTAAAATTATGTTAAATAGCTTCTTCAATTTTAGTCATACTATTTAAAAGTTTTTTTTATTATTTAGTTGAATTATGGTTTCATTTTGTACAAAATATACTAATTCAATTTTTTATCTAGTAATACATATGTCAGATGTACTAAATTTTATGGTTTTATATACAATATATTGAAATTATAATAATATTAATAGTTAATTAAAATATTTTTGTTATTCATTTTTGAAAAAAAAACAAAAGAGGTTATCAATTTGAAATTTCTAAGTATAGAGTTAAAAAAAATTATATGATTTTTGTATCATATAATCTCAGAAACAGTTATATTATTGTACCAAGGGCCCGGAATAAATTGAAGGATACTATATTTATTCAAACAGAAAGGAACATGATTCTATATACTGTTCCTGGGATAAATATTATTACTTTTAAAGTTCGAAGAATCCCATTCCTAATATGACATGTTTATCAAGTATACATTCACTTATAATCAATATCCTAGTTAAGACCATCTACAAAATCCTGAAAATCCTGCTTTTTTTCAAGATAGTAAGAAATTTTCATCGTTGGAAACATCAGAATACGTAAAATATTATTATTTTTAAAAAAGAAAGGCCTAATAATATTTATTATCTAACATTACATTTTGTTAATGCAATTAGTATATATATATATATATATATATATATATATATATATATATATATATATATATATACTACCGCCCATAAGTTTAATCGCACTACAGATAATTTTAATTGCGCAATGATATTAAAGAGACTGTTTATTTTCATGGCAAATTTATTTATAAAATACTAAATTAACATACAATTCAAGCAATTGACACTGACAGGATTCCTCTTTCAGTTTGGCCAGCGAAAAACCTTTCTACAATCTTTGCTGTGTGTTTGGGGTCGTTATCTTGCAGATAAACAAACCGCGGACCCTATTTTTGAAAACTTATTAAATTTATTAAAACATTGGAATTTTTATTAATAGTAATATATTATGTTATAGAACAAGGTATATATATATATCAATTCAAGCAATTCTTAACCTCATATACCATCTAAGATAGAGTCTATGCTAATTTAATTATTTTCGCTCTCCGCGATGTTAGACAGAAGTTCTCGAATGAATCGGCGTCTCGACGTTTCAATGACATCTCAATCATTCTCTTCACTACGAAACAATTCCTGAAGAAGATGATTGAGATGTCATCGAAATATCGAGACGCCGATTCTTTCGAGAATATCTGTCAAACATTGCGGAGGGCCCGAGAATCTAATATTATACATACTTACAACCTCGAGAACCTTCGTTCGAACATATATATATATATGTATATATATATATATATCTGGTTTTCTCTCAGGTGTACAATGAGTCAGGGTTTTCTTGGGTATCCCGTGTTGCTGTATTTCGTTCCTATGAAATTAAATGTCATCGAAACTTTAGTAAAGACTATTCTTCTAAGGATAATACAATAACGCAGGATGCCCGAGAAGACCCTGACTCATATATATATATGAGTAGGAAACATAGAGTAGGTATATATACACAGAGTAGGAAAACTCACTAGAAATTACTAAACTGCTAACTTCATATAGAAAAAAGGAAGTAAGTACTGATATGGGGCGTACAGAAAGTAGTAGTGCATCATTGTTGCTCACTCTGTATTTGTCGCAGTTTCCGATATATCTATGCAAAAAATGAAAAAAAAAACTCACCCTGTATATGTTTTGAATATTCAAGTTAATCATATAGTACATTATAATGTAAAATATGGCCCTAATATTTTACTTCTTTAACACATTAATTTATATAGTTACGCTAGCTTACTATACGAAATTAATTAAATAAATCCAATAGGAAAAACTGTGATTTCGTATTCATACATAAATTTCTTGTAGTATTTTTATGTAATATTGATACTTCGATGAATTTTAATTCAGTCATATTTGTATTACTAGATTGTTCCTGATGAGGCTTCAAGATTGCCCGTACATCCATCTAGACGGAGAAGATCGTAAGTTATAGGTATATATATATATTATATATATTGCATATACTTTATAAACAGGTATCAATAACATGATACGGTGTGGGCACTGGATTCGCAACACTTCGCAACCTTAACAGGACTGCGTATTTGCCGCTATTGCATGTATTGCAGGTACATATTTGTCACCAGAGGACGTTTATTCGGCTTATTTGCAGATAAATATAATAAATATCCTCAAGAGAGGATTTTCTATCGCACTTTGTATAGAAGTCCAGTTATAGTACGATACGGTTTATCCACAAAAAAATCTTTCAGTACTATTATATATCCATTGCGTTATGTAAAATTTCGTGTCCTTTACGCAAACGTTTAACTTAATCGAGAATTGTCTCTGCTTGATCACATATTACGAATCTTCCTCCCTTAAAGCAGTTCAAGGCGCTCGACTGCAGCAAATTTAAACTGTCGTCGTTACAATGCAACTTGCGGGGCCTCTGACGTTCTAGATCTTTATGTGACTATTCGCCTTGCCTTGTATTATCGCTTACGCTGCAGTTACCATTCATAAGTGGAACAATTCCATTACCACATGTTGTGTGGATATACTGCAACGCGAAGAAAACGTTCCGGGTCTGAACTAGTTAAGTGGTTGCGCTGGCGTCAAATTTGAATGAAAGGTATCGATGGGTATGCTTGTATCGGTAATATATGTTATCGACGGACGAATGCATGATAACTTTGTATATTACTACATTATGCAGACTGCGGAGACTGTTCGGTTAAATATATATCATGCTTTACATATAGACATAAAATTTAAATGCAGACAAAGAAATATTTCAATGAAATAGAAATAAGCAAATTGGTGAAAATATAAACTACTTAAAGTCTTAACAGGAGACTATTTTAGGGTTTGATAACTCTACTGCCCATTTTTGGTAGTTTCTAACCAATGTATGTGATAGAGAACCAATTTTGTTTTTATAAAATGTAAAACATTTTTAAAATTTTTTTATATCCTAAGAGTTTTTTAGAATGTACTGCGTATTTATATTATAAATGCAGACGTATAGTGTTCAGTGCTTCCAGTGAATTTTTTGACACAAATTCATATTACAAATGATATAACTAATTTAATATCAATAATTTTTCTAATTTGGAGTACCTTTCCTGACCCTGAGGAAGTATGCGAAATATTGGCAAAAAGGTAAAGAACTTGATGTAGTAACAACAGATTATTGTTGAATTTCCCACCACTATCTTTGCAACGCCAAAGACGCCTTACTTTTATATATATATATATATATATATATATATATATATATATACATATTGTTGTGAGACGACATAGACGTAATTGAGTAAAATGAATTATAAGAGGAATTAATTGACAAAAGATATAATAATTTTGGACAAGATTAAGAGGTTATTGAAAGTATTTAATATAATATCAAAATGTAAGCATAACAGGAGTTGGTATAAAACGATACTTTCAATTTTGTAGTTATTTAGTTAATGATTGTTAATTGTTCTTTGTGAAGTAAAGGTATTCTAAATGTACAACTATTTTGTAAATTAATATGTACCATATATAAATACTCGAAATTAAGATTTTTCATGTACATATGGTAACAACACATGTTTTCAAAGCCCTAAAAAGGAAATTTATATTAATTAAGGGATTCAAATATTTAGAACAAATTAAGGGACAATCGATGAAATTGGATGATTTGAGACCGGATTCTGGAAAATTTTAAATGTATATACCCTATAAGTATGGAGACTATTATGTCATTTTAAAAATGTAAAAAAGCATTAGAAAACACTATTTGAAAGAGAATAGCAGGTAGCAATAGTAATATGAAAGGAATTTTCTGATTTAAAAATATTTTAAAGGAAAAATTATAAAGTCTAACTTATGGTTTAGCAGACAAAACTGTTAATAGAAAATGTTTATATCATGTAATTCTTTATACTCACTTTGCTGCTTAATCATATTTGTATAAAGTTTCAACCGTCAATTTTTTTTATGAATAATAAGACGCCTTAACTCTTTTGAATTCGTATTTGTTCCTCAAATTCCTGTTGGTGGATATAGCTACCTTATATGAGGATAGTTTGGCAAGTGATGAGAATGACATATAGGTGGCGCTCTAATTGGTAAAACAAATGCACTGTAATTTAGGTTGCCTATTTATATGTTTAGATTCCGATATTGAGATAAATCGGTTGATTAGTTTATTTTTGACAGCTGATTGAAAAAGAAGCAACACGTCGTTTTGTTATAGTGGAAAAAGCAGAGTATCGTGCGGTGATTAAATACTTCGTAATTAAGGGTATGAAAGCTACCGAACTAAAAGATTAGTTACGTGAAACATTAGATGAATCTGCTCCATCATCCGCCACAATAAGTAGATGGGTAAATGAATTTAAACGTGGTAGAACAAGCTATGTTGATGAAGCGCGCTTTGGAGCACCCAAAATCGTGACTTCTAAGGAAATGATTATAAAAATCCATAATATTATTACGCAAGATCGACGACTCAAAGTGAGAGAGACAGCAGACATGGTAAACATTTCAACAGAACGCGTACACCACATTTTAACGAAAGAATTGGGCCTTTTCAAGCTTTCGGTAAGATGGGTGTCGCAATTGCTTACGACTGATCAAAAGTTCACTCGTTTGCGCATTTCCAATGAGTGTTTGGACCTTTATAAGCGGAATCCGGTTGATTTTTGTAGGCGATTTGTCACTTGCGATGAAACTTGGATACACTACAGTACACTCGAAACTAACTAACAGTCGAAGCAATGGTTAGAACGCGGTTCTACACCTCCAAAGAGAGCGAAAACCACTTTGTCGGCAAACAAGGTGATGGCATCAATTTTCTGGGATTCAAAGGACATTTTGCTCATTGATTACCTTCAGAAGGGTGCCACAATAAACGGACAATATTATGCCGAACTTCTACATAAATTAAACGTTGAGGTTCGTGCTAAACAGCCAGGAATGGCAAACATAAAGATTTTGTTTCACCAAGACAACGCTCCTTCGCATACCAGCACAGTTGCCATGTCCAAAATCCACGAGTTGCATTTCCAATTAGTACCGCATGCGGCTTATTCGCCGGATCAAGCCCCTTCCGACTTCCACCTCTTGCCAAAAATGAAAATGGCACTAGGTGGAAAGAAATTTTCGTCTGGCGACGAGCTTATCATCTTCGTAAATGAGTATTTTGCAAGCCTTCCGGAATCGCATTTTAGAGATGGCATAAGGGCATTGGAGCACCGTTGGAATAAATGTATTGCTTTTTTAGGAGAATGTATTGAAAAATAAAAATTACTTTGTATTTAAAAAATTCGTTTTTCTTTTCCATTCTCACTACTTGTTAAACTACCCTCGTATGTATATGGAAGTGCGGTTCAGAAGTAGTCAAAATTTTCATTATAAAACTAAACTCAAATTTGAGTTTATGCTCATAAGTGGAAGTAATAGTACAATCGCGTTTAGGGGGAAAATATATATTTTAATAATATTTATTAAAGTTAATAAATAAAAGTGGAGTTTTGAACAATTAATAAGTAGTATAATAATTAGTGACATAATAAATACAAATATATACACACACAGATATATATATATATATATATATATATATATATATATATATATATATTAATTAAAAATTAATTCAACAAAAATAGCTTAAGTTAGAATATAAGTGCTCCTGTTAATAAAAGTGTAAATAATACATGTGGGGGGAATTTAGATATAAAGAACAGGAACCTGCAAAGGTATTGAAGTTTAAATGATAAACAGATAAGACTATATTTGTTTGCCTAGTTTTATAATAGTTTCATATTTTTATTGTAAAATTTATGAGTAAATTTGTAAAATATAAATTGTTAAATGGTTTACCTGTCAATATAAACTTCTATCAATTTAATCTATACTAAAGTAATTAACAATAATAAATTTTACTCAGTAGTATTATTTTGAATTCAATAAGATTTTTCATTTCAATTGAAAACTAAGTCATTCAGTTAATTAATTAGCAGTAGCCGCTAGCCTAGTGAGCTTGAACTATTTTGTCAATTAGTTTGTCGTAATTTGAAGATTTCGTTTGCTTTCTAAAAAATCCTCAAATGTTGTATATTACTGTTCTAATCAGTGCTGCAAATTCTAAATCACTGGCTGAAACTTTACCTTTCACTTAGGAGCTTTCAGCTCTTGGCAAACTTCCAATTGTCATTTTCAAAGAGATACAGCTGTATTATGAAGTAAGTAGTGTTCAGTGTATCAGATGATACCGTATTTTAGCTTCAGTTGGTGTTATTTGTTTTCACGATTTTCTATCGTCGACACTTACAATAGTTATAAGCTGGTATCAGTTACTAAAATTTAAAATGAAGAATATTTTAACTGCGGAAACAGAAATTACATAGTCACATGTTAAATTTGGCGGCAACCGGTGAAAACGAATTAGGTTCAATGTAATTGCTATCTGAAAGCAAGGTTCTACTCTTAATAACCAAATATCAAAAACAGGAACAGACATCTATAAAGTAAAATACACACCAAAAGGAGAAATTCAAGAGACCTACATAGAAAGAGAATGAAATGTTGAAATTGACAAAGCAGAAAACAATCTTAATAATGCCATAGACAAATACCAACTGTATTAATTGATAATGCAAGATCCCATAAATCGCAAGCAGTTTGTGAGCTGTATATTTGACCTCAACAGATTATCGTTTACTTAAGCATCCAGATGACAAATGGCTAAAAGCCCTATCGAAATTTGCTGTTCCACGGATTGAGTTTTTTATAGATATTCGCGTAGGGCTTTTTTGGCAGTAGTATATCCAAACAGTTCAAAGTTACTTTTGTTAATGAGAATTTGTTTCCTAAGAACTACAACTAGCTTCAATTTTTTCACACACATTTTATATGTATTTATTTAAAATTTCATTAAAATATGAATGCCTTCAAATTTTTTACACTTAGAAATGTAGTTCAAGCAATTTTTTATAATACAACTATATCTATTATCTAAAACGTTTCTCAAACATCATTATACTTAATATAAACTGCACAAATTTAACTACGTAACATTAATAAAAAACAAAGTTCCCAAAGTAAATGAATGTCAACCGTTAACCTAATTTCTAGTTATATATGTATACATTTACGAAAATTTAAATTTAAATAATGGATTTCCGTATATTTTACAATAAATAAAACTGAAGTGTGGAATAGTGGAAATCAGATTAGAAGCGTTCGTTGTGCATAAGGCGAAAACATATTGATTATACGTTGACATACGAAAGACTAACAAGTAAAAGAAAAAGATGGTAGAACTGTTATTGTTTCGGTTTGATGGACATCTTGGACCTATCAGTTCTACTCTTTCTCAACACAATATTAGACACTTCCACTTTTACCCCATACTTCAATCAAAACTGACTCGATTACGTTTATTGGAAATATTGATTGGAAAAGATTGTCTTTCGGATTTCGTCGATGTCTCGAGTGACTGTATATTTTTCTTCGTATATATGAATCCATATTGCTGTAATTTTATAAATAAATATTAGATTATCATTGAAATTGACCTAAAATTCATTTTCACTATAAATCCCGGTTCTAGTTTAGCCTGTATTATTTATAGCTGATTATGTCGTCGTCGTAGATACATAACTCAAGCGACAGTTAGCTTTTCAGAAATATATTTAATATTTATTAGAATATACGAGTAAATTGTCTCACACACACTTGATATAATTGCAAATTTCCTACAGTATTTTAATAATTTGTGTTTTTGTGCCCAAAAATATTTTAGTATTAAATATTGTAGGTGGACAGTTTAGTAATTAATATTTGTCGAAAAATATTGACGAATGGAAAGTTCACACACAGTTCAACAATATATTGTCTGTAATTATATTTATTGAACTCTTAATTAAAGGTATTCATTTACACTTTCAAAAGATATTCTCCATAGTCTTTTAACGGTCACGTAATAAAGCTTTGCATTTTAGAAAACTATGAGAAATGTATGAGAAGAGTAGTGAACTACTTTTGTATTGACAATCAGTTTTTAAATTCGCAAAACTTTCGGTTGAAATGTGGTGGGAAATGGCAATTGATTAATAGTTCCATCTTTCAGAAAAAAACTTATTACATTCCAATTCTAGCACTTTTTTATGACAATAGGTTAAATATGGTTTATTTGAAAAAACTAAAGATTGACATGAAGAAGATACGTGTACACGTTGTAAGTATATAGGTATATAGAGTAAGTACGTACATCACATTTTACACCTAGAATTGGATATGCTCAAGCTGTCTATAAGATGGGCACTGCGAATCATGAATTATGAACAAGAAAGTGAATGCCACGTAATAATTCGAAGTTATTTAGTAAGTTAATTTTTTGAGAGGATCTTTTACGGTTGCCTCTAAATCTAGACGGCAATTTCGACAGTAACATTCTTCCAAAGAAAACCATGAGATTCCCGTCTGCAGGTGAAGTAATGGTTACTATTTTCCAGAGGGACAATTTTCATAGACTATCTTGCAAACGGTTAACGGTTTACCCTCTTATTTTGTTCTACTAACAAAATTTAAAGAAGTAGTTTCTGAAAAACGAGCTGAGATAAACTATGAAAACGTTCTTTTTCATCATGACAACGTGTCTTCTTTCAGTGTCGTTTATTTACAGATGTTTTGAGTGGAGCTGATCTTTCAAATTCAAATTCAGTGTATCAGTGTTTTGTGGTAGAATGAATATATAGGCAGAGAAAACAGACGTTTTTTAAAATAGTAATTCTTCGTGGCGCCATCTATTAAAAAAATATGTGTTGATAAGGTAGATCTTTCACCAATGTTAAGTCAAAATATCATGACATTTGCAACATTAGAAGCTGAGAACAAAGAGCAAATATCAAGTTCTGTTTTAAACTGGTATATTTGGTAATTTGATGAAACAAGTGTATGGTAATGCGTGTTTATCACGTAGTGTGTATGAGTGGTATAAATGATTTAAAGACGGTCGTATGGACACAAATAACGACGAACATTCTATTAAAAAAAATCTGTTGTTACGAAAAGTAACATCCAACTTGTGCACGAATTTATCAGAAATGAGCCAAAATCTTCATTTAGATACATGGGAATGGAATTAAATAACTCCAAAGATTCAGTTCATCGCATTTTGACATAGCATTTGGGACTGAGAAAGATTTGTGCAAGGTTTGCGCCATACGAGCTAACTGATGATCAAAAATTGTACCGAATTCAACATTGTACAGACTTGATTCAAAACTCAAAAAAGTACGAAAACTTCAGGTAATTTATTGCAACTCCAGAGACCAAACGTCAAAACTCTGAATGGAAGCATCCAAGCGAAGAAAGACCAAAAAAAGCCGTTTGAAGAAGTGAAAAGTGAAGACAATGTTGTTTTGTTTTTATGATTCGAAAGGCATAGTGCACAAAAAGTTTGTACCAACTAGTCGAACAGTCAATGCTGCATATAATTTTGGTCTTATGTTTTTTTTGCGGGTATTCGTTGTGGTCGTCATCAATATCGTGAAAATGTCAGCCGGCGTTTGTTACATGAT